>SJYQ01004394.1:640819-693611 GCA_006410935.1 Redunca redunca
TGGACACTTCATTGAACTACAGAGGGAAGAAATCCAGCTCCACCCACAAGAACGCCGACACAAGCTTACCTAACCAAGAAACCTTGACAAGCCATCCGTCCAAACCCACCCACAGTAAGGAAACTCCACAATAAAAAGAACTCCACAAACTGCCAGAATACAGAAAGGTGACCACAAACACAGCAATATAAACAAGAAGAAGAGACAGAGAAATACCCAGCAGGTAAAGGAACAGAATAAATGTCCACCGAAACAAACAAAAAAGGAAGAGATAGGGAATATACTTGATAAAGAATTCAAAATAATGATAGTCAAAATGATCCAAAATCTTGAAAACAATGAGGAAATACAGATAAATAGCCTGGAGACAAGGATTGAGAAGATGCAAGAAAGGTTTAACAAGGACATAGAAGAAATAAAAAAGAGTCAATATATAATGAATAATGCAACAAATGAGATCAAAAAGACTCTGGTGGAAACCAACAGTAGAATAATGGAGGCAGAAGACAGAATGGCAAAAATCAATGAAACAGAGAAGAAAAAGAAAAAGAAATATAAAGAAATGAGGACAATCTCAGAGACCTCTAGGACAATGTTAAACGCCCCAACATAAGAATCATAGGAGTCCCAGAAGAAGAAGACAAAAAGAAAGACTTTGAGAAAATACTGAGATAATAGTTGAAAACCTCCCTAAATTGGGGAAGGAAATAATCACACAAGTCCGAGAAATCCAGAGAGTCCCAAACAGGATAAACCCAAGGCCAAACACCTCAAGACACATATTAATCAAATTAACAAAGATCAAACACAAAGAACAAATATTTAAAGCAGCAAGGGAAAAACAACAAATAGCACATAAGGGGATTCCCATAGGGAAAACAGCTTATCTTTCAATAGAAACTCTTCAGCCCAAGAGGGAATGGCAGGACATATTTAAAGTGATGAAAGAAAAATCCCTACAGCCTAGATGACTGTTCCCAGAAAGGATCTCCTTCAAATATGAAGGAGAAATCAAAAGCTTTACAGATAAGCAAAGGCTGAAAGAATTCAGCACCACCAATCCAGCTCTCCAACAAATGCTGAAGGATCTTGTCTAGACAGGAAACAGAAAGGGTGTAGAAACTCGAACCCAAAACAATAAAATAAATGGCAACGGGATCATACTTATCAATAATTACCTTAAATGTAAATAGGTAGAATGCCCCAAACAAAAGGCAAAGACCGGTTGAATGGATACAAAGACAAGACCCCTATATATGTTGTCTACAAGAGACCCACTTTGAAACAAGGTACATATACAGACAGAAAGTGAAGGGCTGGAAAAAGATATTCCATGCAAATAGAGACCAAAAGAAAGCAGGAGTAGCAATACTTATATCAGATAAAATAGACTTCAAAACAAAGGCTGTGAAAAGAGACAAAGGACACTTCATAATGATCAAATCATCAATCCATGAAAAAAATAAATAAAAGGAATCCAAATGGGAAAAAAAAGAAGTAAAACTTTCACTGTTTGCAGAGGACATGATCCTCTACATAGAAAACCCTAAAGATTCCATCAGAAAATTACTCGACTAATCAATGAATATGAAAACGTTGCAGGATATAAAATCAACACACAGAAATCCCTTGCATTCTTATATACTAATAATGAGAAAATAGAAAGAGAAATTCATGAAACAATTTCATTCACCATTGCAATGAATGATTAAAATACTTAGGACTACATCTACCTAAAGAAACTAAAGACCTATATATAGAAAACTATAAAACATTGGTGAAAGAAATCAAAGTGGACATTAATAGATGGAGAAATATACCATGTTCATGGATTGGAAAAATCAATATAGTGAATGTGAGTATACTACCCAAAACAATCTATAGATCAATGGAAACCCTACCAAATGTATTTTTCACAGAGCTAGAACAAATAATTTTACAATTTGTATGGAAATACAAAAAAAACCTCGAATAGCCAAAGCAATCTTGAGAAAGAAGAATGGAACTGGAGGAATCAACCTGCCTAACTTCAGGCTCTACTACAAAGCCACAGTCATCAAGACAGTATGGTACTGGCACAAAGACAGAAATATAGATCAATGGAACAAAATAGAAAGCCCAAAGATAAATCCACGCATCATTGGACACCTTATCTTTGACAAAGGATGCAAGAATATCCAATGGAGAGAAGACAATCTATTTAACCAGTGGTGCTGGGAAAACTGGCCAACCACCTGTAAAAGAATGAAACTAGAACCCTTTCTAACACCATACACAAAAATAAACTCAAAATGTATTAAAGATCTAAACGTACAACCAGAAACTATAAAACTCCTAGAGTAGAACATAGGTAACACTCTGCGACATAAATCACAGCAGGATCCTCTGTGACTGACCTCCCGGAATATTGGAAATAAAAGCAAAAAGAAAACAAATGGGACCTAATTAAAATCAACAGCTTCTGCATAACATAGGAAACTATAAATAGGTGGAAATACTGCCTTCAGAATGGGAGAAAATATTAATAAATGAAGCAACTGACAAAGAATTAATCTCAAAAATATACAAGCAACACCTGCAGCTCAACTCCAGGAAAATAAACGACACATCCAAAAAGTGGGCCAAAGAACTAAACAGACATTTATCCAAAGACATAGAGATGGCTAACAAACACATGAAAAGATGCTCAACATCACTCATTATCAGAGAAATGCGTTTCAGGCCAGTCAGAATGGCTGCTCTCCAAAAGTCTACAAGCAGTAAATGCTGGAGGGGGTGTGGAGAAAAAGGAACCCTCTTACACTGTTGGTGGGAATGCACACTAGTAGAGCCACTCTGGAGAACAGTGTGGAGATTCCTTAAAAAACTGGAAATTGAACTGCCATATGACCCAGTAATCCCACTGCTGGGCATACACACCAAGGAAACCAGAACTGAAAGACACATGGGTTTGTTAGTCATCTATATGTCCTTTGGAAGTATGTCTGTTTGGTTCTTTGGCCCATTTTTTGATTGGGTCATATTTTATCTGGAATTGAGGTGCAGGAGTTGCTTGTATATCTTTGAGATTAGTTCTTTTCAGTCATTTCATTTGCTATTTTATCCCATTCTGAAGGCTGTCTTTTCACCTTGCTTATGGTTTCTTTTGTTGTGAAGAAGCTTTTAATTTTAATTAGGTCCCATTTGTTTATTTTTGCTTTTATTTCCAATATTCTGGGACGTGGCTCATAGAGGATCCTGCTGTGATTTATGTTGTAGAGTGTTTTGCCTATGTTTTCCTCTAGGAGTTTTATAGTTTCTGGTTGTATGTTTAGATATTTAATCCATTTTGAGTTTATTTTTGTGTATGGTGTTAGAAAGGGTTCTAGTTTCATTCTTTTACAGGTGGTTGGCCAGTTTTCCCAGCACCACTTGTTAAAGAGATTGTCTTTTCTCTATTGGATATTCTTGCCTCCTTTGTCAAAGATAAGGTACCGGGGTCCATCCCCGGTTGGATCCAGGATATCCAAAGTGTGATGGTGTCAGCGACTGAGATTTATTTAGAGATACAGAGTGAGATAAAGAAAGAATATTGCAGTTAAGAAAATAGAGGATAGAAAGAGGCTGATATTCCTTGGTTTATGCAGAAAGCCAATAAAGCCCCAGCATAGGCATTGTTCTGTTCACGTAGGCCACAGGCGCCCTCCCAAATAGCGGAGGGTGCCCAAGGTGGGGACCCTCGAGTGGGTCTTAGAAGCCCGGGCAGAGAAGTGAACTCAGAGGGCCCCTGCACTCCAGGGAGTCAGCCTGAAAAGGAAAGAAAGAATGACTCGGGGTGACCAAGCTTCCTTGAGCAAGGCCTGCAACTTGTTAAAGAGACTGTCTTCTCTCCATTGTATATTCTTGTCCCCTTTGTCAAAGATAAGGTGACGATTGGTGTGTGGATTCATCTCTGGGCTTTCTATTTTGTTCCATTGATCTATATTTCTGTCTTTGTGCCAGTACCATACTGTCTTGATGACTGTCAGTTTGTAGTCGAGCCTGAAGTCAGGCAGGTTGATTCCCCCAGTTCCATTCTTCTTTTTCAAGATTGCTTTGGCTATTCGAGGGTTTTTTGTATTTCCATACAAAGTGCAAAATTATTTGTTCTACCTCTGTGAAAAATACCATTGGTAGCTTGATAGGGATTGCACTGAATCTAACAAATATGTGAAAATATGTTCAACATCACTCATTATCAGAGAAATGCAAATCAAATCCACAATGAAATACCGTTTCACATCAGTCAGAATAGCTGCTATCCAAAAGTTTACAAGCAATAAATGCTGGAGAGGGTGTGGAGAAAAGGGAAATCTCTTACACTGTTAGTGTGAAGGCAAACTAGTACAGCCACTATGGAGAGCATTGTGGAAATTCCTTAGAAAACTGGAAATAGAACTGCCTTATGAGCCAGCAACCCCACTAATGGGCATACACACCAAGGAAACCAGAATTGAAAGAGACATGTGTACCCCAAAGTTCATCGCACCACTGTTTATAATAGCCAGGACATGGAAGCAACCTAGATGTCCATCAGCAGATGAATGGATAAGAAAGCTGTGGTACATACATACAATGGAGTATTACTCAGCCATTAAAAAAATACATTTGAATCAGTTCTAATGATGTGGATGAAACTGGAGGCTGTTATACAGAGTGAAGTAAGCCAAAAAGAAAAACACCAATATATTATACTAACACATACATATGTAATTTAGAAGGATGGTAACAATAACCCTATATGCAAGACAGCAAAAGAGACACAGATGTATAGAATAGTCTATTGGACTCTGGAGAGGGCGAGGGTGGGATAATTTGGGAAAGTGGCATTGAAATATGTATATTATCATATGTGAAATGAATCGCCAGTCCAGGTTCGATGCATGATACAGGATGCTTGGGGCGGGTGAACTGGGATGACCCAGAGGGATGGTATAGGGAGGGAGGCGGGTGGGGGGTTCAGGATGAGAAACACGTGGACACCCGTGGTGGATTCATGTCAATGTATGGCAAACCAATACAATATTGTAAAGTAATTAGCTTCCAAATAGAATAAATAAATTTATATTAAAAACGAGTAATTTACACGCTGGTGGGTGGGGACACAATTAGACTTGGTGCAATTTGAGACTCAAGGATTGTCCCCTATAATGCAGACCAGTACTATCAACTCTCTGCAGAAAACTGGAAGGGTATCACCTGTACCTTCCTACAGTTCTCTGCATGTAGCTCTCTCTTGTGAACTCTAGTTATATAGAGTCATAAATCTTTCTTCTTGGGGAGACTGTTTGTCTCTGCCTAGGTACAACTTCCATGTATGTGTTGGAAACTATTTCTAGAGTTGGGGCAATTGTAGAGCTCACATTGCTCGCTCCCCACCTCAGGAATCCATTCTCTGCTGCCAGATGTTTGATGTGAGACAATGCTCTTTCATTTGTCTTTCCTACTTTGGAGTTATTAGAGACAGGAGGATAAATGTGTCTTTTAATCCTTTGTGTCGACTGAAATGGAGGTCCCCCTGCAATCAGAACTCACTGAGTGCCTTGTGAATGCTAGGCACTGACTTCTGTGCATGGGTGCATACTTGATTGGGGATATATGTTGGGGCCATAGGGAGCCCCGGTGTTGCTGGACAAACATACCCATTACAAATAGCATTTGCTATGTGGTATGTTCAGTTCAGTTCAGTTGCTCTGTCATGTCTGATTCTTTGCAACCCTGTGGACTGCAGCACGCCAGGGCTCTCTGTTCTTCACCAAATCCTGGAGCTTGGGGAAACTCATGTCCATCGAATTGGCGATTCCATCCAACCATCTCATCCTCTGTCATCCTCTCTCTTCCTGCCTTCAATCTTTCCCAGTAATAGGGTCTTTTCTAATGAGTCAGTTCTTCACATCAGTTGGCCCAAAGTATTGGAGGTTCAATTTCAGCATCAGTCCTTCCAATGAATATTCAGGATTGATTTCCTTTAGGATGACTGGGTGGCTCCCCTTGCAGTCCAAGGGACTCTCAAGAGTCTTGTAAAACGCCACAGTTCAAAACCATTAATTCTTCATCACTCACCATTCTTTGTGGTGCAACTGTCACATCCATACATGACAACTGGAAAAATCATAGCTTTGATTATACTGAACTTTTTCAGCAAAGTAATGTCTCTACTTTTTAAAAATTTGTATAGTTGTGTCGTATTTTTTCTTCAAATGAGCAAGCATCTTTTAATTTCATGACTGCAGTCATCCTCTGCAGTGATTTTGGAGCCCCTGAAAATAAAGTCTCTCACTGTTTCCATTGTTTCCCCATCTATTTGCCATGAAGTGATGGGGCCAAATGCCATGATCTTCATTTTCTGAATGTGAAGTTTAAACCAGATGTTCCACTCTCCTATTCCATTTTCATCAAGAGGCTCTTTAGTTCCTCTTCAATTTCTGCCATGAGGGTGGTGTCTTCTGCCTATCTGAAGTTCCTGATATTTCTGCCAGCAATCTTGATTCCAGCTTGTGCTTCATCCAGTTGGGCATTTCACATGATGTACTCTGCATATAAGTTATATAAGCAAGGTGACAATATACAGCCTTTACGTACTCCTTTCATGAATTGGCACCAGTTTGTTGTTTCATGTTCAGTTCTAGCTGTTGCTTCTTGACCTGCATACAGATTTCTCAGAAGGCAGGTAAGGTGGTCTGGTATTCCCTTCTCTGTAAGTTTTCTACAGTTTGTTGTGATCCACATAGTCAAAGGCTTTTGCATGGTTAATAAAGCAGAAGTAGGTGTTTTTCTAGAATCTTCTTGCTTTTTCTATCATCCAATGAATGTTGGCAATTTGATCTCTGGTTCCTCTGTCTTTTCTAAATCCAGCTTGAACATACGGAATTTCACAGTTCATGTATTGTTGAATACTTGCCTGGAGAAATTACTTTGGTAGCATGTAAGATGAGCGCAAATGTGTGGTAGTTGAACATTCTTTAAAATAAACTTTTATGAGGATTGTAAGGAAAATGACCTTTCCAGTCCTGTGGCCACTGCTGAGTTTTCCACACTTGCTGGCATATTGAGTGCAGCACTTTAACAGCATCATCTTTTAAAATCTGATATAGCTCTACTTCAATGCCATCACACCCACTAGATTTGCTCTTAGTGATGCTTCTGAAGACCCATTTGACTTCGCATTTCAGGATTGTCTAGCTCTAGGTGAGTGGTCACACCATCGTGTTTATCCTGGTCATTAATATCTTTTTGTGCAGTTCTTCTACGTATTCTTTCAACCTCTTCTTAATATATTCTGCTTCTGTTAGGTCTATCCTATGTTATTGTGCCCATTTTTGCCTGAAACATTCCCCTGCTATCTCTAATTTTCTTGAAGAGATCTCTGTTTTTTACTATTCTAAGTTTCCCTCTATTTCTTTCACTGATCACTTAGGGAGGCTTTTTTAAAATCTCTGCTTGCTATTCTTTAGAACTCTGCATTCAGATAGGTACATCTTTATTTCTCCCTTTGCCTTTTGCTTCTCTTCTTTTCTAAGTTAATTGTAAGGCCTCTTCAGGCAACCATTTTGCCTTGTTGCATTTATTTTTTATTTGGGATGGTCTTGATGTGGTATGTACAGATTAAAAAATGAAGATCATGGCATCCAGTTCCATCACTTCGTGGCAAATACCTGGAAAAACAATGAAAACAGTGACAGACTTTATTTTCCTGGCCTCCAAAATCACTGTTTGTAGTGACCACAGTTGTGGAAAAAAAGACGCTAGCTCCTTGGAAGAAAAGCTGTGAAAAACCACACAGCATACTAAAATGCAGGGACATTACTTTACCAGCAAATGTCTGTATATTCAAAGCTATGGTTTTACCAGAAATCATGAGTGGGTGTGAGAGCTGGACCATAAAGAAAGCTGAGTACCAAAGAATAGATGCTTTTAAATGTGGTGTTGGATAAGACTCTTGGGAGTCCCGTGGACTGCAAGGAGATTCAACTAGTCCATGCTAAAGGAAATAAGTCCTGAATATTCACTGGAAGGACCGATGCTGAAGCTGAACCTCCAATACTTTTACCAATTGATGGGAAGAACTGACTCATTAGAAAATATCCTGATGCAGGGAAAGCTTAAAGGCAGAAGGCAAAGGGAAGACAGAAGATCAAACTGTTGGGTGGCATCACCAACCTGATGAACATGAGTCTGAGCAAGCTCTGAGAGTTGGTGATGGACAGGGAAACCTGGCATGCTGCATCCCATGATATAGAAAAGAGTTGGACATGACTGATAGACTGAACTGAACTAATGTACAGAAAACATCAGGGAGCAGGCAGAAGTCTTTGGAGTCCATTCAAGCCTGTGGCCCTGGTGGGAGTGGTGAAAGATTTAGGTGGAAGGGGAGGCTTCCCATCCTCTGGTGCAGGTGCTTGAATCCAAGGCAAGAACACAAGATTTTGAATGTGTTATCAAATATTGTTTTCTAAACAAAACAAAACTGCTTTCTGCAGGAGTGAGAACTTTGATTGAGTCTGTTCTCTAGATTTTATGAGACGTGGAAGGAATCTGGAGTGGGCTGAGTCTGCAAAAATTAGGTGACGAGCTGTTGGAAGGCCAGGCTTATGGTAGACATTCTGCACTAGGTGGAAAACAAATCCAGAGAAAAAGTGTCCCTTCTGGAGTGTACATGCCAATGTATCATATTATTTCAGTAGATCGGTTCAATGGTGTTTTGGGGAAAGCAAGAAATGCATGATGGGTGGTTTGCTTTTGTCAATTCCTGTGGGTAGTTAGATGACTAAATGTTTGTTTACTTAATTGCATAGTTGGAATTATGCTTGGGAAAGAAAACTACATTATGTCCACACCTATTTTGACGTTAAAGAACAAGCATAGGGTGATTACTAAGGAAACTATAGGTAATTTAAACATGAGGGGCCAAATGGGGAAACATTCACTTAACAGGCTGAGATTGGATTGTACAGGTTGCCATAGTTGTTGCTATGAAAAGTAGCCATAACAGCTACTTGTTGCTATGCTGGAGATGTGGGAAACTGATAAGAGAGCAAGAGCTTTTACAACTTTCCTTGCAGTGTGATTTCATGGGAGAAGCAGTTGATGAGGAAAGGCTGACTAGTAAGGCTGAGGAAGGGAGTAATCTGAGACAGTAATCATTAGCTCTCATGTGAGCCCAGAAAACAGAAGCATTGGCTCAGTCAGAGTTCTGGGTCAGGGTTCAGAAATAGGTGTCATTTGGCTTGAATCAATATTTAGCCTTGTGAATAGCAGCCATAACCTCTAAACAGATTTCCTTCTCCCCAGGTGGCAGAATAATTCATATTTATGCCAGATTCAGGAACCCAAAAAGCCCTCTGATGGCCACTTGCTCTTTGCAGGCACACATGCAATCTAGAAGGTGGAATAATCACCATGATGCCCATTTTCCAGATGAGAAAACTGAGGTTAAGAGACTTGATCAAGCTCACACAGCTAAGCATGTGAAAAGCCAAGCACAAACCCAGGGTAACAGTCCTCAAATAGTGTGTTTTTGCTCCACACCCACTGGGAGTGGTGGGTGGTGATCTGGAAGCAATGCTTAGGCAGAAGCAAACATTATTCACATTTAAATTGAAGAAAGTATGGAAAACCATTAGAACATTCAGCTATGACCTAATCAAATCTATTATGATTATATAGAGGAGAGGATAAATAGATTCAAGGGATTAGGTCTGTTAGCCTGAAGAACTATGGATGGAGGATTGTAACATTGTATGGGAGGTGGTCATCATAACCATCCTCAAGAAAAACAAATGTGAGAATGTAAAGTGCTTACCTTAGGAGGCCCTAAAAATAGCTGAGAAAATAAGAGAAGTGAAAGGCAAAGGAGAAAGGGAAAGATATACCCAATGGAATGCAGACTTCCAGAGAATAGCAAGGAGAGTTAAGAAAGTCTTCATAAGTGAATAATGCAAGAATTAGAGGAAAACAATACAATTGTAGAGAGTATAGATCTCTTCAAGAAAAATGGAGAAACCAGAGGAACACTTCATGCAAAGATAGGCACAATAAAGGATAAAAAAGTCAAAGACCTAGCAGAAGCTGATGAGATTTGAAGAGGCAGCAAGAATGCACAGAAGAACTACATAAAAATGGTCATAATGACCAGAATAGGGATGTTGCTGGGTCACTCACATAAAGCCAGATACTGGAGTATGATGTCAAGTAGGCTTTAGGAAGCATCACTACAAGAAATGCTAAGGAAGGTGATGAAATTCCAGCTGAGCTGTTTAAAGAATGGGGCTCTAAATGTGCTGCATTCAATATGTCAACAAATTTGGAAAGCTCATCATTGACCACAGTGCTGGTAAAGGTCAGTTTTCACTCCAATCCAAAAGAAAGGCAATTCCAAAGAATGTTCAACCTATCATGCCATTGTGCCCATCTCATTTGCTAGCAAGGTAATGCTCAGTATCCTTCTAGCTAAGTTTCAACAGTACATGAACTGAGAACTTCTAGATATGCAAACTGGTTTGAGCAACCAGAAATCAAATTGCCAACACTCACTGGATCATAGAGAAAGCAAGGGAATCCCAGAAAAAACATTTCCATCTGCTTCACTGACTATGCTAAAGCCTTTCACTGTGTAGACCACAACAAACTGTGGAAAATTCTTAAGGAAATGGGAGTACCAGATCACCTTACCTTTCTCCTAACAAGTCTGTGTGTAGGTCAAAAAGCAGCAGTCAGAATCAGACATGGAACAACTGAAAGATTTAAAATTGGGACAGGAGCATGACAAGGTATACACTGTCACTCTGGTTATTTAACCTATATGTAAGATACATCATTCAATATGCTGTTCTGGATAAATCCCAAGCTGGAATCAAGATTGCTGGGAGAAGTATCAACATCCACAGATATGAAGATGACACTGCTCTAATAGCAGAAAGCAAAGAAAACTAAAGAGCCTCATGATGAGGACAGGAGATGAAAAAACTAGCTTAAACTCAACATTCAAAAACCTATTCACAAAAAGATACTCAACATTCATGGCATCCAGTGCCACCACTTCATGGCATATAGATGATGTCAAAGTGGAAACAGTGGCAGATTTTATTTTCTTGGGCTCCAAAATCACTATGGACCTTGACGGCAGCCACAAAATTAAAACACACTTGCTCCTTTGAAGGAAGAAAGGCTATGAAAAACCTGCACAGTGTATTAAAAAGTGGAAATTCACTTTGCTACTGAGCTCTGTAGAGCCAAAACTATGCTTTTCCAGTAATCAGGTATAGATGTGCGATCTGGACCGTAAGAAACGGTTAATGCCACAAGAATTGAGCTTTTAACTGTGGTGCTTGAGAAGATACTTGAGAGTCCCTTATACAACAAGGAGATCAAACCAGTCAATCTGAAAGGAAATCAACCTGTGACCCCTGCTGTCTCAGCTGAGGCATCTCCTGAGGGCCTCCAGGTGGTGGAAAGAACGGATGCTTCCACTGCAAAAGTGCCTAACCATGGCAGCTCCAAGCAAAAGTTTGTAGCCCTACCCATGGAGAAGCTCAGAAAGGCTGAAGGTTCTGTGCTCCCTGGGTCTCTTGATACATGCGTTGCATTCTCCCCAGAAGCATTGGAGGCTGAGGAAGGGGTGTTCTAGGCCCTGGAGGAGGGGGGTGGTGCAGGGATCCACTGGGGCCATCACTTACCAAGGAGGACTGGAAAGGACAGAGCAGGCATGTGTGGCAGAGAGCTGGTGACTGGGTGTGGGACAAAGGGAACCAGCTCTCCATGAAGCACCTCACCCAAACTCCCCTGGAGGTGAAGCCCAGTGATAAGTGCATATGAGATGGGATGAAGAAAGTCTATTTCATTACCCATTATAATTCCTCTGAATGAGGAGGTAGTGGAGTTCGTGGGTCATCACAAACTCTTCAATGGCCTAGACTATCTCCCAGTCACTTTCTTAGGGGCTGCATCTCCCCAGCTTCAGTCATGTAGTTCTGGAGGGAATTGATAATCATGTGTGCTGCTTGGCCAGGCCGCAAGAGCACGTAAAGCCAGTCATAGGACCCCATGGCTCTGCCAGGATGGCTAATCTAGGATTGCACATGTGATCTGAGGTGGGTCATTCAGAGAACACCCTTGAACTCTGATGTCTTCAATCTTTTCTTTCCTTATTGGAGATGCCTTCAGGATATAAAACCCTGGGGCAGGTAGCTTGGACTCCCTCACTAGGTGTAGAAGCTTTAGGAAGAAAGTTGTCAGGTTAAGACCATCAAAGAAGAGGGAATGAAAGAGTTAGAATGTGAATTAGAGGACTGTGACTTTTGATTTCTTGGGTCCAGTCACTAAGATCTTTGTATTTGCTCTGAGTCTTGTGTCCTGGGTTCCCAGAATCATTTCAGAGAGTCTCCCCTTTCCTTGAAGCCAGTTGGAGGTGGGCTCCTCCCAACTGTGATTCAGACTTTATTCTAGATCCTTCACAATCATTGTACACCTCCCAGACACAAATGGAGGCACCTGTTTGTTTCAGCACCATTATGAGTGAAACCCTTTATTCTTTACTGAAAATAGGGTGTGCAGACCAACAAATACAGTTCGCCAGCATCCTGGGCAGGAGTACCCAAAGTGTGATTTAATGTTTTCTCGGAGCACCCTTACCGATTCCTGAACCACACCAAGCATTTATACTGCCTGTGCCCAGCCAGTTCTGTCATTTCCTCCATCAAAGACTGAGAAATACAGCCTCAGGAAGATGTCACCCAGGATACAGGTCTCTCTAGATGTTCTCACTGTGTTCTCTTTAAAGGTGGAATGGCAGTGGCCTCTAGAATCTTGGGGGAGTCAGAGATACACACCAGTCAGCCTGAGCCCTTATATGTGACTCCCACAAATATCTAGACCTATCCCAATTCTTGATTTTATTTCCCTCTTTTGGTAAGTATCAAGGGAGTTTCCTCTTAGTATGGGATGTGAGAGTTCATCCACAACCAAAAAGGGCCAAGACATGAGGTTGCTATGAGGAAGGGTGTGGGGGAGGGGAGGACTGGGAGTTTGGGATACAGAGGAATGATAAACAACAAAGTCCTACTGTAGAACATAAGGAAATATATTAATTATCCAGTCATAAAGCACACGAAAAAGAATAAGCAAAAGAATATATATTTCTGTATGTGTATAATTGAGTCACGTTGCTGTGCAGCAGAACTTAACACAACACTGAAGATTAGTCACACTTCAATACAATTTTTAGTAAAGAAAAAGAGTGTCCATAGTTCTCCTCTTTCCCTGTTTCTTTCCTTCTGACTCCTGCTCCTTGTTTTATCTTCAGAGAATGCTGGTTCTCCTCCTGCATCCCCACAATCCATACTTTATTAAACAATTTTATTTTGTATTTGTGGATATCTGATTAACAATATTCTGAGTTTCAGATGGACTGTAAACGGACTCAACCATATGTATCCATGTATCCTTGTCCCCAAAATACTCCTCCCATCCAGGTTGTCATATAGTTAAGTGGAGTTCCCTGTGCTACACAGTAACTCATTGTTGGTTATCCATCTTATATAGAGCAGTGCCCAGAACACGTTCTTGAAGACTTAACTTAGGAACTGTGGGAATCCTCCTTAGCCTGCACTCACCCTCTTTGGCCACTCCAGGCTTGGGTGGGTGATGTATTCTGGTTTTCCATCCCCACCGGTCAGTCTATAGCCCTCATCACCCCAAGTAAGTCCCAGTGCCCCAATGCAGAGCACCTTGGGATGCCATTTGCATGGAATCCAGTGCACTTTTGCCTAGAACCAAGCAACCCTCCATATGGCTCCATGAGTTTACAGTTTTAGAATTCCTGAAATTCCCTCTCTTCCTCAAAGTCTTCTTTGAGCCCATTAACCAGCTCTGAACTCCCCTAGGGAGCTGACATGAAGCCTCCACCCTGTGCCGGGGCTGAGCAGTCACTGTGAACCCTTTATTCACATTAGCATCCAGCCTTCCCTCAAATGGGTCAGGTAGCCTGACTCACAAAGGGGGCACCCGGCCAGAGCTATAGGAAGATGCATCTGAGAACTAGGGTAACCATGTAATTTATCACCCAAACCAGGAAAACTGTGAGAAGGGAAGGGAGACTGTTAATCCCTATTGTGGGATAGCACACTGGGACTGTCCCCAGCCATTCTCCTTGTCACATGGCCTATTTAAGGGACTACTAGAGCTGACTTTCTGTGTTCATCCATCTGAGGGTTCAGATTGAACTGAAGCTCTTTGAACACTGAGGACCTGAGTGTTCCCCTCTCCTTGTGACTCCCACCTAGCCAGCATGGCATGGCGTCTCCCCATTTATTTCAGGATAATCAGTGTCCTAGATGGTCCTTTACTCTCAAATGGTTCATGTTGTGGGAGGCTCTGGCCCAGCCACAGGGCTCAGCAGCATCTGCAATAGTGCGAGATGGCCTGCAGAGGGCGCATTTCTCCCAGCAGCAGGACAAGTGTTCTTTCAAGTTCCTATTTGAGAACCACCCCTCAGGCTTCACCCCACATCTTGAAGACGTAGGTTTGAGCTGGGACTGGGTAGTTGATACCGTTGATGGTGAGGATAATAGAGGACAGGGTATTGACTGCTAAACATGAAACGTGGTGCTGTTAGAGAGAGAAGAGATGGGCCCTGGGGATCCTTTTTGTGCATGGAGACTGGGAATGACCCTGTGGCATGATCCTTCACCATGGAACCCCGTGGTGTGTCGCGATGAGCTTCTGGAAGTTTTTGACCAGTCTTCTTGGGCCAAGGATCAGTGATATCACAGTATCCACAAGGACTTCACAGCCTCCAGAACAAGCAATAACTTCTTTTCATGAAGATGCTGAAAGACAGTGTGACAAAGCAGGGATCAAGGTCACCCTGAGTCTCCCCAGAGCTGTCCCCTTCCCGACTGTCTCCTAAAGAGCCCTTTGTCTCTTGCCCTCTTTTCCTTTGATCTCAACACAGCAACTTCCTTGACACTCTTGAATGCAGTCCTTGAATACACCAGGCTCTTTTGCACATTGACACAAGCTCGTCTTCCTTCCTATAGGAGCCCCCTCCTGTTTGCCTAGCAAATTTCTTCTCATCTTCCAGATTCCAGCTTAATTGTCATGGTTTCAGGGAAGTCTTTTCCCCGGTGTTGATCTGTCTCCTTCCTTGATAGTTTCTGTAGACACTTCCTCATGTCTAGCATGTACCAAAGTCACAATTCATTATGTGTGTGTCTCATTTCCTGTGCATCTTCCTTCTTAGATGTGAGGGCGAGTTTCATTCTCATTACCTCCTTAAAATGTCTGGCACACAGCGGATGCCCAAGGCTTGTCTGTTTGGGCAGTGAATGAAGACTGTGAGAATAATGAATGAGAAATACCCAGAGAGCTGTATCTGGTGGGGAACAAATAATGGGTCTTTCGCAGTGTGAAGATGGAGATTCGTGAAGGCAGTAGACACTCATAGTGGTGGGAGAGAGGGGCTCCACTGGGAGAGGATGTCTGCCAGCACTGCTCCTACGACCAGCTCAGACCCTGAGACCTAGCCAGGAATACATGACTAGCCCACAGAAACTCCAAAGAACGGACAGCTTTTATCTGAGGGTATCACACAGAATCCTGTCAATTATGCCTCTTGTCATCAGGTCACTCCTGGATCCCACCTTCCTGATTCTCTGTTATAGCCCCTGCCCCACTGTGTGCCCATGAACTTGGGGTGTCTTTTTTATTAGTTGCTTTCATGTTGTAAGACTTCAGCAAATCTCTCTACCCTGCTCAGTAGTTGCTTCCTTAGGAAACCAGTCTCCCCATTTGCTCAGGACTTTCCCTGTTTTTTATGACTTTTATCTGTACTGAGAACTTCCTATGTCCCTGGTAGCCCTGGAGAGTTGGTCATCTTATACCTCTGTTCACCACACTGGAGAGTCCTCTAACCTTGCTCCATGCCTCACAGGGCAGTGGGTACAATCCTCTCCAATCTGCACAAACTTCTTTGGACCCTTTTAGTAGCCTGGTCAGAGCCCTAGTCAGAAGGCCTGAGGATTATGAACTCATTGGTTGTTTGCATGTCTATCTGCTTGTGTATTTGTTTGTATGTGTGTTTGTTTTTGTCTCTGTGAGTGCTTGTGTGTCTCTGACTAGCTATGCATGTTTATGTGTCTCAGTGTATGTTTATGTGTCTCCTTGTGTGTTTGCATGTGTCTGTGTGTCTGTCTCTGTCGTTGTGGGTGGTGTATGTCTGTGTGACTGTGTGTCTGAGAATGTATTTGTGTGTGTCTGCCTGTTTCCATGTACAGTAGCAGGAGCATCACTTGGGCTGACCCTCAGAGGGAGAGGCTTACCGGTCCATGTGTACACTCCAGTCGCCCGTGTGGATCAGTGGTACCCAGTTGAGCTCTCCCTGGTAGTAGGATTTATCCACCCCACCAAACATCACCATACTGCCTTTCGCACTGCATGTGTAGAGAGAAGAGAGGGAGGGATCTTTGGAGGAGAGTAACAACGGCACTGTCTGAGAGCTATGCTAGTCCACCCATCAAGGCCCTAAGGTCCCCATATACAGATGTACAAATTAAGTCTAGGAGCAATTGAGATCCAGGCCAAGGTCAGTTACTCGCTAATGAGTGTCACAGAGGAGGTTAGAAGCTAAGTTACCTGGCTGGGATCCATCCATTATATCTTCTGTAGATGCCCTACCTCCTGCGACCTGAGTGCTCAGACACACTCAGAGGACCCGGTGCTGAAGCATATTGGCTTTTTCCTTGTCCACCTTGTCATTTTTCAGGAAAATAAAGCCTGTGAATTCTAAGGGTGTAGGTTCAGGTCACCCAGATTTGGCTCCACTGGCCTGTGACCTCTACTGTCCAAAGGGCCCCACACTCAGAAGGAACCCCACCTCTGCTTTTCCTGTCTTGAAATGCCTAATATTTCTTGAACAAGGGGCCCCACACTTTTGTGTCCCACACTTTCATTTTTCACAGGCTCCTACAAATTGGGTAGCTGGACCTGGGCTCCAAGTGGAATGATAATGAGGAAGGAAAGATATCCATCATCGTTCTCCTTCCTTCCTTATCAAATTCATAAGCAAATCCTAATGTTGTCCTTCAACTTTTTTCTTGTTGCCTTCCATTAGCCTTCCTCCTCTCTCACCTTCCTACACCAAGTTACTGGTCTTGAGCCCAGGATCTGGGTTGTGTTCTAATAAAATTTTATTGATAAAAGCCAGGGGGTGAGGTCAGGTAGAGTGCTAAGGCCAACGTTTTGGTGGATTAGATTATCTCTCAGGATACTTCTTTATCAAGTTTTCTATAATTTTCTTGCAACTGAAAGCATCTTACAGCTAATTTGGAGAAAGAGATTGTCCATCTCAGACTTACTTGCTCAAGTAGAAGGCAAAAACAGACTCAGAAATGGCACCTTGATTCTTCAGCTTGTCAAAGATGGGGATGGCTCTAGTGAAGGATATGTTGAGGTAGTTCAAGCCCAAGATGCCATCAAAAGGTGTCTCAAACCAGGATTCCATGAAGGTTAGACGGAACAGGTGGTCAGTACTTACAAGATCCCCAATGTGTGTGAGAGAAGAGTTTCCCACTTATAGATATGTGAAGTGGGGCTAGGACTGGGATGGCATCCACTGCCTTAAGATTTTCAGAGAAGAATTGAGGCTGGGCTCTGTCTTCAGTGGCCCATAGATGGTTAGACCTACCTGGGAGGGGAATTTGGGTTCCATTTGAGAGAGGTGGTGAATTTTGAAACATCTGCCCCTCTGAAAAATTCTCCTTCTATTTGCCATGAAGGATGGGGCTCAGTCCCTTGATCTTAGTTTTTTTAATATGTGATTTTAAACTGGCTGAATATGTCCAAATGCTAATAGGCAACATCTAGTTTGTCACTGTGATAGACTACTAGGGCACCAACTCACCATTCTGAGCACTGTGAAAGGAAAATAATCATCAATACTTATGCTATTTTTGTTTCTATTATGCATAGGTTATGTAACTACAAACAGTTCCAAGAAAACAAGCTAGACTGTCCCTTCTGGGGATGAGGAGAGAGTGATGGGGAGCAGCTATAGTACAGATGAAGGCTCACTCACTGGCCTGCAGTTCACCTCCTGCTGTGGTGGTCTGGTTCCTAATAGACCAGGACTGATACTGGTCCTGACCCACTGTGCTTGTATTGTGGACTCCTGCTCTAAACCCAATAGTGGGATATTCTGTAAGACAGACCACAGTGCCTCTGCCCAGTTTCTGTACAAATAAATGGCATTAAAATTGGAAGAGGAACAGTCATTTAGTCTTAAAGGAGAACAACCAAGTGCAACATATGACTACATTCTCTCAATAAACTGTGAAAAGACATCTGCTTTTTGAAAATCAGGGAAATTTGTACATGGACTGGATATTAGATGTTAATTTTATTGGGAACAAAAGAGCATCTTTTTCACATCCTATCATTTTACCCCAATACTCATTATTTATATTTTGTGAAATGTTCATCTCTTCCCTAATACACTTCAGGAAAAATGAATAAGGAGTAAAAGAGAGAATGAAATGAGGGTCTGTCCTTATTTGAAAGCAGATCTGCATAGCTGGTATGGATTGAATTGTGTCCACCCTTGACTCCCAGTGTGATGGTATTAAGAAGTAGGGCCTTTGGGAGGTATGCAAATTGACATGGGGTTTTGATGGTGGTCCGTCATGATGGGATTATCCTCTCCCTCTTTTTCTCTCTTATTCTCTCTCTTCCTGCTTCCCTTCCCCCACCACAAATGGGAACATAGCAAGAAGAAAAATACCTGATGCAAGTCAAGAATGTCTTCAATGAGAACTCAGTTGTCCACCACCTTGATGTTGCATAGTCTCCGGTCTATGACAACCTGTAGGACTAAGAGGTTAGTTTTGTAGTTATTGAGCTGAATGATGAAATATAGGGTTCATGACACTCTTCTTTCTCATATTTGTTGTTTGAAATTGTTTTGTACTAAGAAGTTTATAGAATGAAGTTTCTGTCTTGGTGGTACCCTGAGGAGCCAAGATAGCAGATTCACGCAGGTCCCCGATGAGTGAGTGGTTGGGGGACCACATGCTCCTTCTTCCAACTCTTCTGTTGTCATCTGAAAACCATCCCCATACCTGACAACCTTACCTCCAATGCTATCTGCATCTCCATTTCCCTGCTAAGCTACTGAGTCATCTGGTTGGAGACCTTGATGATTCAGGACAGGGTCTGAAAGGAGAAAGAATGCATACATTTTTAGAAAGAATGATCTGGCCAGATCCCTCCTTGGTTTTCCCTTCTTTATTGCCATCTGCAGGTGAGGGATAGGGCCTGGCTAGAGAGGAAGCTACAAGTGAGACTGCATGGATATTTGCAAAAGAAGGGAAGAGGTATTCAAAACCCAGCAACCAGAATGTGGGCAGCTTGCACAGGATGCAGGAGGGAAGGAAGAAGCACTGGGAAAAGAATGGTGCCTACCTGAGGGCCAGACCTACCTGAGTCTTCTGGTTAAACTTGGAGGTCACATCCTTCCTGCTTTAATTTCTGCTCCAGATATGGAGGGGTTAGAGCTGTACTCACTGCTAATGAGTCACGGGGAGAGGGACAGCCTCCCCCAAGAGCCTTTGGATTCCATTTGAACTGTGGGTATCACCCCAAGGCAGAGAGCAAATGGCAGGTCATTCAAAATATGACCTCCTTTAAATAGTATTTAAAATACTACAAATTTGTCTAACAGTCCTGGCATATCTTGTTCCCAGAGTTTTTTAGGAGAGATGATCCGTTGGCCTAATTTGGGTTCTGCTGTGGATTCTACAAGCTTCCCCATTGGTATCTTTTGACTTATAACTACTTGATCATCCCACAGAACCCAAACGATGGTAAGTTCCAGGGAGCAAGACTTCTAAGGTCCTAGGTGTCACAGTAGCTGTGTGCCAAGTGGTCTCCACTCACAGTCCTAAGCCCAGGACCCATGAATATCATCAGACAGTTACAGCCCCCTGCCCACCAGAGGCAGCCTCAGCATCCTCAGCAACACCCACCTCTGAGCCACTTGTCCACTGATTGGCACTGAGCTTCAGTCTGGACCAAGTGCTCTGGAGCAAGTCCAGTCTCCCTCATCCAAGAGATGGAAAACTGAACCCTGGGTTGTATGACTCACCTTAAGGCTTCAGGTAACTTAGTGAAGACTTGGGACCCAGGAACTCTGGTTCCCAGTCTAGGAGACTTCCAGGAAGGGAAAGAGAGAGGAAGCTCAACTGCATCCACTGCTGGGTAGCTCTCAGATGTCTGCAAGCACCAGAGTGGAAGTTCCTTTCCCTTTGCCCCTCCTGTCCCGTTCCAATTTTATCAGCATACCTGCCTCCATGGAGCAGCAGGAAAGCAATATTCAGGGCTGTTTCTTCTGGGTTGACAGTGGAAGGGTAGCCATTTATTTAACTTGGTTACCTTGGTCCTTAGCTTTGTAGTAGAGCCTGAAGTCAGGCAAGTTGATTCCTCCAGTTCCATTCTTCTTTCTCAAGATTGCTTTGGTTATTCGAGGTTTTTTGTATTTCCATACAAATTGTGCAGTTATTTGTTCTAGTTCTGTGAAAAATACCATTGGTAGATTGATTTGGAATGCATTGAATATATAGGTTGCTTTGGATACTGTACTCATTTCCACTATATTGATTCTTCTGATCCATGAACACGGTATATTTCTCCATCTATTAGTGTTCTCTTTGCTTTCTTTCACCAGTGTATTATAGTTTTCTATATATGAGTCTTTTGTTTCTTTAGGCAGATATATTCCTATGTATTTTATTCTTTTCATTGCAATGGTGAATGGAATTGTTTCCTAATTTCTTTTCTGTTTTCTAATTATTACTGTATAGGAATGCAAGGGATTTCTGTGTGTTGATTTATATCCTCCAACTTTACTCTATGCATTTAATGGCTCTAATAATTTCCTGGTGGAGTCTTTAGGGTTTCCTATATAGAGGATCATGTCATCTGCAAACAGTGAAAGTTTTACTTCTTCTTTTCCAGTCTAGATTCCTTTTATTTCTTTTTCTGCTCTGATTGCTGTGGCCAGAACTTCCAAAACTATGTTGAATAGTAATGATGAGAGTGGATACCCTTGTCTTTTTTTTTTAAATTTTTTTAAACTTTATTTTACTTTACAATACTGTATTGGTTTTGTTATACATTGACATGAATCCACCACGGGTGTACATGCATTCCTAAACATGAACCCACCTCCCATCTCCCACCCCATAACATCTCTCTGGGTCATCCCCGTGCACCAGCCCCAAGCATCCTGCATCCTGCATTGGACATAGACTGGCGATTTGTTTCTTACATGATAGTATACATGTTTCTTGTCTTATTCTTGACTTTAGGGGAAATGCTTTCAATGTTTCACCATTGAGGATCATGTTTTTTGTGGGTTTGTCATATATAGCTTTGATTATGTTGAGGTATGTTCCTTCCATTCCTGCTTTCTGGAGGGTTTGATCATAAATGGATGTTGAATTTTTTAAAAGGCTTTCTCTGCATCTATTGAGATAATCATAAGGTTCTTATTTTTCAATTTGTTAATGTGATGTAATATGTTGATTGATTTGCGGTTATTGAAGACTCCTTGTATCACTGGGATAAAGGCCCCTTGGTCATGATGATTGATCTTTTTAATATGTTGTTGGATTCTCTTTGTTAGAATTCTGTTAAGGTTTTTGCATCTATGTTTATCAGTGATATTGGCCTATATGTGGCGTCTTTGTCTGGTTTTGGTATTAGGGCGATGGTGGCCTCATAAAATAAGTTTGGCATTTTGTCTTCATCTGAAATTTTCTGGAAGAGTTTGAGTAGAATTCGTGTTAGCTCTTCTCTAAATTTTTGGTAGAATTCAGCTGTGAAGCCGTCTGGTCCTGGGCTTTTGTTTGTTGGAAGATTTCTGATCACAGTTCCAATTTCTGTGCTTGTGATGGATCTATTAAGATTTTCTATTTCTTCCTGGTTCAGTTTTGGAAAGTTTATTTTTCTAAGAATTTGTCCATTTTATTGGCATATAGTTGCTGATAGTAGTCTCTTATGATCCTTTGTATTTCTATGTTATCTGTTGTGATCCCTTCATTTTCAGTTTTAATTTTGTTGATTTGATTCTTCTCCCTTTGTTTCTTGATGAGTCTGGCTAATGCTTTTTCAATTTTACTTATCCTCTCAAAGAACCAGCTGTTAGCTTTGTTTATTTTTCTTATGGTCTCGTTTATTTCTTTTGAATTTACTTATAACCTAATTTTTAAGTTTTCTTTCCTTCTACTAACCCTGGGGTTCTTCATTTCTTCCTTTTCTTGTTGTGTTAGGTGTAAAGTTAGGTTATTTATTTGACTTTTTCCTTGTTTCTTGAGGTAAGCCTGTATTGCTCTGAACCTTCCCCTTAACACTGCTTTTACAGGGTCCCATAGTTTTGGGGTGGTTGTGTTTTCATTTTTATTCATTTCTGGTGGTCTTTGGAAGGAATGATGCTAAAGCTGAAACTCTGGTACTTTGGCCAACTCATGCGAAGAGCTGACTCTGATGTAGGGAGAGATAGGGGGCAGGAGGAAAAGGGGACGGCAGAGGATGAGATAGCTGGATGGCATGACTAACTCGATAAACGTGAATTTGATTGAACTCCAGGAGATGGTGATGGACAGGGAGGCGTGCTGTGACTCATGAGGTTGCAAAGAGTAGGACACGACTGAGCGACTGAACTGAACTGAACTGAATGCATATTTTGATTTCTTTTTTTTAATTTCTTCTGTGAATTGCTGGTTATTCAGCAGCATGTTGTTCACCCTCCATATGTTGGGATTTTAATAGTTTTTCTCCTGTAATTGACATCTAATCTTACTGCATTGTGACCAGAAAAGATGCTTGGAATTATTTCAATTATTTTGAATTTGCCAAGGCTGGATTTATGGCCCAGGATGTGCTCTATCTAGGAGAAGGTTCTATGTGCACCTCTGAAAAAGGTGAAATTCATTGTTTTGGGGTGAAATGTCCTATAGATATCAATTAGGTCTAACCCGTCTAAGGTATCATTTAAAGTATGAGTTTCCTTGTTATTTCCCTGTTTAGTTGATCTATCCAAAGGTGTGAGTGGGATATTAAAGTCTCCCACATTCTTGTGTTATTGTTAATTTCCCCATATATTTTTGGAAAAAAAAATTGGCTTCATTGCTGCTCAGGACTTCTCTATTTGCAGCGTGCTGGGGCTAAATATGAGTTTCCTTGTTATTTCCCTGTTTAGTTGATCTAGCCATAGGTGTGAGTGGGATATTAAAGTCTCCCACAATTCTTGTGTTATTGTTAATTTCCCCATATTTTTTTGGATAAAATTTGTCTTCATTGCTGCTCAGGACTTCTCTATTTGCAGAGAGCTGGGGCTACTTTGTAATTGCAGTACACTGGCTTTTCAAGCCTGTGTTTCTCTTGATGCAAATCACAGGCTCTAGGGCACTCAGTCTCAGTAGTTGTGGCCCCGCTGGTTTAGTTGCCCTGGGGCATTTAAAATCTTGCCTAGCCAGATCTCAAACGCATATCTTAAACAGTGGTTCAAAAAGGAAAATCCTCGAGTGCACAAACGTTTGTGCACTCGTGGTGAATTCATGTCAATGATTGACAAAACCAATACAGTAATGTAAAGTAAACTAAAGTTAAAATAAAAATTTTAAAAGAAAAAAAAAAAAAGGAAAATCCTCTGGAAGGAATTTGAAATACATAACTTTTACATGAAACTTGGCACTATGGCCTATTTTTAAGGAGACCAATAGAGGATTGTCCACTACTTCAAGCAACCTTGTGAGACCAGGACTGATTTAGGTTCCCCTCCCAAGTGTTCCTACATCATCTTGAAGCTGTCCGCGCCATGTCACTTTGTTCTTGCTTGAGTTTCTGAAACCCACACTAGACCACAGCTTCCAGAGGGCAGGGCTGTCACTTAACTCACCTGTAAGCATATGTCAGTAAATCTTGTATCATTATACCAGACTCTAATGTCAAGCCAAGGCTAACACAGTTATCAGTTATTCCATTATGAGTTTTAGGTTACAGGTTCAAGTACTGTAATTGAACCTTAAATAACATTGTCTTAGCTGATGCTACTAAGTCAGTTAACTCGTGTCTGACTCTGTGCAACCCCACAGACATCAGCCCACCAGGCTCCCCCGTCTCTGGGATTCTCCAGGCAAGAACGATAGAGTGGGTTGCCATTTCCTTCTCCAATGCATGGAAGTGAAAAGTGAAATTGAAGTCACTCAGTCATGTCTGACCCTCAGAGACCCCATGGACTGCAGCCCACCAAGCTCCTCCATTCATGGGATTTTCCAGGCAAGAGTACTGGAGTGGAGTGCCATTGCCTTCTCCGAACATTGTCTTAAATACAATACAATTTCAGTTCTCTTTAATATAATAATAGTGCAGGTCCCTCAACAGAAATGGAACCCATTTCTTTCTTTTCACATCTTCCACCTGTGCTACTTACCTCTGGTCTAAGATGGCTGTTCCAGCTTCTGTCATTACATCTTCATTCCAGCTAGTGGGACAGAAAATAATACATCCATTGGGAAGTGACATGTCATCTCTACTCAAATTCCATGGGCTGAAGTATCTTCATGGTCATGGCAAACCTGGGTGTAGTGGGTCCACAGAATGGCAGGGGAATGTGACCTACTACAGAACATTCATGATTAGTAACAAGGGCTACCACCCTTCATTCATGTCCCTGTAATTCGTTCTTCTTTGGTTGTCCTCACACAGCTTTCAGCCTGTTTTTACCTGCAGATATGGGTATGGATGAGGCTGTAAGAGAGGAAATGGCCCTGGCTGTACAAATATGGAGAAAACAAGAAAGGAAAGAAGATAAGAAAGTATAAAAATGCAAAATCTATAGGAAAGTACACTTATAATCATAATTTTGCAGTTATTCAATTTAGGTATACCTGTGGTTGGTGAATCAACTTATTAAATAAAAAAAAAGAGAAACGTAAAATATAAATATATTTACTAAACCCAACAAAATAATAAGGCAATATCACATTAAACACATAGTAGTATCATGATTAATTTGGATGCACATTGCAAAATACTAAAACAACCATAACTTTAACAAGATAAACTTGATTTTTCTCTCCCACTGAAACAAGGATTGAGGTGGGCCAGTGAGAGCTTGGGTGGTATCCAAGCTCTCCAACGTTACATGATTGTCCAACACAACTGCAGGAGTTCCAGCCATCACAAGTAAAATCCAGACAAAAGTTCAGAAGAAAGTAGGGAAGGGAAGATTCCCATCTTTCAGCTAAATCAGCTCCTTGAATGCAGTCTTCCAAGAAATCCCTCTTACAGATCTTCTTGAATCTCTAAGTCAACAGTCTTGACTAAGAGCACAGGTGTATAGGAAGGGCAGTCCTGTAGTTACTGGGCTCGTGGCTATATAACAAACTATTTTCAGTTTTGAAAGAGAAGCAGAGAATTGATCATTTTGTAGATAGCCTGCAGCACCTGCCTTAAAGAACAACAACAACAAAAGAATGGAATAGGCTGAATGGCTGCCCACAGTGTTAGAGCTAGGAGAAAGGAGTAGCAATAAGAAACAGCTAGATGTATCGGAACTGTGTTCCAGAAAATAAAGGCAGACTGGTCAGTAGAAATCTCCTAAGGGATGAAGTGAGGATTACACATTCCAAAGGACCCAATTGGTTTTGAAAACTGCTTTGCCAACTCAGGTCCCAAATCTCTCTCAATTCTCCGCTTCTAAATACCTTGTCTTTGTTTCCTCACATTCTGACCTACCTGTCTCACCTTCCTTACTTCTGTTCACATCATTTTATCATCCAGTCAGCAGCATTACAAGATCCAGTACTGAGGAGTTAGCAACACGTTCTAAATGTGTGTAGAAACACAATGACTATATCTACCTTAATATTAGTTTCCAGGATCAATGTCTATTGAAGGATTGATATGCCTAGAATTATGGAGATCTCACGTTTCCTCTAAAATCCCAACAAAGAATGTGACTTCTTTGGACCTGGAGGGGATGTGCTTACTTTTGGACCCACAGGTCTTAGCAGGACAGTAAGTCCCCTGTGTATGAACAAGTTACATTTCAAAAGGTGTTCAAAAATCCCAATTTCTTCATAAGTCCAGCAAAGTTACTTAGACAGCCAACTGAGACAAATGGCTATATGTTACTGCAGTGTAATAGCTTTATGATAATTTTCACGCAAATAATACATAAAAAACAGACACAATGAAAGAAACATTTTTAATTTTGCAGTACTTGGATAGGGCATGGCGACCCATTTCAGTATTCTTGTCTGGAAAATCCCCATGGCAAAGGAGCCTGGCTGACTATAGTCCATATGTTGCCAAAGCTGAACACAGCTGAGCAACTAAGGACACTTTTAAAAATAGAATAGTAGTGCCATCTATATTACCACTGCATTTATGCTTCCTTTCAGACATCGTAGGCTTGAAATAAAAATACTGCACTATTGTACTCCATCAGCTTCCCTTGTAGCTCAGTTGGTAAAGAATCTGCCTGCAGTGCAGGAGACCCAGGGTCAATTCCTTGGTTGCAAAGATCCCCTGGAGAAGGAAATGGCAATGCATTCCAGTATCCTTGCTGGAAAAATCTCATGGACAGTGGAGCCTGGAGGGCTGCAGTCTATGGGGTCACAAAGAGTCAGGCCTGACTGAGTGACTAATACTTATTGTACTCCATACAGTTCTGTACAGTAAAGTACACAAAAGCACACCCACTTGTCTGGGATGTGCCCACAACAATGTGTGTCAGATCTGTGAAGTAACCGATGTGACTGCACATTAAAATGCACTTTTACAAGTTTGAAAGTTTTCACTTGAAGGTTTGTTTGTAACAGACATGCTACACAGGTGTTCAGTGAACGTATGCAGTGAATGAACAAGATAGGAGAGTAAGGAGCTGCCTGTTCTTTCCATTTTTGCATGTATTATGGCCACTCTGAATAGGAATTGCATTGAGTATAATTGAGGCCCGGTGTATGGGAACATCTCTGCAAGTGACAGAGGACCAGGATTCCAGGACATGGCAAAAGAGCCATGGTTGGTTGGAAAGAGCCAGGAGTGCAAAATAAGAGGAAACAAGTGTTCACTGGTTTATGTGAAAGGCTCATCAAATATCATCTTGATTTGTTTGTAGTGATTGAGCTGTGGTTTAGAGGAGCAGCCTCTGTTGCCCAGTATGAGCAAAGAGAGGAGAATGAACCATGAAAATCGAACATGTGTCCCAGGTCAAGTATATCTAGTATTGAAGAGATCTAAGTCCTGTCAATTTATCTGCTCCTTCCTGGAAAGAATTAGAGTAGTAAAGAAGGGAAAGTCCGCACTATGCTACCACCCATTTCTTCTTCTGTCCAGTGAACTTTGATTTCTAATGCCATTTCTTTATAAACAGAGGATGTACTTCATATGATTGAAGGCTTCTAATTTACTGTTCCATATAAACTTTTGGTGCTGTTTTGTGCACAGGCACAAGGGGCCCTGGAGCCTGGCAGGCTCTGTTTCGGCTGCAGAGTGCAGTGTATGGGGATCTGCTGTCGTCTGGGGCCTGGGGTATATCTTCAGTCTGGGTTCACATCTGAGGGGTTAACTCTAGTTGGGTTTAATTCGATCATCTTGCTCTTTATCTTCAGTTTGTCCCATGTTTTCTTCCTATGTCTCTTTTTATCTCTGACTTCTTTGTGACTGAGTAGTTTTTATGATTCCCTTTTATAGACTTTGTTACTTTATTAAATGTACCTTTTTAAAAGCAGTTTTAAGATCCATGGCATGCATCGTTAACTTTCCAGTCTATCATTATTAATTATGTTAATTAATAATAATTATTAAATTAAATATTTTTATCATTTCTTTGGCTGTGTTGTGTCTTAGTGTGGCATGCAGGGTCTTCCTTGTGGTAGGGACTCTTTATTTGAGGAGGGAAAGACCAGTATTTGCAGTGTGTAAACTCTATTTGAGACATGCAGGCCTAGTTGCTCAGTGGCATGTAGAATTTTACTCCTCTGGCAAAGAAACAAACCAGCATCCCCTGCATTGCAAAACAGATCCTTAAGTACTGGACCACTGGAAACTCATTATAATTACCTTTTAATATATATTACATGTTGATCATTTGGCTACTGTTCCTTCACTCTGTATATCCAGATTTCCCCTTCCTTTTAAATTCCTTCTGACTTGAGACCTTTTATAAAACATTTATTACATTGGTCTGTTGGTGGTGATGCAGTCTTATAATTGTTGTACATCTGAGAAAGTATTTTATCTTGTTTTTGATATATATTTTTCTTGGTTATAGAATTCTGAGTCAATTCTATTTCTCTCAGCACTCTAAGATGTGGTGCCAGTGTCCTCTGGCTAACATTGTTTCCTATGCCTAATCTGCTGTCATTCCCATTTTTTGTTCTGCTGTGTCTGTTTTTCCTTCTGGTTACGTTTTTTTGGTTGATTGTTTTCAGCAATGAATTGTGATGCGCCTTTGTATAGTTGTCATACGTCTTGTCCTTGAGTTAATTGAGCTTCTGTGTTTGTGGGTTTAAAGCTTTCATTATATCTGGAGATTTTTCAGCCAGTAATTATGAAGTTTTTTTTTTTTTTTCCCCCTCTATTCTCCTGTCTCTAACTTCCTGTTGGATTCCATCTACATATATTGTATTATTCTTAAAGCTGTTTCAAAGTTCTGTGATGGACAATTAATTTTCCCCCACATTCTTTCCATTAGTATTTTCCATGTCTCTGTCTATCATACTCAATATTCTTCAGCTTCATGAATATAAAGATTATTTCTGTAGTAAGCATTATAATGTCTTTCATTGCTAATTATGTAATGTACATTTTTAACTGTGCTTTTACTAATTGATGTTTCAGCATTATTGATATTTTCTTGCTTCTTTGTACATTGGAATTTTTTTCTTTTTAAATTTATTTATATTATGTGAGGATAATTACTTTACAATATACTCATGGAATTAGGACATCACTGCAAGAGACAGAGGACCAAGAATCGAAGATGTGGCACATGAGCCATGGTTGGTTGAAACGAGCCAGAAGTGCAAAAGAGGATGAAACAATTTTTCACTGATGTATGTGAAAGACTCGGCAAATATAACCCGGATTTGTTTGTAGTGATTGAGTGCGTTTTTACCAATTGATTTTCCCCTCATTTTGGATATTTTCTTGCTTGTTTGGACATCTGGAATTTTTTTCTTTTTAAATTTATATATCTTAGTTAGAGGATAATTATTTTACAATATTGTGAAGGAACTAGGACAAATACTTTCATAATTTATATGGAAATTTTAAATTGGATTTTGAATGTGGTTATTTTCATCCTTTGGATGCTGGATGTTTCTTAATTATTATAAATTATTCTTGGCACTCTTTGCAAACATTGTTAATTTCTTGGAAACTGTTGTACTTTTTGAAGGCTTGCTGTTCAGTATTTTAAGCTGAGATGAAACCAGACTTTAGACCAGGTTTATTACTCCCCACTAGCAAGGCAATATTGTCTTCAAGGCCATATATATGTCATGGGAATTATGAATAATTTCCACTCTGGTGGGTGAGGACACTATTAGACTTGGCTCAATTTGAGGCTCAAGGGTTGTTCCCTATAATTCTTACCATTACTATCAACTCTCCACTGAAACCTGGAGGGGTATCATCTGTACCTTCCCACAGTTCTATCTGTGCAGCTTTCTCCTGTGAACTCTTAATTATCTAGAGTCTCAAATCTCTATTCTTGGGGAGACTGTTTGTCTCTGCCTAGATACCCCTTCCATGTATGTGTTAGAAACTATTTCTAGAGTTGGGGCAATTGTAGAACTCACCTTGCTGGCTCCCTCCCACCCCAGGAATCCATTTTCGCTGCCAGATGTTTCATTTTTATTGATATTTTGGAGTTGTTTGAGACAAGAGAATAAATGCGTCCTTTGTTTTCCTATGTCTACCAAAATGGAGGTCCCCCTGCAATCATAACTCATTGAATGCCTTGTGAATGCTAGGCACTGACTTCTGTGCATGGATGCAGACTTGACTGGGGATACGTGTTGGGGCCTTAGGGAGCCCCAGTCTTGTTGGAGAAACATGAAAATTACAAATAGTATTTGCTATAGGTTATGTTCAATTCAGTTCAGTCTCTCAGCCATGTCCAACTCTTTGTAACCACATGGACTGTAGCACGCCAGGCCTCCCTGTCCTTCACCAACTCCAGAAGATTGCTCAAACTCATGTCCATCAAGTCAGTGATGCCATCCTACCATTTCATCCTCTGTCGTCCTCTTCTCTTCCTGCCTTCAATCTTTCCCAGCAATAGGGTCTTTCCTAATAGTCTGTTCTTTACAACAGTTGGCCAAAGTACTGGAGCTTCAGGTTCAGATTCAGTGCTTCCATTGGATATTCAGGATTGATTTCCTTTAGCATCGACTGGTTGGATCTCCTTGCATTCCAAGGGTCTCTCAAGAGTCTTGTCCAACACCACAGTTCAAAAGCATCAATTCTTCATTGCTCACCACTCCTTATGGTGCAGCTGTCACATCCATACATGACAACAGGAAAAATCAGAGCTTTGATTATACTGAACTCTTTCAGCAAGTAATGTCTCTGCTTTCAACAATGCTGTCTAGGTTTGTCATAGCTTTTCTTCAAACAAGCAAGCATCATTTAATTTCATGACTGCAGTCATCTTCTTCAGTGATTTTGAAGCCCCCCCCAAATACAGTGTCTCACTGTTTCCATTGTTTCCCCATCTATTTGCCATGACGTGATGGGACCAAATGCCATGATGTTCATTTTCTGAATGGGGAGTTTGAGCCAGATGTTTCACTCTCCTCTTTCACTTTCATCAAGAGGCTCTTTAGTTCCTCTTCACTTTCTGCCATGAGGGTGGTGTCATCTGAATATGTGCAGTTATTGATATTTCTCCCGGATATCTTCATTCCAGTTTTTGCTTCATCCTGTTGGGCATTTCTCATGATGTACTCTGCATATAAAAGTTAAGTAATCAGGGTGACAACATACAGCCTTGACATATTCCTCCTTTCCTGATTTTGAACCAGTCTGTTGTTCCATGTTCAGTTCTCGCTGTTGCTTCTTGACCTTCATACAGATTTCTCAGAAGGCACATACGATGGTCTGGTATTCCAATCTCTGTAAGTTTTCCATAGTTTGTTGTAATCCACACAGTCAAAGGCTTTTGCAAATTTGATGAAGCAGAGGTACGTGTTTTTCTGCAATTCTCTTGCTTTTCCAATGATCCAATGGATATTGGCAGTTTGATCTCTGGTTCCTCTGCCTTTTCTCAATCCAGCTTCAACATCTGGAATTTCACAGTACATGTACTGTTGAAGACTTGCTTGGAGAAATTACTTTGGTAGCATGTGAGATGAGTGCAACTTGTGTGGGAGATATACATTCTCTGAAATTGCCTTTCTTTTGGATTGGAATGAATACAACCTTTCCAGTCCTGTGGCCACTGCTGAGTTTTCCAAATTTGCTAGCATACTGAGTGCAGCAGTTTAACAGCATCATCTTTTAAGATCTGAAATAGCTCAACTGCAATTCCATCACCTCCACTTGCTTTCTCCTAGTGATACTTCTGAAGGCCCACATGATGTCCATATCAGGATGTCTAGCTCCAGGTGAATGATCACACCATCATGGTTATCTGGTCATTAATGTCTCTTTTGTACAGTTCTATGAATTCTTTGAACGTATTATTAATATCTTCTGATTCTTTCCATATCATTTCTGTCCTTTTCTGTGCCTACCGTTGCATGAAACGTTCCCTCCCTATCTAATTTTCTTGAAGAGATCTCTAGTCTTTGCCATTCTGTTGTTTTCCTCTATTTGTTTGCACTGATAATTTAGGAAGGCTTTTTAAAAATCTCTCCTTGCTATTCTTTGGAACTCTGCATTCAGATGGGTATGTCTTTCTTTTCTCCTTTCCATCCTGCTTCTTTTCTGCTATAAGTTATTTGCAAGGCCTTCTCAGACAACCTTTTGCATTTCTTCTTCTTAGGGATGGTCTTGATACAGTATGTACAGATCACAAACTCGAAGATTATGGAATCCCATCCCATTACTTCATGGCAAAAACATGGAGAAACAATGAAAACAGTGGCAAGCTTTATTTTCCTGGGCTCCAAAATCACTGGAGATAGTGACTGCAGCTGTGAAAAAAGAGATGCTGATCCTTAGAAGATAAAGTTATGAAAAAACTAGACAGCATACTAAAAAGCAGAGACATTGTTTAAAAGCAAAGGTCTGTATAGTCAAAGCTATGGTTTTGTCAGAAGTTGTTATGGATGTGAGAGTTGGACCATAAAGAAAGCTGAGCACAAAAGCATTGATGATTTTGAGCTGTGGTGTTGGACAACACTCTTGAGAGTCTCTTGGACTGCAAGGAGATCCAACCAGTCCACCCTAAAGGAAATAAGTCCTGAATATTCATTGGAAGGACCGATGCTGAAGCTCAACCTCTAATACTTTGGCCACCTGATGGGAAGAACCAACTTATTAGAAAAGTCCCTGATTCTGGGGATGATTAAAGGCAGGAGGTAAAGAGGAAGACAGAAGATGAAATTGTTGGGTGCCATCACTAATTTGGTGAACATGAATTTGATCAAGCTCCAGAAGTTGGTGATGGACAGGGAAGCCTGGTGTGCTGTACACCATGATATAGCAAGAAGTTAGCATGATATAGCAAGTCCTCTGGACTGATGTACAGAGGACAATCAGGGAGCAGGCAGAAGTATTTGGGGAAGGAGGAAGGAACAGTTCCTGGATAACTGACAATGATAGGTTGGTAGGCCTTTTCAAGCAAGAGAAACTATAGGGAAGCAATTCTATGCCAGGTTCAGAGAAAGGTAAGAGAAAGGCAGGGTGGCAGTGCTGGGATTTCCCAGGGGACAATATCCCTGTTCTATTAAACCTTATCAGTGCTCTATATTGTTAGGTGATTGAAACATGAGTTTTGTTTTGGAAGTGGTAGAGCAATATTTAATGCAAAGACTGACGCTGAAGATGAAGCTCCAACATTTAGGCCACCTGATGTGAAGAGCCAGCTCATTGGAAGAAACCCTGATGCTGGGAAAGATTGTTGGCAGGAGAGATATCAAAAGGATGAGATGATTCGACAGTGTCCCCGACTCAATGGACATGAGTTTGAGGAAACTCCACAAAATAGTGAAAGACAGGGAAGCCTGTTTTGCTTCCATACATGTAATCACAAAGTGTCAGACATGACTTAGCAACTGAACAATACCAGTGAGGACACAGGGTCCAGTGCAACCTCTGGCCCTGGTGGGAGTAGAGAAATATTCAGGTGGAAAGGGAAGCTTCCCATCATCTGGTACAAGTCCTTGAATCCAAGGCAAGGAGCACAAGATTTTGAATGTGTTACCAAATATTGTATTCTAAAAAAACAAAGCTGTCTCCTGCAGAAGTGGGAGCTTTGACTGAGTTTGTTCTCTAGATTTTACTGATGGATGTGGAAGGGATCTGGAGTGGGCTAAGTCTACTAAAACGAGGTAAGCAGCTCCTGCAAGGCCAGGCTCATGGTAGACGTTCTGCTAGGTGGAAAACAAATCCAGAGGAAAAGTGTCCTATCTATAGTGCACATGCCAAGGTACCAGATTGTTGCAGCAGATCACTTCAATATTGTTTTGAGGTAAGCGAGAAATGAATGATGGGTGGTTTGCTTTTGTCAATTCCCCTGGAATTGTCTGACTTCTTAAATGTATGGTTGGAATCTTGCTTGGGAAAGCAAACTAGATCAGGTCACACATATTTCCTGATAAACAGCAGGCATAGATAGGTTTCTAAGGCCACTGTAGGTATTTTCACCATGAGGGGCTGTATGGGGACAGTTTAATTTAACAGGCTGAGATTGGACTGTGCAGGTTACCATAGTTGTTGCTATGACGAGTAGCCATAACAGCTACTTGTTTGCCTTGCTGGAGATGTGGGAAACCAAAAAGAGATGAAAAGCCTTACAATTCTCCTTGCAGTTGATTTCAGGCTACAAGTAGTTGGCAAGGAAAGGCTAACTGGTAAGGCTAAGGAAGGGAGTAATCTGAAACAATAACCATTAGCTCTTGTGGGACTCCAGAAAATAGAAGCATCTGCTCAGTCAGAGTTCTGTGTTATGGTTCAGAAATAGATGTCATTTGGCTTGAATCAGTATTTAACTCTGAGGATGGCAGGCATAACCTCTAAACAGATTTCCTTCTCCCCAGGTAGCAGAATAATTCATATTTTGTTCCAGACTCAGGAAACCAGAAAGCCGTCTCAGGGCCACCTGCTCTTTGCAGGCATGTATGCAATCTAAAAGGTTGAAGTATCATCATGGTGCCCATTTTCCAGATGAGAAATCTGAGGTTAAGGGACTTGATCAAGGTCACAAAGTGAAGTATGTGAAACACCAGAACAAACCTAGGATCAGTTCAGTTCAGTTGCTCAGTCGTGTCTGACTCTTTGCGACCCCATGAATCACAGCATGCCAGGCCTCACAGTCTGTTACCAACTCCCGGAGTTCACTCAAACTCATGTCCATCGAGTCGGTGATGCCATCCAGCCATCTCATCCTCTGTTGTCCCGTTCTCCTCCTGCCCCAAATCCCTCCCAGCATCAGGGTCTTTTCCAGTGAGCCAATTGTTCACATGAGGTGGCCAAACTTTTGGAGTTTCAGCTTTACCATCAGTCCTTCCAGTGAACACCCAGGACTGATCTCATTTAGGATGGACTGGTTGGATATCTTTGCAGTCCCAGGAACTCACAAGAGTCTATTCCGACACTACAGTTCAAAATCACCAATTCTTTGGCACTCAGCTTTCTTCACAGTCCAACACTCACATCCATACATGACCATGGGAAAAACCATAGCCTTGACTAGACGGACCTTAGTCGGCAAAGTAATATCTCTGCTTTTCAATATGCTATCTAAGTTGATCCATACTTTCCTTCCAAGGAGTAAGCGTCTTTTAATTTCATGGCTGCAATCACCTTCTGCAGTGATTTTGGAGCCCCCCAAAATAAAGTCTGGCACTGTTTGCACTGTTTCCCCATCTATTTCCCATGAAGGGATGGGACCAGATGCCATGGTCTTAGTTTTCTATATGTTGATCTTTAAGCCAACTTTTTCACTCTGTTTTTCACTTACATCAAGAGACTTTTTAGGTCCGATTCACTTTCTGCCTTAAGGGTGGTATCATCTGCATATCTGAGATTATTGATATTTCTCCTGGAAATCTTGATTCCATCTTGTGTTTCTTCCAGCGCAGCATATCTCATGATGTACTCTGCATATAAGTTAAATAAACAGGGTGACAATATACACCTTTGACATACTCCTTTTCCTTTTCGGAACCAGTCTGTTGTTCCTTACCCAGTTCTAACTGTTGTTTCCTGACCTGCATACAAGTTTCTCCAGAGGCAGGTCAGGTGGTATGGTTTTCCCATTTCTTTCAGGATTTTCCACAGTTTATTGTGATCCACACAGTCAAAGGCTTTGTCATAGTTAATAAAGAAGAAATAGATCTTTTTTCTGGAACTCTCTTGCTTTTTTGATAATCCAGCCGATGTTGGAAATTTGATCTCTGGTTCCTCTGTCTTTTCTAAAACCAACCTGAACATCTGGAATTTCACGGTTCACTTATTGCTGAAGCCTGACTTGGAGAATTTTGAGCATTACTTTACTAGCGTATGAGATGAGTGCAATTGTGGGGAAGTTTGAGCATTCTTTGGCATTACCTTTTTCGGAATTGGAATGAAAACTGACCTTTTCCAGTCTTGTGGCCACTGGTGAGTTTCCAAATTTGCTGGCATATTGATTTCAGTGCTTTGACAGCATCATCTTTCAGGATTTGACACAGCTCAACTGGAAATCCATCACCTCCACTAGCTTTGTTCGTAGTGATACTTTCCAAGGCCCATTTGACATCACATTCCAGGATGTCTGGCTCTAGGTGAGAGATCACACCATCGTGTTTATCTATGTCGTGAAGCTCTTTTTTGTACAGTTCTTTTTGATTGTAGCCCAAAATTAAAAGACACTTGCTCCTTGGAAGGAAGAAAGGCTATGAAAAACATGCACAGTGTATTAAAAAGCAGAGACTCACTTTGCTACAGAGGTCTGCAGTGTCAAACCTATGATTTTTCCAGTAATCCTGTACAGAGGAGTGATCTGGACCATACAAAAGGGTGATGCCAAAGAAATGAACTTTTGAAATGCGGTGCTTGAGAAGATTCTTGAGAGTCCTTTATAAAACAAGGAGATCAAACCAGTCAATCTGAAAGGAAATCAACCTCTGACCCCTGCTGTTTTAGCTGAGGAATGCACTGAGGGGTCCAGGTGGAAAAAACGGATGCTTCCACTGCAAAGCTCCCTAACCATGGCAGCTCCAAGCAAAGTCTGTAACTCCACCCCTGGAGGAAGCTCAGAAAGTCTGAAGGCTTTTAGGGTACCCTGGGTCCCCCGACACATGCGTTGCATTCTCCCCAGCAGCATTGGAGGCCACGGAAGGGTCATTCTGGGCCCTGGAGGGGGGACATGGCTCAGGGATCCACTGGGGCCACCACTTACCAAGTAGGACTGGAAAGGATATGTGGCAACGAGTTGATGACTGGGATGTGGAAACAAGAGGGAACCAGCTCTACATGAATTACCTCACCCCAAATCCCCTGGAGGACATGCCCAGTGATACAATCATCTGAGATGGGATGGAGAGTCTATTTCATTAACTTTGAATGTGGAAGTGGTGGAGTTGGTGGGTCATCACAAACTCTTCCATGGTCTTGACCATGCCACAGTCACCATCCTAGGGGCTGCCTCTCTCCAGCTTCAGTCATGTAGTTCTGGAGGAAATTGACAATCATGTGTGCTTCTGTGTCAGGTCCAATGACCATGTAAAGCAGATCATAGGACCAAATGGCCCTGCCAGGATGGCTGATCTAGGACTGTACCTTGAACCAAGGTGGGTCATTCAAGGAACACCCTTGAACTCTAATGGCTCCGAGCTTCTTTCCTTACTAGGAGATGCCTTCAGGATACAAAACCCTAGGACAGGTAGCTTAGAGTCCCTCATTAGGTGTAGAAGCCTTAAGGAAGAAAGTTGTCAGGCTAAGACCATCAAAGAAGTGGGAAGGGAAAGAGCGAGGGTGAGAAATAGAGAACTGATGACTTCTGATTTCTTGGGTCCAGTCACTGAGATCTTTGCATTTGCTCTGAGTCTTGTGTCCTGGATTCCCAGTATCATTTCAATGTGTCTCCCTTTTCCTTGAAGCCAGTTGGAGTATGGCTCCTCTCAATTTTGATTCAGACTTGGTTCTAGATACTTCACTCCCAGGGACAAACAGAGGCAACCATTTGTTTCAGCACCATTAAGAGTGAAACCCTTTATTCTTTACTGACAATAGGGTGAGCAGACCACCAAACACAGTTCACCAGCATCCTGGGCAGCAGTGCCCAAAGTGTGAGTTAATGTGTGTTAGGAGCATCCTTATTGATTCCTGAAGCATTCCAAGTGTTTACACTGCCTGTGACAGACCAATCCTGTCATTTCCTTGATCAAAGACTGAGAAATACAGCCTCAGGAAGACGTCACCCAGGACCCAGGTCTCTGTAGATGGACTCACAGTGTTCTCTTGCAAGGTGGTATAGCAGCGGCCTCTAAAATCATGGGAAGTCAGAGACACAAAACAGTCAGCATGAGCCCTTACTGGTGACTCCCCCCAATATTCAGACCCAACACAATACTTTCTATCATTTCCCTCTTTTGGTAAATATCGAGGGGTTTTCTCAGCAGCATGATATATGAGAGTTCATCCAAAACCATAGAGTGCCAAAACATGAAGTTGCCTTGAAGAAGAGTGTTGGGGAAGGGAGGACTGGGAGTTGGGGATACAGAGGAATGAAAAACAACAAAGTCCCACTGTAGAGCGTAAGGAACTATATTCAATATTCAGTGATAAACCACATGAAAAAGAATAAGAAAATATATGTTTTTTATGTGTATAACTGAGTCACATTGCTGTGCATGAGAACTTAATGCAACACTGAAAATTAGCCACACTTCAGTATAATGTTTTCGAAAAGAAAAAGTGTATCCATAGCTCTCCTCACTCCCTGTTTCTTTCCTTCTGCCTCCGGCTCCTTGTTTTCTCTGCAGAGAACGCTGGTTCTCTTCTTGCATCGCACAATCCATACTTTATTAAAAAGTTTATTTTGTATTGGAGTATAGCTGATTAACAGTATTCTGAGTTTCAGGAGGACAGTCAAAGGACTCAACCGTAGGTATCCAGGTATCTTGGTCCCAAAGACACCGCTCCCATGCAGGCTGTCGTATAACTGAGTGGAGTTCCCTGTGCTTCACAGCAACTCGTTGTTGGTTATCCATCTTAAAAAGAGCAGTGCCCACAACACTTTATTGAAGACTTAACTCTAGAACTCTGCAAAGTCTCCTTTAGACCACACTCACTCTCTTTGGCCACTCCAGGCTTGGTTGGGTAAAGTACTCTGGTTTTCCATCCCCACCGGTCAGTCCATAGACCTCATCACTCCTAGTAAGTCCCCAGAACCACAGTGCAGACTACCTAGCGTCTAGAAGAGATAGAGATCCAGACTGAGTCTGTTACGGTCTCATGAGTGGCACAGAGGAGGTTAGAATCTGAATCACTTGTCTGAGCTCCACTCACTATGTCTTCTGAAGACGCCCTGGACCTCCAGCGACCTGAGTGCTCAGACACCCTCAGAGGACATGGTGCTGAAGTATTTTGGCTTTCCCACTGTACATCTTGTATTTTTCAGGAAAATCAAGGCCTATTTCTAAGGGTGTGGGTTCAGGTCACCCAGAGTTGGCTCCACTGGCCTGTGACCTACAACGTCCAAAGGGTCCCACACTCAGAAGGGACCCCACCTCTGCTCTTCCTGTCTTGAAATGCCTAATATTTCTTGAACAATGCGTCCCACACTTTAGTGTCCCACACTTTCATTTCTCAGTGGGTCCACAAATTGGGTAGCTGGTCCTGGGCTCTCTTTTAAATGCTAATGAGGAAGGAAAGATATCCACCATCCTTCTCCTTCCTTCCTTATCAAACTCATAAGCAAATCATATCGCTTTTTCCTCCAACTTATTTCCTGTTGCCTTCCATTAGCCTCCCTCATAACTCACTCCCCTAGACCAAGTTACTGGCCTTGAGGCCCAGGAGTAGGGTTGTGTTCCAATAAAATTTGACTGGACCCCAGAGTTGTGCAAATATGCAAATCTACACCAAGAACCTTAGGTCCCACACTTCCTATAGCTAAGTACTTATCAATATTTAAAGGTTGAACTTTAAGTTTGTCAGGGAAATATTCCATTCCATTCTAAACCTGATGAGTAGAAGAATAATCAGATGAAAAGAAAAATCACAGAAAGGAAGGTGATGTGGCTTACAGTCTCCATACTTACATGACTCTGCAATCTGAGAAGGCCACCAGGTCAAGGAGCACGAGCCACTTCATGCTTTTTTTCCTGGCTCCAAGTACTCAGGGAAGTTCAGATTCTTAGCATGTAGTGGTGACTGGGAGCCCCTAGTGATATATATTCTCTGACATGCCCTAGTTTAGCCCTTTAGGCCAATAATAGGTCTGAAAAAACACAAAGCTCTCGATAAAATCTTTATCTTCATCAGTGTCCTTGCCGAGTGGATTTTGAAGCTTCACAGAATACAGAGAATTGAACTGTAATCTCTTCCTTGAAGGCTGGCTGGAAAATCATACTGATCTGCATGGACATCTCAGAAGATGGAGAACCTTGCCTAGTAGGAGAAAATACTGCTAAGAACATCATAAAAATGGATATTAAGATCCATGCTCAACATTCTTGGTTTCATGTCATCTTCCTAGCCACTTCATGAGATATGCATTGCTGTCTTCATTGGCACGGAGATTGCTAGGAAGATAAGTTGTCAAATGGCAAAATGAAGACTTCAGGCATAGCCCAGGGACATACAACTGGCTTTAGGCAGTTCGTCTGATGGCAGTCATCACGGGCGCCTATGATGCCAGGCTGCATCAAAGATTTAGGGCAGAACAGTACTTCAGTTGCATCGTTTCAATATTGGAAGAAATGTTATATGCATCCACAAGATATTTTATAGCATCCAACAAACGTACAAGGAAGAACTGTGTGCTAGGTTCTGGGTTAAAGGCTTTGAAGTCAAAGTAGATGAAGACAAAATAGTCTTTATCTTAAGAGACCTAGCAGTCTAGTTCTCACAAAGGCATGGCCCCTGGAGGCAGGAGATGATCCCAGGATTAGGTGGCCATGTTTACCCCTGGGCCACACAGACCTTACCACTGGGAGCAGCCATTCCTCCACTTCACCCATCCTGGAAAGGAGGCCAGTTGACCATGTTTTCAAGAGAATTGGAAGTTTGGATATTTATCTACAATCTACTGATTTTAATGTTAGCAAATAATTTTTTTCCCAAAAACCAGTGGGAACGGACTCTCCACAGTGATGGGCTGGAATCAGCCTTCAGTCCCTGCAGGTTTTTATTTCTCGCCTAGAGCTGGGAATGCAATGGGGTCAAAAAGGAATTTAATTCATGTTGGTTGATTTAAAAAGAGACTGAATGCATACTGAACATGTGTGTTTCCTTTCTATTTATATATAAAAAAAAAGGTCATCAGGGACATGCAAACCAACAAAATTTAACTGCCAAAGATAAATGGATATATATGTGATATAATCTTCCTAATCAAAGAAGACAAAACTACTGTGGCAGCCAAAGTAATGACAATCGTGTTTAATGACTCAGCCAACCCTCCAGGCCCTATTCCTGCATGAGATCTATCCATGCCAGTCCTTTGAATACAACAGGAACCTCTATTTTGCCAGGTGTGTTTAGATGGGGCACTGTGACTTAATCTTCATTTTTGCATGTTGTTTAAATTCAGTTCTGGTGGTTAAATCCCAACAGGGGGAATGTGACATCACTGACAAATGACACACATATATGCCCTTTGAGCTATGGTGTTGGAGAAGACTCTTGAGAGTGCCTTGGACTGCAAGGAGATCAAGGCAGTCCATCCTAAAAAAAAAAAAAAAATCAGTCCTGAATATTCACTGGAAGGCCTGATGCTGAAGCTGAAGCTCCAATTATATGCCCACCTGATAGGAACAACTGACTCATTAGAAAAGACCCTGATGTTAGGAAAGATTGAAGGCAGGAAGAGAAGGGGAAGACAGAATGAGATGGTTGGATGGCATCACCAAGTCGATGGACATGAGCTTGAGTAAGCTCCGGGAGTTGGTGATGGATCAGGAAGCCTGGCATGTTGCAGTCCATGGCCTTGCAAAGAGACGGACACCACTGAAAGGACTAAACTGAACTGAACAAATGAGAACAAAGAGACTGATAAATCTAATTGCAGCAAGTTGGTGACTAGCTGCCCATAACAACACATTACTTAAGTAGCTTTAAAATTCAGAATTATGACTGTATTCTGAGTGGAATATCTTCTAAGGAAATACAAAAATACTGCCCATCCAAAACAAAACCAAAGAAAATCGAAAGAAAATCAGGAAAGAAATCTGAAACTTTATTCAATAACTAATTGTTCCTCATAACTTCTGTTACTGTGACAGAATCATATGAATGATAATAGGAAAAGCAAGACAATATTAAAACTAATGCTCTGAAGTAAGCCTTTCAGTGGCTAGAAAAAGAGGTTCACAGATCATGGAAAGAAGTTTAATTCAAACCCTGCTGTCTTAAATCTTGAACTGAAAGCATAAGTTTGTACCAACTAATTATATTTCTTTTTACTTTATTTTTTAAGGAAAATGTGTACTTCCTACTCTGACCAATGTAAAGCCTACAAGCAATGACAACTTGATAACAGTGACTATTCTGAGATCTATCATGTATCTTCTAAATACATTTCCATCCAACGATGCGTGGATTCTTAAGGGATGGCTGATTTCAGGACTGTGTAAAGAAATGAAGAAAATAATCTTGGGAATTGTGAAGGACCAGAAAGCTAAGGCACTTTGAAGCCCAATGGGGACTGGACAGAAAGTTTAAGAATCTAAATGAAAAGACCAAACATCTACCAGTTTGTTGGGCAGAATGATGATTCTGCTTCTCAACACACTGTTTATGTTTGTCATAGCTTTCCTGCCAAGAAGCAAACATTGTCTGATTTCATGGCTGCAGGCACCATCCACAGTGGTTTTGGAAGCTAAGATGAAGAAATCTGTCACTGCTTCCACCTTTTCTCCTTCTATTTACCATGAAGGATGGGGCTGGATCCCATGATCTTAGTTTTTTAATATTAAATTTTAAGCTGGCCAAATGTGTCCAAATATTAATAGGAAACATCTTATTACTCTGTGATAGATTGCAAGGGCACCAACTCACCATTCTGAGTGCTGATAAAGGAAAATAATCATCAACATTTAAGCTATTTTGTTTCTATTATACATAGGTTATGTAACTACAAACAGTTCCGGGAAAACAAGCTAGACTGTTAATTCTCAGAGTGATGAAAGTGATGGGGAGCGGCTGTAATGCAGATGAAGCCTCATTCACTGTCCTGCAGCTCACCTCCTTCTGTGGAGGTCTGGTTCCTAATAGACCAAGGACTGGTACTGGTCCTGAGCCACTGTGCTGGTATTGTGGACTCCTGCTCTAACCCAAGAGTGGGACATTCTGTAAGACAATCCACCCTGCTTCCGCTCAGTTTCTGAACAAATGAATGGCATTAAAATTGGCAGAGGAACAGTTATTTCATCTTAAAGGAGAACAACCAAGTGCAACATATGACTACATTCTTTCAATAAACTGTGAAAACTCCTTTTTGAGAATCAGAGAAATCTGTACATGGACTGGATATTAGATGTTAATTTTATTGGGAACAAAGTGCACTTTTTTAACATCCCATTATTTTACCCCCAATACTCATTTATGTACATTTTGTGAATTGTTCATCTAGTCCTTAAAACACTTCAGGAAAAATGAATAAGAAGTAAAAGAGAGGATGAAATGAATGTCTGTCTTTATTTAAAAGCAGATCTGCGTAGCTGCTATGGGTTGAATTGTGTCCACCCTTGACTCCCAATGTGATGATATTAGGAAGTAGGGCCTTTGGGAAGTACCCAGGTTGACATGGGCTTTTGATGGTGGTCCCTCATGATGGGATTAGCCTCTCCCTATATTTTTTCTCTTTTCCTCCCTCTTCGTCCTTCCCTTCAACCACCACATGTGAGAAGATAGCAAGAAGAGAAACACTGATGCAAGTCAAGAATGTCTTCACCACGAACTCAATTGGCCACCAGCTTGATGTTGCATAGTCTCCAATCAATGACAACCAGTGGGACTAAGAGGTTAGTTTGGTACTTATTGATGCCAAAATGATAAAATATAGCCTTTATGACACTCTTCTTTATTATATTTGTTATGTTTGAAATTGTTTTTTGGTAAGTTTATAGAAAGTCCATTTTGAAATATCTGTCTTAGAGATACCCTGAGGAGGACAAGATAGCAGATTCAGGAAGGTCCCCAGTGAATGAGTGGTTGGAGGACCACATGCTCCTTGCTCCAACTCATCTCTTGTCATCTGAAAACTGTCCCCCACACCTGACAACCTTACCACCACCCCAACCCCCCACCATTTGCAACTCCATTACCCTGCTAGGCTGAGTCAACTAGTTGGAGATGTTAGTAATTCAGGACAGGGTCTCGGAGCAGAAGAAATGTGGGCATTTTTTAGAAAGATGAACTGGGCAGACCCATCCTTCGTTTTACCTTCTGTAGTGCCATCTGCATGTGAGGGACTGGGCCTGGAACTGTGAACTCCCTGATGTTCAAGCTGGTTTTAGAAAAGCCAGAGGACCCAAAGATCAAATTGCCAACATCTGCTGGATCATGGAAAAAGCAAGAGAGTTGCAGAAAAACAGCTACTTTTGCTTTATTGACTATGCCAAAGCCTTTGACTGTGTGGATCACAATAAACTGTGGAAAATTCTGAAAGAGATGGGAATACCAGACCACCTAACCTGCTTCTTGAGAAATCTGTATGCAAGCCAGGAAGCAACAGTTAGAACTGGACATGGAACAACAGACTGCTTCCAAATAGGAAAAGGAATACATCTAGGCTGTATATTGTCACCCTGCTTATTTAACTTATATGCACAGTACATCATGAGAAACGCTGGGCTGGAAGAAGCACAAACTGGAATCAAGATTGCCGGGAGAAATATCAATAACCTCAGATAGGCAGATGACACCACCCTTATGGCAGAAAGTGAAGAGGAGCTAAAAAGCCTCTTGATGAAAGTGAAAGAGGAGAGCGAAAAAGTTGGCTTAAAGCTCAACATTCAGAAAACGAAGATCATGGCATCCAGTCCTATCACTCCATGGAAAATAGATGGAGAAACAGTGGAAACAGTGTCAAACTTTATTTTTTGGGGGCTCCAAAATCACTGCAGATGGTGACTGCAGCCATGAAATTAAAAGACACTTACTCCTTGGAAGAAAATTTATGACCAACCTAGATAGCATATTCAAAAGCAGAGACATTACTCTGCCAACTAAGGTCCATCTAGTCAAGGCTATGGTTTTTCCAGTGGTCATGTATGGATGTGAGAGTTGGAATGTGAAGAAGGCTGAGCGCCAAAGAACTGATGCTTTTGAGCTGTGGTGTTGGAGAAGACTCTTGAGAGTCCCTTGGACTGCAAGGAGATCCACCCAGTCCATTCTGAAGGAGGTCAACCCTGGGATTTCTTTGGAAGAAATGATGCTAAAGCTGAAACTCCAGTACTTTGGCCACCTCATGCGAAGAGTTGACTCACTGGAAAAGACTTTGATGCTGGGAGGGATTGGGGGCAGGAGGAGAAGGGGATGACCGAGGATGAGATGGCTGGATGGCATCACTGACTCGATGGACATGAGTCTGAGTGAACTCCAGGAGATGGTGATGAATAGGGAGGCCTGGTGTGCTGTGATTCATGGGGTCGCAAAGAGTTGGACATGACTGAGAGACTGAACTGAACTGAACTGAACTGAACTGAGAGAGCAAGTCACAAGGGGACTGCATGGATATTTGCAAGACAAGGGAAGAGGAATTGAGAACCCAGGAACCAAGAGGTGGGCAGCTTGCACAGGACCCAAGAGGGAAGGAAGAAGCACTGGGGAAAGAATAGTGCCTACCTGAGGGCCAGACCTACCTGAGTCTTCTGGTTAAACTTGGAGGTAACGTCCTTCCTGCTGGAATTCTTGCTCCAATTGTGGAAGGGAGACAGCTGTACTCACTCCTACTGAGTCACAGGGAGAGGGACCACCTCCCCCAGAGCCCTTTGATTCCACTCTAACTGTGGGTATCATTCCAAGCCAGAGAGCAAATGGCAGGTCATCCAAAAGATGACCTACTTTAAATAGTATCTAAAATACTACAAAATTTGTCAAAGAGTCCTGGCATATCTAGTTCCCTGAGTTTTTTAGCAGAGATGATTCATCACCCAAATTTGGGTTTCTGCTGAGGAATCTACAAATGTCTCCATGGGTAACTTCTGACTTTTAAGTACCTGATCTCATCCCAGAGAACCTAAATGACGGTAAGTTCCAGTGGGCAAGGCCTCTAAGGTCGTCGGGGTCACAGCAGCTGTGTGCCAAGTGGTCTACCACTCCCAGTTCTGATCCCAGGACCCATGAACATCACCAGACAGTAACAGGCCGCTGCCTACCAGAGGCAGCCTCAGCATCCTCAGCAATACACACCTCTGAGCCTCTTGTCCGCTGATTGGCACTGAGCTTCTGCCTGGCATAAGTGTTTTGGAGCAAGTCCAGGGTCCGTCATCTAAGAAGTGGGAAACTGAACCTTGGGTTGTATGACTCACTCTAAAGCTGCAGGTATATTAGTGAAGAATTGGGACCCAGGAACTCTGGTTCTCAGACTAGGAGACTTCCAGGAAGGGAAAGATGAGAGAAAACTCCTTTGCAGCCACTGCTGGGCAGCTCTCAGATATCTGCAGGCACCAGAATGGAAATTCCTTTCCTGTTGCCCCTCAAGTTTGGTTCTGAATTTATCAGCAGACCTACCTTCTTGTAGCAGCAGGAAAGCAATACTGCAGGCTGTTTCTTCTGGGTTCCAGGCACAGTGGGGAGCCCCAGCTGTAATGACCCTAGGAGGCCGTCGTGCAGGTGGTGACTGACTCACTCCCAACTCAGAGTCCCCAGAGCTCCCGCTCCTCATTCAGACAACACAGACCTTTGGGTGACTGGATAACATGAACGTCCATTCACAGTGAAAAGCATTTTCTTCTCAGCCTTCTGGCAACTTAGATAAGTGTCTTATGTTTCCTCAGGAACCCCTGACTGAGGGAGGCTGAGGTCTGAGACTAGCCTGGATGCAGAGGAATATGTTCTCTCTTTGATGCTCCAAATAGACCTTGGAGATTCAAAGGCCTTGACAGAATTACCATCACCCTTATGTTTTTTAGGGACTTTGCTTTATGAATCTGGTTGGAGAAAAAGGTCAGAAACTCAGGACAGGCTGGGCATCTCTGGGTCCCTGCTGATTGTGAGTTGAGTTCCAGATACCAGGCTTCACAGTCAGGTGCTGATGTTATTCACCAGCCAGCTTTGAGGAAGCAAAAAAGGACAGAGTTTTTGGTCAGAGAGCAGTGTGCTCAAAGGGGCATGGGAATCACATGGGCAAGATGAAACAAGAGCCATTATTTGTGTTTTTGCTCTATCAGTTCTTTGGCAATTCTACTTCTGAGAACAAGTACATGGAGATAGTCAGAGGCATTGGTGGTGCCCCTGGCACCTGATGTTCCTGGTGGTACCAGTTTGTAGACACATCCCTGAGTCCAGAGCATATTCAGCCTCGTGATAACCCAGGTTCTCCCTTCTTGGGAAGGTTGGCATGGCTCATTGCTGCTAACTCACAACTGAAGCATGGGATGAGATCATGGTGGTTGACCTGTAGGCCAAGTTCCAAGGATGGAAAGAAGATTGGCAGGAACGGTAGCCATTCATTAAACTTGGTTACCTTGGTCCTTAGCAGGGGCTATTCCCACATCTAGAATGTTTTTCTCCCAGCTTTTTGCATGGCCAGGTCCTTCTCAACATTTAGCATCATCTCAAATGAGTCTCTCTCAGGCTTGCTTTCCCTGGCCACTCCACTCTCACAAGCACAGACCCTGAACCAAAAAGTGCCTAGACACTTCCCTCCATCAAAATAATAATTATAGTTACCAATGTGGAAAGGTGGAAGAGGGATAAATGGAGAGTTTGAGATTAATCTATGTATACTAATTTATTTAATAGATAATCAACAAATACCTACTGTGTTGCACAGGAATTCTGCTCAATAGTCTGTAATATCCTGTATGGGAAAAAATCTAGGAAAGAATGGATACATGTCTATGTATAAGGGAATTATTTCTCATACAACAAATGTTAATATGATGCTGTCAATCAACTATACTACTCTACAGATTAAAAGCTGATTAATTTCTCATACAACTGATATTAATACGATGCTGTAAATCAGCTATACCATTATATAGATTAAAAGCTGTTTTTTTTTTTTTTTTAATGTTTACATGTAGAGACCCATGGATTTATTTAGACTCGCAGGATTTCAGGTATGATGTTGGATATGCCAGAAAGGGTGCAGAAATCTAGACATTTTCTGAGGTTGAATTTTCCTGAGCTTTGGAGTCTTTTGTTTCTAGTGTCACCTTTGATTTGTCTTTGGGGGATCTAATACAAGGGCTTGGAGACACCAGCTGGGTGTTAGTTGAAGGATGAGAGGGAGGCGCTAGTGGGAGAGTGAAATTCCAGCTCTCTAGCCTTAGGTTGGGGGCACATTTGAGGCACAACTTACATCCCAAGTTCCCTGTGAAAGCAGGCTTTTGCTTCCCTCTCCATGTTTTGCATATCAGACCCAGACTGGTTTCACCCTTTTTCATGTCCTGCTTCCCCTGAGACCTCACTGGTTTCTCTTCCAGAATATATATATGTATATATATTTAATTTTGGCTGCACTAGGTCTTCGTTGCTGTTCAGGACTTCTCTACTTGCAGTGAGCAGGGGATACTCTGTAATGGCAGTGCACTGGCTTTTCAATCCTATGCTTCTCCTGATGTAGATCAGTCTCTAGGGCTCTCAGGCTCAGTAGTTTTGGCCCACCAGGTTAGTTGCCTTGGGGCGTTTGCAATCTTCTCAAAGCAGGTCTCAAATGCACATCTTAAGCACTGGATCAAAAGGGAAAACCCTCTGGAAGCTATTTGAAATAAATCACTTTTACATGAAACTTGGCACCATGGCCTATTTATGAGGAGACTGAGAGAGGATTGTCCCTACTTCAAGCAACCTCCTGAGATCAGGACTGACTGAGGTTCCCCTCCCATGGGTTCCTACAGGATCTTGAAGCTGTCCTGCCATGTGGCTTTGTTCTTGCTTCAGTTTATGAACCCCACACTAGAGCATAGCTTCCAGAGGGCAGGGCTTTCGCTTGACTCACTTCTAAGTATACATCAGTAGATACTGTCTCATTCAGACCCTAATGCCAAGACAAGGCTAACACAAAGATCAGTTATTCTATTATGAGTATTAGGTTACAGGTTCAACAACTGTAATCAAACAGTAAATAACATTATCTTAAATAAAACACCATTTCAACTCTCTTTCATATAATGTTAGTGCAGGTCTCTCCACAGGGATGAGTGTCCACTTCTTTCTTGTCATATCTTCCACCTCTGCTACTTACTTCTATTCTAACATGTCTACTCTATCTACTGTCATTACATCTGCATTCCAGCTAGTGGGACAGAAAATAATACTTCCATTTTGAAGTGACATATCACCTCTACTCAAATTTCACTGGCCAAAGTATCTTCCATGTTCATGGAAAATGTGGGGGTTGTGGGCACACAGAAAGGCAAGGGAATGTGATCCTACTTCAGAACATTCATGATGAGTAACAAGGGCCACCACCCTTCATTCATATCCTTGTACTGATTCTTGTTTGGTTCTCCCCACAGAGCTCTTGGTCTGTTTTGGCCTGCAGATATGGATATGGATGAGGTTAACAGAGAGGACATGATCCAGGCTGTATCAATATGGAGAAAAGAAGAAAGGAAAGAAGATAAGAAAGTATAACAATTCAAAATCTAAAAGAAAGCATGCTTATAATAATAATTTTGCATTTATATAATTTAGGTATAATGGTTGATGTTTCAATTTATAAAATAAACAAATAGAAAAATGTAAAACATAAATTTATTCACTAAACCCAACAAAATAATAAGGTTATATCATATTAAACACATAGTAGTATCAGGTTTAAGTTTGGATGCACATTGCAAAAAACTAAAACAACTATATTTTTAGCAAGATAAACTTGATTTTTCTCTCACACTGAAACAAAGCTGGAGGTGAGCCAGCCAGAGCTTTGGTGGTATCCATCTCCTAGGTTACATGATTGTCCAATACAACTGCAGTCACCAGTCATGACTAAGAAAACGGCTGGGTAAGAAATGCAGTCCTGTAGTTACTGGGCTCATGGCTATATAACAAACTATTTTCAGTTTTGAAAAAGAAGCAGAGAATAGATCATTTTGTAGGTAGCCTGCATCACCTGCCTAAAAGAATAAACCTTTTCTGAATGGATTAGGCTGAACGGCTGGGCACAGTGTGAAGGCCAGGAGGAAGGAACAGCAATGAGAAACAGCTAGATGGACCTGAACTGTGCTCCAGAAAAAAAAAAAAAAAAGAGGTGGACTGGTCAGTAAAGATCTTGTAAGGACTGAAGTGAGGATTATACACACGACATTACCAATTTGATTTGAAAACTGCTTTTCCAACTCTGGTCCCAAATCTCTCAATCCTTCAGCTTCTAAATACCTTGTCTTTGTTACCTCACATTCTGACCTACCTGTCTCACCTTCCTTATTTCTGTTCACATTACTTTTTTATCTAGTCCACCAACATTGCAATCTCCAGAACTGAGGAGTTAGCAATACTTTCTCAAAGTGGGTGGAAACACAATGATTATTTCTACTTTAATATTTGTCCTTATCAAGGTCTTTTGAAGGACTGAGATGGCTAGAATTATGGAGATCTCACGTTTGAGGCCTGGTAAAAAACATTTATTTTTACATTGGTTGTTGGTGGTAATGCAGTCTCATATTTGTATGTCTGAGAAAGTATTTTATCTGTTTTTTGATATATATTTTTCTTGGGTATAGAATTCTGATTCAGTTACATTTATCTCAGCATTTTAAGATGTGGTGCCAGTGTCCTCTGGCTAACATTGTTTCACATGCCTTATGTGCTGTCTTTCCCATTTTTGTTCTATTGGGTCTGTTTTTCCTTCTGGTTACAATCCTTTGGTTGATTGTTTTAAACAATGAATTATCATGCACTTTTGAATAGTTGTCCTATTTCTTGTCCTTGAATTAATTTAACTTCTGTGTTAATGGATTTAAAGCTTTCATCATATCTGCAAAATTTTCAGCCAGTAATTATGAAGTTCTTTTCTCTATTCTCCTTTTTTCACTTCCTGTGGGATTCCATTTACATATATTTCAGTATTCTTAAAGTTGTTTCAAATCTCTGTGATGCACAATTAATTGTTTCCCACAGGCTTTTCATTCCCATTTTCCATGTCTCTATTTAACATACACAATATTCTTCAGCTTCATGACTCTAAAGATTATTGTTCTAGGAAGCATTTTACTGTCCTTCCCTGCTAATTATGTAATGCATATTTTAACAGTGTTTTTACTAATTGAATTTTTCCTCATTTTGGATATTTTCTTGCTTCTTTACACATTGGAATTTTTTTCTTAAATTTATTTATTTATTTTAATGAGAGGATAATAATTTACAATATTTTGATTGATGTACAAATATTTTCACAATTGATATGAAAATTTTAAGTTGGATATTGGATATGGCAAGTTTTACCCTTTCGATGCTGGATATTCTTAATTTTTAAAAATTATTCATGGCACTGCTTGCAGACACTGTTAATTTCATGGAAACAGTTGTATTCAATAAAGGCTTGCTGTTCAGGTTTTTTTAGCTGATATAAGTTATACCAGCCTTTAGACCAGGCTTACTATTCCCCACTAGTAAAGCAATATTGTCTTCAAGGCTATACTGATGTTATGCGAATTATGAGTAATTTCCATGCTGATGGGTGGGGACACCATTAGCCTTGGTGCAATTTGAGACTCAAGGATTATTCCCTATACTCCTGACCAGTACTATCAACTGTCTGCTGAAGGGTATCACCTGTACACTCACACAGTTATCTGTGTGTAGCTCGCTCCAGTGAACTCTAACTATCTAGAGTCTCAAATCTTTCTTTTTGGGAGACCGTTTGTCTCTGCCTACATAGCCCTTCCACGTATGTGTTGGAAACTATTTCTAGAGCTGTGGCAATTGTAGAACTCACCTTGCTTGCTCCCCGCCTCAGGAATCCATTATCTGCTGCCTGACATTGGATGTGAAAAAACTGCTCTTTCATTTATCTCTTCTATTTTCAAGTTGTTTGAGACAGGAGAATAAATGTGTCCTTTGCTCCTCTATGTCTAGCAAAATGGTGGTGCCCCTGCAATCAGAACTCACTGAATGCCTTGTGAATGCTAGGCACTGACTTCTGTCCATGGGTGTAGATGAACTATGGATATGGGGCTTTGGGGAGACCCCTCTCGCTGGAGAAACCTGACAGTTACAAATAGCATTTGCTAAGGGTTAGATATGTTCAGTTCAGTTCAGTCCCTCCGTCATGTTTGACTCTTTGCAACCCCATGAACTGCAGCACGCCAGGTTTCTCTGTCCTTCACCAACTCCTGGATCTTGCTCAAACTCATGTCATTGAGTCGGTGATGCCATCCGACCATCTCATCCTCTGCTCCTCCTGCCTTCAAATTTTCCCAGTATTAAGGTCTTTTCTAATGAATAAGTTCTTCACATCAGTTGTCCAAAGTATTGGAGTTTCAGCTTCAGCATCTGTCCTTCCAATGAATACTCAAGATTGATTTTCTTTAGTATGGACTAGTTGGATCTCCTGGCAGTCCAAGGGACTCTCAAGAGTCTTGTCCAACACCACAGTTCAAAACCTTCAATTCTTCATTACTCACCATTCTTTATGCTCCAACTGTCACATCCATACTTGACAACTGGAAAAATAGCTTTGATTATACTGAACTTTTTCAACAACATAATGTCTTTGCTTTTAAAAATGCTGCTAGGCGTGTCATAACTTTTCTTCAAACAAGCAAGCATCTTTTTAATTTCATGGCTGCAGTGATTATCTGCAGTGATTTTGGAGCCCCTAAAAATTAAGTCTATCCATAAGTCTTTCCATTGTTTCCCCATATATTTGCCATGAAGTGATGGGACAAAATGCAATGATCTTCACTTTTTGAATGTGGAATCTAAGCCAGATGTTTCACTCTCCGCTTTCACTTTCATCAAGAGGTTCTTTAGTTTCTCTTCACGTTCTGCCATGAGAGTGGTTTCTTTTGCATATCTGAGGTTATTGATATTTCTCCCACCAACCATGATTCCAGCCTGTGCTTCATCCAGCTGGACATTTCACATGATGTACTCAGCATATAATTTAAATAAGCAGGGTGACAATATACAGCCTTTACTTACTCCTTTCCTGATTTGGGACCAGTCTGCTGTTCCATGTTCAGTTCTGACTGTTGCTTCTTTTTTTTTTTTTTTTTTT
>SJYQ01004395.1:4842-21129 GCA_006410935.1 Redunca redunca
ACTAAAGTTAAACCTCATCACTTAAACTTCTGTTTCCACAGCTTTAGAAAAAGAATCAGCAAAAAAAGTATTATATATGAAACTCGAAAAATTAACGAATACAACTAAACTTTAAGTATTCATGGAAAAACAATCAATATTTGGCTTCTTTATAGCAAGAATTGCTCAATTGTAGCTCTGCTATTATTTCCAATCACCTATCGTAGTTACTAAAACAAAAGTGCCCTGAAAACTTACATGCGCGTGTGTGCTCAGTTGCTCAGCCATGTCCGACTCTCTGCTACCCCAAGAACTGTAGCCTGCCAGGCTCAGCTGTCCATGGAATTTTCTAGGCAAGAATACTGGAGTGGGTTGCCATTTCCTACTTCAAGGGATATTCCTGACCCAAGGGATCAAAGCTGTGTCTCTGGCATTCCTGCACTGGCAGGTGGAATTTTTACCATTAGGGAGATAGATATTTGGAACCAAAAGTATATCCCAAATAATTCATGATTTTTATTAGCATAAAAATTTCTGTGTTCATCTGGTAATACTGTAAGTTCAGTTTCAGTCCTCCATATATCTGATCTACACATGGCATACTTACTGAGATCATCAAGTTGCAATGCATTCCCATTCTGATTTCCTTCCCTAATGGGAATGAGAGAAAATTGGCAGTACCATCTGATATGCCAAAGAGAAACTGAACAATGTCTTTCTAAATCCCTCTTTTTTATTCCCCTTCTCCTGCTTTCTTCTGCTTAAACTCAGATAATTCAACACAAGAATACCTATTCCTCACAGGTACTATAATATATACATATATCCTCTTAAATTCTATTTTTCCTCTACCCCTTTTATCAACGCTTTTTTTTTCAGTTACTTAGGTTGTATAGGGGCTGGAGCAAAAGTTGGGGTTCAGTTCACCCAAACTGATCCACTAAAACAATGAAGAAAAGACAAAAAAGAAATAAACATGCCAAATCACCAAAAATAACAGTTGATGTTTCAGGGTGATAGTAATAATTTATCTGTATTTACATAAAGAACAGCCATAAAATTTCAAGTGAAGTTACAAATAGTGATTGAGTTATCAGGAACAGAGGGTACCAAACTCTAGAATATCTGCAGAAGTCTCAGGAAGTCTGCCTCATTTTCCCCAATTCAATATGGTTTTCCTAAGCAATAGATTTCAATACTTTTATTTGATTGCTTTTTCCATCCTAGTGGAATGATATTGCTTTTTAATGTACTGCGTTTTATTGCACAAAAAGGCCTTGGTGGACTGGTCTGAGAAAACTAATGCCCACATATACAGTATTGTTAGTAAACGGAAGTCATAGCCTAAACAATTAAAAATTACTTATAATACTTAATTCTTACATAGACTTCAGAAGAAAGGTGTTAGTATTTCTTCAAAAATTTTTCAACTTCTAAAAATTTATAATAGACTATATTTCTGGAATTCATATTTTATAAGACATATCATAAGCTTCTAAAATGCATGTAAATGAACATTATGTTTATTTAAATTATACAGGACTCAGTTTGTACGAATCATGCATTATCACACTAATCTAAATGAAATATTACCAGCTTTCTGGGTAATAAAGCCAAAGATCATCATTTCTAGCTCCACATTTATATATTGAAATGAGTAATATGTTATATATTTCTTAAATATACACAAAATATGAACAAAATCTTACTACTTAGAAAATGAAATTTACTGATAGGGTCAATAGTTACCACATGTCTTTTCTGAGTTGTACTACATCTAAGCTCTGCAAACAAATTACTTGGATTAAAGCCAGTTGGGATAGTTAAAACACACTACAACTTATTACAAACTCAACAGCAGCAGTACCAAGTTTTCGTTTGATTGTGACTACATTTATAAGTATGCCCTACTGAAATTCTCAAGGGAAACAAGTTAATAATGCTTTTCTCTATTTCCGGTGCAAGCATCACAAGATTCCATAGAGTAAAAACAGGATATTTCTTTGTAAGAATGGTTTTTGTCATCTCTGGATCTGATACTATAAAAGATTATTGATATCACTTAAAATGGAATTTTTTCATTAAAAATTAATATATGTGGAAATATATATTAAAAAGGTAAGAAAAAAACCTTTCATGACATAGAGTAGAAATTTCTTTTAAAGGAGAAAAAGGAGATTTACAAATCATGGACTTAGACTAAACTACACAGTATATTTCTTACTGGTTTTACTTAATAAACTTTAACACGAAAATTTCACATAGGAACTTCTCCCACCATTCTTCATTTCATTTTTCTATTTAGAATTATCTTCTGTTCATCATATTCTTTCAAGTAGGAGGGCTTGACCTAACAGAGTAGTCACTCAATAATTTACCTGACTCAGTCAGTTGTGCTAAGTGAAATGTTATGATTTATACAGATCTTTAGGAAGAGGGTAGTTCGGAGTCCTTCTCATTTTTATTAATTAGCCTGGTTTCTCTGCTTTCCTTCTGAATCAGTGGTTCTCAAAGAGTACATACTACTTAGATATATATTTTTCAAACTGGGCATTTTTGAGTGCCACAAGGATTGGCAATGAAATGGGTGAGTCAGGAACATTAGATGGACTGCGATGTGTTTATTGGTTCTGCCCAACAAAACTGCTTTGTATCCTGTGTAACTTTCAAATTCAATTATTCATGTAGATGAAAAATATGCATACAATGAAATAAATCTATATCCTAGCTAAAAATATACAATAAACAAAGTATTTTTTCCGGTACTCTCAGAAATTTATAAACTGTTTAAATCAAGGAAGACAAACATGAGAAAGAAAAATCTCTTGTCTTCTTTGGGGTCTAGGCTCTAAGGATGTTACCACGGATATAGTACCTATGGCCAGGGCCACATGGAGGATGCTGGTCTGAGAGGCAAACAATGAGATAAAGAGAAAATCTTAAAGACATCAGTATCTGGTTCCTTAGTTATTCTTCCCAAGTCCATCCTTTGATTTTGTAAGCTTCCCTGTCCCCACCCCCCCAACCAATGTTAGTTTGAGTCCTGCTAGTATAAAGCCTCCTTTAAAAAGTTCAACAATCTCTTCTCAGTTGTCCTATTTTCCATTCCTCTATGGCATCTGACACTGTCAACCAACACTTCTCTTTTTCTAATTGAAAATTTCCCCTTCCTTTCTGCTTTACTGTACTCTGCCAACTTTTCCTTCTCTGATTTTTCCTCTGCTCATACTCCCACAAACTTATTATCTTGCTACAAAGATCTGTTCCACTCCCAGTGTCTTTTTCTGGGATAATCACAACAATAGGTTTCTTTTTTCATTTTTTATGAAATATTTCAAATATTCAAAACAAATATCCCTTTATCAATCACTCAACAAAGGCAATGTATTACCAGCAGCATTGAAGGTCATGATCTTATTTCATCTGTCTCACCAGAAATAAAAATTATCCTGAACATCTTTGGTGTTTCTAATTCCCTGGAATTTCTTTATATTTTTAAACAAATGTGTGTATTTCCAAAAGGCATACAGTGATTTTATGACATCCCCTTTTTACCTTTTAACATCTCTGAATTTGGGTTCCATCTTCTCTTTCTGGATACATATAATTCCTGCTATAACTTAAATATTTCTTTTTTAAGATAGCATATTTTGTTGAATATTGGTAAATAGAAATTATATCATCTTAGCATATATTGATTTTATATCTAGCAATCATGGCGTCTCAAAGAGTCAAGACACAACTGAGCGACTGAACTAAACTGAAATGAATCTAGATAAAATCTACTATTAATTTGTCTTGAGATTTAAGCATAGTATTTGNACTGAAATGAATCTAGATAAAATCTACTATTAATTTGTCTTGAGATTTAAGCATAGTATTTGGAACTAATAAAGTTTTTTTTCTTCATTTCTAATACTTTAAACTTCCATTTCTTTTTCTTAATGTGTTGCGTGTGCCCTCCAGCACAATGTTTAAGATGAGCAGTCACAGTAGGCATAAATGTCTTCTTCCTGGTTTTAAAAAGAATTCTTATAAATTCCACTATTAAGTATGATGATTGTTTCAAGATTTAGGGAGATAATTAACAGAGTAAGAAAGTTCTCAGTTATTCCTAGTTTATTAAGAGAATTTCACCATAAAAAGGTGTTTAATTGTATGAAGAGACTATCTGCATTTTTTTGTGAAAAAAATTATATGAGATCTACTTTAACAAATTTGAGTACAGTACAGCTGAATTTTGCTTTTTAAAAAAATCTGTTTAAGCTACTCCTTGTCTTTTTAGAAATAAATGTAAATTCAACTACATTTAAAGTTATTATTGATAAGAAAGTACTTATTATTGCCATTTTGTTTACTGTCTATATTATAGCTCTTTTTGTCCCTATTTTCCTCTCTTCCTATCTTCTTTTGTAATTTGTTAATTTTTATAATGATGAGCTTTGATTCTGTTTCATTTCCTTTCGTGTATCTTCTGTAACTATATTCTTTGTGGTTACCATGCTGCTGCTGCTGCTGCTGCTAAGTCGCTTCAGTCGTCTCTGACTCTGTGCGACCCCATAGATGGCAACCCACCAGGCTCCCCCATCCCTGGGATACTCCAGGCAAGAACACTGCAGTGGGTTGCCATTTCCTTCTCCAGTGCATGAAAGTGAAAAGTGAAAGTGAAGTTGCTGAGTCGTGTCTGACTCTTCGTGACCCTATGGACTGCAGCCCACCAGGCTCCTCCGTCCATGGGATTTTCCAGGCAAGAGTACAAGAGTGGGTTGCCATTGCCTTCTAAGGCTTACATAAAACATCATATATAACAAAGCATTTTAAGCTGATAACTTAATTGAACATCAATTAAACTTGACTTCTAAATACATATCTACTCTAACTTCTCATTCCCATTTTATGTTATTGATGTTATAAATTACATCTTTTTCTATTGTCTGTCCAATAACATATTTTTAAGTAATAGTTTACATACGTTTGTCTTTTAAACTCTATGCCAGCACTAAAAGTGATTACACACTGTTAAAGTATCACAGTATTATATATAGAATATAGTATCACAATATTCTGTATTCATCTATATAGCCTATATATTCTCCTTTACCAAGTAAGTGAGCTTTATAATTTCATGTTTTCATATTGCTGTTTAGCATCTTTTCATTTCAACTTTAAGGACTCCCTTGAGCATTTCTTGTAAGTCAGATCTGGTGGTGATGAACTCCCTTGGCTTTTTTCTGGGAAAGTCTTTATTTTTCCTCCATTTTTGAAGTGGTCTTTTACCAGATATATTTATTCCTTGATAGCAGTTTTTTCTTTTGGCCATTATTTCCTTAAATAAGCTTTCTGCCTCGTTCTCTGTCTCTTCTCCTTTTGGAACTCCCACAGTATTGGTCCACTAGATATATCCCACAAGTCCCTCAGACTTTCTTTACTCTTTTTCATTCTTTTTACTTCTCTGTCTTGGGTAATTTCAAATGACCTGTCTTTTATTTCACTGAGGCTATGTTCTACTTGATGAAGTGTGATGTTGAACCCTTCTAGTGAATTTTCAGTATGATTATTGTATTCTTCAGCTCCAACATTTTTTTTTAACATTTTCTATCCCTTGTGCCTCAGTTGGTAAAGAATCTGCCTGTAATGTGAGAAACCTGGGTTCGATCCCTGGGTTGGGAAGATCCCCTGGAAAAAGGAAAGGCTATTCACTCTAGTATTCTGGCCTGGAAAATTCCATGGACTGTATAGTCCATGAGATTGCAAAGAGTCGGACATGACTGAGCGACTTTCACACACACACATCTCTTGCTGAAATTCTCATTTTGTTCATGAATAATTAACAAAAAAAAAGAGCTCATTTTTTTTTAGCTCATTGAACATCTTTATGATGGTTATTTTAAATTGTTGTCTGATAATTAAGATACCTACAGTTCCCTGGTGGCTCAGAGGTTAAAGCATCTGCCTGCAATGTAGGAGACCTGGGTTCGATCCCTGGGTCAGGAAGATCCCCTGGAGAAGGAAATGGCAACCCACTCCAGTATTCTTGCCTAGAGAATCCCATGCATGGAGGAGCCTGGTGGGCTACAGTCCACAGGGTCTCAAAGAGTCGGACACGACTGAGCGTGTCTGTTTCTTTAGGGTCAATTTCTGAAGATTTATTTTGTTCCTCTGTTGGGCCATTTACTATCTCCTTGTGTTCCTTGTAATTCTGTGTTGTCATAACTGAACTTGAAGAAATACACATCTCTTCTGGTCTTTATGAACTGGCTTTTCATAAGGAAAGGTCTTCATCAATCAGTCCAGCTAGAGATTTTGGGAACTCTCAAATCTTTTCTGGAGATGTGACTTCTCCCAATGCATGTGTGTAGATTTCTAATATAAACGATTTTTTTCAGGAGCTGATAAATTCTTGCTCCCTCTGCTGTCTGTCTTCTGTACTGAGGTCCTTAGAAATAGCAGCATGCCACCTAGCTCTTTTTTTGTTCTCAGCAGCACCCAGGGATGTACCCAGAATATGCCCAATTTTATCAGTGTCCCAAACTAGGCTAAATAGATACTCACCCCTCAGGCAGCTACTAAAAAGCCAGAACCCTGGGCACACACTCCATTCTTCTTGTCTCTGAGGGAGAAGCAACCGAGCTATATCACCTTGCATCTGCTGTGACATGGCTCCTCTGGGACAGCAGGATGCCATCCAGCTTCTTTAGGTTCTTCAGTGACCCTCAGGTATCTACACTATGGCAGGTCCCATTAGTGCTCTAAGACAGGTGAGAAAGAAGTCAGTCCCTCAGACAGGTCGAGTATATTCTTTCCCTCCGTGGGGAGAAGCTGGGAATGGGGAGTTTCTCCCAGATCACAAGGTGGTGTGCTAAAGTGTAGGACTATATCAAAACAGTGCCACAAATTTCCCAAGCAACTTCAGTGCATCTGGCTATGCACTTGTCAGGGGTGCAGGTGCCTCTTGACTGGTTTCTGGATTTCTCACAAAAGGAACTGGTCTGAGTATTGTTGAAATGGTATCTCTGTAGGAAAAGATCTGGTGCTTCCTATTCTGCCATCTTGTTGATGTCACCTTAGATTCTGCAAATTTAACATATTTTCTTCCCTTCTTTGTTATACTGGTAAATTACATGGATAAATTTTCTAATTAAACTTTAAATTTCTATTATCTCCTGGCTTATTCATGATTTTTTAAAATATATTCTTTGATTAAATTTACCAAGGGTTTGGAAATCAGTGCTATGTTTATATTAACTTCCATTTCTAACATTTTTGTATCCTGTATTGTCAAAGTTATGTTACCCTCATAAAATGAGGAGGCGTTTGCTCCTACTTTTTTCTGCTCTTTGGAAAACTGTGTGCCTGGTAGAACTTAGATATGGAACTCAAATCTCACTCTCACCTAAGCGTTCATAATATAGTATTACTTCCTTTATTAACAACTTTATTAAGGTATACTTTACATTTCATAAAATTCACTCATTCATTAAATGTATGGTTGAATGACTTTTAGTATGTTTATGGACTTGTGCAGCTGTCACCATAGAGTAATTTTAGAACACTTCCTCATCCATACCAGAAAGAAACCTCATGCCCATTCACAGACACTTCCTTCCTATCCCAAGGCCTATACCATCACTAATCTAAATTCTATCTCTATAGATGTTGCCTTTTCTGGACATTTCATAAATGAAATATTATTGTACGTGATCTTTGTAACTATTTCTTCTATTTAACATGTTTTCAAAGTTCATCTCATGTTGCAGCACATGTTATTACTTCATTCCATTTTACTGCTGCGTGATAATCCACTGGGTTGTTGTTGCTGTTCAGTTGCTCAGTTGTGTCTGATTCTTTTAGACCCCATGGACTGCAGCATGCTAGGCTTCCCTGTTCTTCATCATCTCTGGAATTTGCTCAAATTCATGCCCATTGAGTCGGTGATGCTATCTAAACATCTCATCTGCTGCCCTCTTCTTTTGCCTTCAATTTTCCCCAGCATCAGGGTCTTAACCAACAAATCAGCTCTTTGCATCAGGTGGTTAAAGTATCAGAGCTTCAGCATCAGTCCTCCCAAAGACTATTCAGGGTTGATTTCCTTTAAGACTGACTGGTTTGATCTTTTTGAAGTCCAAGGGACTCTCAAGAATCTTCTTTAAAGGTATTTGAAGGTATTACATTTCCAACTGAGTACCACTTGGCCCATATTCTGTGTTATGCTATGTATTACTTCATTATCATTTAATCTGAAGTATTTTCTCAATTTTCACTTTACCTTTTTCTTTGTCCCTTAATTATTCAGAAATGTCTCTATAAGTTTGTGTCAGAATTTTTAAACTTGACTTTTTAAATTGATTATTTTTATCTTGTGTTAGACAACATTTTTAATATGATATCAAGTTTATGAAAATTGTGGACAGCTATGTTGTGGCCTAGTTATATGATCATTTTTGGTAAAGGCTTTTTATTGTTTTGTTCAAATAGAGTATATCCTTAATGACTTTTTGTCAGCTTTTTCTTAAAAGTGCTGAATTATCAATTTTTACATTACTTATTTTGAAGTAAGTTTGTATTTTCATAAGCTTTCTGATCCTAATAGGAAAACTCATTGAAATAACTAAAATACATGCACGTTTATTTATATTCTTCAATAAATCTCCTTTTCTCATTTCTTAGTTCACATGGACTTATCCTAATCAGCAGAATTTGACACAAGTGGTTGTACATGTCTCAAAATACTTTTATCACTTGGCTTGTTGGATACATCTTTCTCTTGGTTTTCTTTCTATTTAACTGGTCTCTCCTCTCTTGGAATTTTCCTCATCTACCCAAACTCTAAGGATTGGAAGGCTCAGGGTACCTCTTCTCTTCTTTAATCTACCTTCATTCCCTGCTACTGCTGCTAAGTCGCTTCAGTCGTGTCCGACTCTGTGCGACCCCATAGATGGCAGCCCACCAGGCTCCCCGTCCCTGAGATTTTCCAGGCAAGAACACGAGTGGGTTGCCATTTCCTTCTCCAAGGCATGAAAGTGAAAAGTGAAAGTGAAGTCGCTCAGTCGTGTCCAACCTTCAGTGACCCCATGGACTGCAGCCTTCCAGGCTCCTCCATCCATGGGATTTTCTGGGCAAGAGTACTGGAGTTGGTCGTCACTGCCTTCTCTGAAATACAATCTAAATACTCCTAACTCTAAACTTCATACCTCTAGCCCAGGCCTCCCCTCTAAATTTTACATTCAGTTATCCTACTTGCTTGCTGTTTTCATTTCAGTGACAAATTACACTTGGTTACAATGGTAAGCTGTCAATGACTTTTAGCCCCTAGGGTTTTACATTTATTTTTTGACAAATTCTGGTGTGTTGTTATATTTTATCCAACTTTGTTGGTATGCTTTCACATAAGGTTATAAAACTCCCCAGGTGAGGACAGCACACAGCTAGGGTTAAAAACCACAGATATATCAGATTTATCACTACTCTCAACAAAGTACTTTTTCATTTTGATGCTTTCCCAAGCTTTCCTTCTTCTAATGATTTTGGTCCACACACATTTCTCCAAAGAAGACATACAGATGGCTAACAAACACATGAAAAGATGCTCAACATCACTCATTATCAGAGAAATGCAAATCAAGACCACAATGAGGTATCATTTCACTCCAGTCAGAATGGCTGTGATCCAAAAGTCCATAAGCAATAAATGCTGAAGAGGGTGTGGAGAAAAGGGAACCGTCTTATGCTGTTGGTGGGAATGCAAACTAGCACAGCCACTATGGAGAACAGTGTGGAGATTCCTTAAAAAACTGGAAATAGAACTGTCTTATGACCCAGCAACCCCACTGCTGGGCATACACACTGAGGAAACCAGAATTGAAAGAGACACGTGTACCCCAATGTTCGTCGCAGCACTGTTTATAATAGCCAGGACATGGAAGCAACCTAGATGTCCATCAGCAGATGAATGGATAAGAAAGCTGTGGTACATATACACAATGGAGTATTACTCAGCCATTAAAAAGAATACATTTGAATCAGTTCTAATGAGGTGGATGAAACTGGAGCCTATTACACAGAGTGAAGTAAGCCAGAAAGAAAAACACCAATACAGTATACTAACGCATATATATGGAATTTAGAAAGATGGTAACGATGACCCTGTATGTGAGACAGCAAAAGAGACACAGATGTATAGAGCAGTCTTTTAGACTCTGTGGGAGAGGGAGAGGGTGGGATGATTTGGGAGAATGGCATTGAAACATGTATAATATCATATATGAAATGAATCGTCAGTCTAGGTTCTATGCATGATACTGGATGCTTGGGGCTGGTGCACTGAGACGACTCAGAGGGATGGTACGGGGAGGGAGGAAGGAGGGGGTTCAGGATGGGGAACACGTGTATACCTGTGGCAGATTCATGTTGATGTATTGCAAAACCAATACAATATTGTAAAATAATTAACCTCCAATTAAAATAAATAAATTTATATTTTTAAAAAATAGAGGAAAAAAAAAAGAGCACTGAACATACAATAGGAGAATCTGGATCTGAATTAAAATTCCAACTCTGCCACTTGCTATGTGCTCTTGGGGAAATTTCCTCTAAACTCCTCTGATTTCAGTTTTCTTTTTTGCAAAATCGACTGTGAGAAATAAATGCATGTGAAAGCAAAAACAAACAAACAAACAAAAATAAACCAAACTTTATGTCTAAGCCCAAATGCCACCTCTTTCAAAAGCCATACTAAATAATGACCTCAATGAAAAACCAATTTGTCTTTGTCCACTACATGTCCATGGTATATCTTATGTACAAGCTATATATATATAACAGTTCCCTTGTACAGCAGTTCACATGTCTAATTTCCCTACTGTATCTTGTACAGGGGGAAAGAACCATGTTTAATTTATTACTGAATATCATATTAGTGGAGAGTCTTACATGTAGTAGGAGCATTAAGCTAAACTGAATTATAACAAATACAAACATATATCTATCCATGTGTAAGACAATATATTAAGCATTTAAAACCAAACTCTAAAATATATGGATATTTAAAAATCATAATAATCTCACAGTGAGAAAAAAGTTATATGTTGTCACTTCCAGGTATGGTGATATTTTAAAGAGAGATACTTACCTAAAAGTATATTGATGCAAAGTGAAAAAACTACTAGGAATATAAGTAAGACTATGTAATATATAACACTGATTCATTATTAACAGAGAATAAATTCACAACTGATGTTTTCAGGTCACATTTTCTTAATATTGTCTGTGGTAAGATCACAAGTGAATGTGAAAATGGTATAAGAAGTATGATTTTACAGTACATTGTGTTCTGAGTGATAATAATAGTTCCTAACAAAGTCTAATATAAGGCACAGACATTCTGTTAACAAATATCACTTGGTTCATCTAGAAGATAGGACATAGGAATAAGACAGTCACGTCCAATTCCACATGGATTCTCAGCTCAGATCCTGGTTTTTGCACAGTTCACCTTGCGAACATGATCCGAGTGACATTTCACAAATTCCTGGATAAATGTTGCTACACTCTGCTAGGAGAGAGACAGGCTATGTCATGCACAGATCAATAATAGCACTGTGTTTCATCAGCCTCAAAATCAAAAGTGCTTCATCTGGCAAAAGCCATGGCCCTAGAGAATCTGACATATATAAACTGAATACCCTACAAGGAATGTTTACTACACAAGCTATTGGGGTAAGATAAAAGAAAACTCTAGAGATTAACAATGAAGTACAATAGAAGAGTACTAGCTTTCTACTTCGTTATTACTACAGGCGTGAGCACAGATCACAAAAATGGAAATGAGGCTATTTAAAATTCTACAATTCCTTACAGAAAAAACATGGGTCCAAGTACAATAAACACCTTCAATCTTTCAAATAAAGGTTATGTAAATAAATATAAACCAAAGGCAAATATAAGTTTACGATACAATAGTAATTGTATGAATCTATACAGATGAAAATGTTTTATGGAGGTTGATAAAATACAAAATTACAGGGTTTGCTGAAAGACTCTTCAGCCTTAGTAGTTATTATGCTCAATGTTTATATGCTAAATTAACCTAAAAACCCAAGATATTTGTTGAATGGGTAAAGCTCTGTTGCTTTTAATGGAAGATTCTGATATTTGGCAAAAGTTCTATATATATTTTGATTAAACTAATTTAAGATTAATTGGTTAATGTAATTGGACAAGAGACAAAGCAAACTTGAAAACTCAAATCCTAAAATGATCTTGCTTTGTTTAAAATGGATGTTACCAAAAAAGTTTCTGAGGACAAAATCTGCTGTTGTGGAATTTAGTTGTATCTCATTCAGAGGGCAGGGGAATCAGCAATTCATCTAGATATCAGAGAAGATAACAGCAGTGTGTACTTATGACACACATGTTGAAAGTGCATCTTTATGGCATGTCTGTTGAAAGTGCAGACTTATGACGTCTATGTTCAAAGTGCAGACTTATGATGTGAATGCTGAAAGTACATACTTATGACACTTTTTTTTGAGTAGTGGGCTTGCTTAGGTGCACTCCAATTGGGGAGTTAAGGCAGAGGCAGATCACAGCCTCTTAGACAGCAATGGTCTAGGGTAAAACTTGTTTTTCAGACCATATTTTGTAAAGTATCTCTTCTCTAATTTTCAGAAATACTGTCATACCTCCTTCTATGAACTCAAAACTCAGTGGGTTAGTTAGTAGCATTGCTAATATAGATAAATAACCTTTTGGGGAAACTAAAAGGAGTTTCCTCTTCCTTTAGAAAATATATAGAGCCAACGTACAAATCAGGATTCAGAAAATTAAATGCCTATAGTTACTCAAAGTATGTGAAAGTTGCTCAGTCATGTCCGACTCTGTGACACCGAGGATTATATGGTCCATGTAATTTTCCAGGGATTTTCCCATCCCAGGGATCAAACCCAGGTCTCCCACATTGCAGGTGGCTTCTTTACCAGCAGAACCACAAGGGAAGCCCAAGAATGCTGAAGTGGGTAGCCTATCCCTTCTCCAGCAGATCTTCCCAACCCAGGAAACGAACTGGTTTTTCCTGCATTGCAGGCAGTTTCTTTACCAACTGAGCTATCTGGGAAGCCCCATATAGTTACTCAAAAGGCAACATAAATAAGTAAACTGGACCTTGCAGGATTTGGGACAAACAGGAAATGGTTTACTTCATTCTCCTTGGAAGCACCATGCTACTAACATTAACTCTCATAACAAAACCATACCTTCCAAAACTTTCATGACACTAAATTATTTACTAATAGGTTTTGTCACCTTTTAAGTAAGCTCCTTCAGTGTCATCAATGCCTTCACTTCCTCAGTGTGAATAAACACTCAATCTTGACTGCTGTGTAGCTATTCTTCCATTTCAAATTCTCAAACTGATTCTCTAGCTCTTAATCACTAAAAGCCTATAGGACACTTTCATTTATATGACAAATTATTACCTCAGACTTCACTGATTACAACAGAATTCTTCTTTTACTTCGTGTTAAATTTAGAAAAGGAAAAAGGCTTTGGAAAATGTTGTAAGAGGGAACTGGTCTGTGAACCAGTCTTTGGAGTGACTTCCTGGATGTAAAATGATGTAAAGAAAACAGGAAGATTCTTGAAGTAGAAAGCAATTTTTAAATCTTGGTTAAAAATATGCATTATCATCTCAGTGTCTTAGGAATAACTACTCAATAAGGCAACCTTTATCCTTTTATTGAAAATGTACTATGCCTTCAATTATTCAAAATGCTGTGAAAGTTATCAAAAAAAGTATATGTGTTTTCTTCCTTTGATCATTTAATTAGCTATTAGATGCAATAGAACTAACAAATGTTAAACTTTAAAACTATTAAGTGCAGAATTGTATAAAAATTCAGTTTAGAAAAACAGAAAGATTATGAAGTTAGGATCAAGAGACAGATGTAGGTCATAACTTAAAGCTATGAACTTTAGGCTGATCTTAAGCAATTTGTTTCAATTCTTTAAGCCTTAATTACATTATATATAAAATGGTAATATCTTCCTTACAAAGCTGAAAAAGAGAGTCCATAAAAAATAATAAAATGTCTAGAAAGTAGGCCTAATAGTCATTGAATAAACACTAGCTGGTGTGTGTTGGGGAAGGCAGTACAGTATAACGCTTAACAGCATAGCTTCTGGAATCAGGCTGCCTGGGCTCGAATCCCAGTTCTGCCACTTATGAGTTCTGTTACCTTGGGCATGTTATTCCCTCTGCCTCACTTTCCCTATCTGTACAATAAAATCAGACACAGTCTCTATCTCACTAAGGCATTGTTTATGTTACTGAGTTAATGCAAACAAAGTGCGTAGAAGAATACCTAGCATATTAGTACACAAAAAGCATCAGCTAATATTACCTCTACTTCCATTATTATTGAAAACATATAAAATAAGATTTGAAAGAAGACATGCATTCAGCATAGACTGTGAGTGTTTTATAGGACAGGGGATATTATCGGGGGCTTGTGTCAGGAAACAGAACTAAAACAACAGCATATCATGTAAAATCTTAAAGATTTTGCTGACTTGTTTGGTCTTCAAATGGAAATCAATTGCAGGTTCCTGAAGATACATGATGAAATTCACATTCTAGCAAAATTATTCTGGCAGTAATACATGGAAAGAAATAAAGAGGAGACTAGAGAAGCCATCCAGGAGAATATATCACTACTCAAGGAAAAAGAAATAACTGGTGCCACTAGAAATGGAAATTAAACAGGAATGAACAATAGAGTTTGGTTGTTGATTTAGGGGTCAAAACATAAAGAGCCGAAGACGGTTCTGCAGAAATATTTTGGGAGAGGATAGTTTGGGAAGATCTGTTCTTTATTATTATTATTATTATTATTATTATTTTGGTACATGGTGAGTTAGTGGTGACAGAAAACCAAAAGAAAATGTCTTCTATGGTGAAACAGAACACATAAAAGGACATGTAGTTTTAAGCATCACCTACAAAGGAATAACAGGATTGGCTGAGATAGGAAATTCTGCTAATCTTAGTGACACTAACTGCTGCGTGGGCGGAGGAGGGCCTAGAGGAGCTATCCCAAGTTGGAGGTCAGGAAGGGCGGCAGTGAGGAGATACCCCTCATCCAAGATAAGGAGCAGCGGCTGCGCATTGCTGGAACAGCCGTGAAGAGATACCCCACACCCAAGGTAAAGAAACCCAAGTAAGATGGTAGGTGTTGCAAGAGGGCATCAGAGGGGAGACACACTGAAACCATACAGACAGAAAACTAGTCAATCTAATCACACTAGGACCACAGCCTTGTCTAACTCAATGAAACTAAGCCATGCCCGCGGGGCAACCCAAGATACGTGCGTCATAGTGGAGAGGTCTGACAGTATGTGGTCCACTGGAGAAGGGAATGGCAAACCACTTCAGTAGTCTTGCCTTGAGAACCCCATGAACAGTATGAAAAGGCAAAATGATAGGATACTGAAAGGGGAACTCCCCAAGTCAGTAGGTGCCCAATATGCTATTGAAGATCAGTGGAGAAATAACTCCAGAAAGAATGAAGGGATGGAGCCAAAGCAAAAACAATACCCAGCTGTGGATGTGACTGGTGATAGAAGCAAGTTCCGATGCTGTAAAGAGCAATATTGCATAGGAACCTGGAATGTCAGGTCCATGAATCAAGGCAAATTGGAAGTGGTCAAACAAGAGATGGTAAGAGTGCATGTCGACATTCTAGGAATCAGCAAACTAAAATGGACTGGAATGGGTGAATTTAACTCAGATGACCATTATATCTACTACTGCGGGCAGGAATCCCTCAGAAGAAATGGAGTAGCCATCATGGTCAACAAAAGAGTCTGAAATGCAGTACTTGGATGCAATCTCAAAAACGACAGAATGATCTCTGTTCGTCTCCAAGGCAAACCATTCAATATCACGGTAATCCAAGTCTATACCCTGACCAGTAATGTTGAAGAAGCTGAAGTTGAACAGTTCTATGAAGACCTACAAGACCTTTTTTGAACTAACACCCCCAAAAAATGTCTTTTTCATTATAGGGGACTGGAATGCAAAAGTAGGAAGTCAAGAAACACCTGGAGTGACAGGCAAATATGGCCTTGGAGTACAGAATGAAGCAGGGCAAAGACTAATAGAGTTTTGCCAAGAAAATGCACTGGTCATAGAAAATACCCTCTTCCAACAACAAAAGAGAAGACTCTACACATGGACATCACCAGATGGTCAACACTGAAATCAGATTGATTATATTCTTTGCAGCCAAAGGTGGAGAAGCTCCATACAGTGTG
>SJYQ01004395.1:28206-60410 GCA_006410935.1 Redunca redunca
ATTTTGCTTGATTTTAAATTATTTAATCAATTCTTTAATCATTAAGATTCCATTAATATCATGTGCTGGTCATGTACAGACCACTGTAAAAAGATCCAAATCTGAACTACCAAATTACCAATATTAGTTACCAAGTGTGTGCGCTAAGTTGCTCACTAGGGTCCCACTCTTTCGACCACATAGACTATAGCCCACCAGGCTCCTCTGTCCGTGGGATTCTCCAGGCAAGAATACTGGAGTGTGTTGCCATTTCACTTCTCCAATTAGTTACCTTACTTGGTATCAAATTAACTGGACCTAAAATTAAAAACGGTGGACTGGAAGAAACAGAAGCTGGAATCAAGATTGCTGGGAGAAATATCAATAACCTCAGATATGCAGATGACACCACGCTTATGGCAGAAAGTGAAGAGGAACTAAAAACCCTCTTGATGAAAGTGAAAGTGGAGAGTGAAAAAGTTGGCTTAAAGCTCAACATTCAAAAAACGAAGATCATGGCATCCAGTCCTATCACTTCATGGGAAATAGATGGGAGTAGAAACAGTGTCAGACTTTATTTTTTGGGGGCTCCAAAATCACTGCTGATGGTGATTGCAGCCATGAAATTAAAAGACGCTTACTCCTTGGAAGAAAAGTTATGAGCAACCTAGATTGCATATTCAAAAGCAGAGACATTACTTTAGCAACTAAGGTCCGTCTAGTCAAGGCTATGGTTTCTCCAGTGGTCATGTATGGATGTGAGAGTTGGACTGTGAAGAAGGCTGAGCGCCGAAGAATGGATGCTTTTGAACTGTGGTATTGGAGAAGACTCTTGATTGTCCCTTGGACTGCAAGGAGATCCAACCAGTCCATTCTGAAGGAGATCAGCCCTGGGATTTCTTTGGAAGGACTGATGCTAAAGCTGAAACTCCAGTATTTTGGCCACCTCATGCGAAGAGTTGACTCATTGGAAAAGACTCTGATGCTGGGAGGGATTGGGGGCAGGAAGAAAAGGGGACGACAGGGGATGAGATGGCTGGATGGCATCACCGACTCAATGGATGTGAGTCTGAGTGAACTCCAGGAGTTGGTGATGGACAGGGTGGCCTGGCGTGCTGCGATTCATGGGGTCAGAGTCAGACACAACTGAGCGACTGAACTGATCTGAACTGAAAATTAAAAAGAGGCTTCCATTTCCAGTGTTACTACTCATGAGAAATCCAGAAATACACTTTGAAGTAAGCACACTTAAATCATGTTTTAAGCATGAGAAAGTGTTACGGTAAATTCTGAGGCCAAAAATAAAGTAAAACAAGAATTCAGAGGGATTTCCCTGGTGGACCAGTTGTTAGGATTCTGGGCTTTCACTGCTGGGGACCTGGGTTTGATCCCTGGTTGGGAAACTAAGATCCTACAAAGCCATGTGTTGCAGCCCAAACAAACAAATTCAGAGACAAGCAATAAGCAAAGTGGCCAGCAAAATATAGGCCAACTGATAATCCTTTTTGATTTTTCAGTTCAGTCACTCAGTTGTTCTGACTCTGTGTCCCCAGCAGGACAGGCTTCCCTGACCATCACCAACTCCTGGAACTTACTCAAACTCATGTCCATCGAGTCAGTGATTCTATTCAAACATTTCATTCTGTGTCGTCCCTTTCTCCTCCCATCTTCAATCTTTCCTAGCATCAGAGTCTTTTCAAATGAGTCAGTTCTTCGCATCAGGTGACCAAAGTATTGGAGTTTCAGCTTCAGCATCAGTCCTTCCAATGAATATTCAGGACTGATTTCTTTTAGGATGCACTGGTTGGATCTCCCTGCAGTGCAAGGGACTCTCAAGGGTCTTCTCCAACATCACAGTTCAAAAGCATCAATTCTTCAGCCCTCAGCTTTCTTTATAGTCCAGCTCTCACATCCATACCTAACTACTGGAAAAACCATAGCTTTGACTAGATGGACTTTTATTGGCAAAGTAATGTCTCTGCTTTTTAGTATGCTTTCTAGGTTGGTCATAGCTTTTCTTCCAAGGAGTGAGCATCTTTTAATTTCATGGCTGCAATCACCATATGCAGTGATTTTCGAGGCCCCCCTCCCCCCCCCGCCAAAAAAGTCTGACACTGTTTCCACTGTTTCCCCATCTATTTCCCGTGAAGTGATGGGACTGGATGCCATGATCTTCATTTTTTGAATGTTGAGTTTTAAGCCAACTTTTTCACTTTCCTCTTTCACTTTCACCAAGAAGTTCTTTAGTTCTTCTTTGCTTTCTGCCCTAAGTGTGGTGTCATCTGCATATCTGAGGTTATTGACATTTCTCCCGGCAATCTTGATTCCAGCTTGTGCTTCATCCAGCCCAGAGTTTTTCACGATGTACTCTGCATATAAGTTAAATAAGCAGGGTGACAATATACAGCCTTGACATCCTTATTTCCCCATTTGGAACCAGTCGGTTATTCCATGTTCTGTTCTAACTGTTGCTTCTTGATGTGCATACAGATCTTTAAACTCATTTTAATAGCAACACAGGATATAGGAGGAAAGGAAAGTCTAGGCTCCAACTCCAGATGAGAAATCTGAGGTCACAATGCTAGGGCACTGCATATAGCAAAAGCCTGTATATTTTCTTTATTCTTGAGTAGTATTCTATAGTATGGATTAACCATTCAGCTATTGAAGAAAGTTTTGTTGTTTCAATTTCTAGCTATTAAAAATGAAGCTTTATGACCATTCATGTATAGATATAACTGTTTGGGGTAAACATAAATTTAATTTCTATGGGATAAATGTCCAAGAGTAAGATGGCTGGGTTGTATGGGAAGCATATAATTTCTTGAAAAGAAATTACCAACTGCTTCCAAGAATGCTGTACTGCTTTATGTTCACAGTACTATATGAGAGATGTACTATGTGAGAGATCCAATTTCTCTGCATCCTTGTCAGCACTTGGTTAATTTTAGCTGTTCTAATAGATGTATATCTTATCAGGGTCTCAATCTGTATTTCCTTAATGGTTAATGATGTTGAACATCTTTATATGTGCTTATTTGCTATCCATTTATTCATTTTTGTGAAATGTCTGCTCATGTCTTTTGCCTCTTTTCTAATTGAATTATTTTTCTGCTATTGAGCCTCAACAAAAATCCTTATATATTAAAGATATCAGTCTTTTGTCAAATATATGGTTTTATAAATACTTCCTCCTGGTTTGTATCATGGTTTGTGTTTTTTTTTTAACCCTCTTCATAGGGTCTTTCACAAAGGCAAAGTTCTTAATTTTGATGCAGTTTAATCTACTGGAGTTTTCTTTTAAGAACCATGTCTAAAAACTCTTCAGCAAGCTCTAAGTTTAAACACTCCAAGATTTTCTCTTATGGTTTCCTCTTAAAGTTTTAGAATTTGCTTTACACATCACTATCTGTGATTTATTTCAAGTTAACTTTTGTATAAAGTGTGAGGTTTAGGTTCATTTTTTTGCCTAGGGATTGCCAATTTTTCCAGCACTACTTGTCTCCTCTACTAAACTGTTTTACACCCTTTTCAAAAATCAGTTATTTTTCATACTTGTAAATCCATTTCTAGGGTCTCTATTCATTATGTAAGTGTTAAACCTTTCTTCCCCTCCTGGTGGGTGTATGGTATCACCAGTCTTGACATTAAATTGAGTGGTGGGCACTGATGACATCCTTTGTGGTGGGAACACAAAGCCGTTATTTTTTCATTAAAATTTCCATTTGGTTCTATTTTATATCTTCTATTTCTTTGATGAGAATTTCTACTTCATTCTTGAGATGTTCTAGTTTTTCATTGTTTCAAGCCTGTTTGTAAATGCTTCTTGAAGCATTTTTAATGACAGCTATTTTAAACTACTATCATGTAGTTTGAATGGCTGTGTCATCTTGCTGTTAGCTTCTCTTGCTATCTTTTTTTCATACAAGTTGAGGTGTTTCTGGTTGCTAGGTATGATGAATGATTTTGAATTATATTCTGGACATTTTAGGTGTTGTATTCCTCAGTACTTCCCAGCTGGGGATGCAAGTCCAGTCTCTGCTGACATCCTGGTTGGTAAGGGGCACCTCATTATCAATGGGGGTGAAAGCTCGGGCTCCCCAAAGACCTCTGCTGATACCACCTTGGTTGGGAACTGGAGCATGACCTTGTTTCTGTTCTTCACTTGGCCTCTCTTGACATAGTGGACAGGTTATGGGAGGCTTTATAGATATGGGAGGTTATGAAAGTCCCCATCTCTGTACTTGACCTCTGAAATTGAGAGAAACCCTGCTAGGAAAGGAAAGGGCCATCACTTCATTGCTGGATAGAGATGCATGTCCAACTCCCTATGTGGCCTCTAATGGCATAAAGGGGAGAGTGATTACCAATGGCTCTTCAATGGGACCTGAAAGTGGGAGAAGGCATGCCTTCTTACAGCTAGGTGAGAATGAAAGTATATGTTCCTCACTAGGTCTTTACTGGTTGAGGGTAGAGGTAGGGTTGCAATTTTTCCCACGGTGTTTGGCTAGGGTAGGGCAGTTATTATGTAAAAGTTTTCTGTTTTACTGGGCTGTCCATTTCCTGGTCCTTTGACTAGACAGAATAGGGTTTTACAGGGGGCTTCTATCATCTGACCAACTGGCCTTTCCAAGTTGCAGATTTCTTCAGCATCCAGGCCAGGATATATGAGGCAAAATGAAAACCCAGAGACCTTACCAACCATGTTGTTCCTCCAATTCTGAGATCCCTATTTGGTTTGTCTCCTCTCTACTTTTCAGAATCTTCTCATTGTTTTATTATTAATTTATATTGATAGAGTCCCTATCAAAATCCCAAAGGTTGGTTTGTGAGAAGCTGATTCCAAAGAACAAAGGACCAAGAATACTAAGGGGACTCTTGAATGAAAACAAGATGGGAGACTTGTTCTATTATCAATTAAGACTATTATAAAATAACAGTGATGAGACAGTATGATATAGATGAATATATTGATGGAACAGAAGGAAAAGTCTAGTTACATACCCACATGTATATGCACACCTGATTTACAACAAAGGTGGTGCTACTGCACAGAGTGGGGGAAAGTCTAAAACTTAATCCCTATCATTCATCATATGCAAAAATCAATGCCAGACATAGAGGTCAAAATCAAAACAGTAAATCAGACAATACAGAAAAAGGCAACAAGGTAGTATAAAAATACTGAAGTTGAAGCAGGTAAAAAATTTATAGAGAGCATAAAAAAGTATTATTCATAGAGGAAAAAATTATTAAATTTGACCACATTAGAATTATGATGTTTTATTCCCCAAAAGATTCCACTAAAAAGAGTTAAAGGGCACAGGATGGCATGGGGCAAGAATATAATCAACAGAAGACTCATGTAATATACATAAGAACTCCTCCAGATGAATAAGGAAAAGACAGACAATTCATTTGTAAACCGGGAAGCACTTAAGGAAGCAATTCACTGAAGAACTCCAAATGAATAATAATTATAAGAAGTAGTATTTAACACCTTATTAGTAATCATAGAACATTAACTCACAATAATATGACTCAATATACAAACAAAAGTGGCTGAGATAAGGACTAACAACATATGTTGATAAGAAGCAGTAAAAATGTTCATAGTCTGCTAGGGAATGCAACAATTGGTTGCACTTTGGAAAACAGTATCACCTAAAATTTTAGAAACACATTATCTATAGTGCAGTAATCCTACCCCTAGGCATTTCATTGTAGAAATGTCCATACTTGTATTTACAAGAATATTCATTACAACATCATTTACAAGAAATCCAAACTGAAGCAACCCAAAATTCAGTAGTAGAATGGGTATATAAACTGTGATAAATTCCAATAGTGAAATAATATAGAACAATAAAAATGAACATATTCCCCATAATATTGAACAGAAAGGCCAGAGACAAAATAAAATATATATTTCATAAAGTTCAAAAAACAGACAAAATTAACCATAATGTTAGGAGAGATAAAATAATAAAGAAAAGAAGGGGAGTGACTAAAATTAAGATAATGGTTACCTTGGAAGTGAGTTCTAATATTTACCAAACACAATTGGTACAATTTGACCAACTATAATTTTCTGACTCCCAACAATGTACATAGATCTATTCAGATGAGTTTCTTTTATTTATAAATTCATTAAGCTGTACATAATCAACTTCAGCTAAACAAAAATTCCAACCAAATAATGTGTAGCAGAATAGATTTCTTTAAAAGCTATTTATCAACCAACCACTCAATCAGCAAGTACTTAGCATATAATTTTTCATCTAAACTTTATTATGGTAGTAACTAAGATAAACTTTAGTCATTCTTGAGCTTTTTGCTCCAAAGTTCTGGCAAGATCTCAAAAAATAAACAGTTTTAGACAAGGTTTTTAAAGAAGCTTACAGGTTAATTCAAAGCTAATCTTTTTTAAAAAACAAAANTGGTCACTTTCTTTCTGGTCTTGTCTGTCTTCTGTTGGACTTATTTTCTGGGATGTTTCTACAATAATTGTTCCCAAATTGTGTAAGTTCTGTGTTTCAGAATCACTGATTTTGGAAAAAGGGAGAGATATAAAACCCAAGAAAAAGAGTTGTTAAATGTATCTCTTTTAAGTTCAAGACTAAATAATAACACAGGTTTCATATATACATATATATATATATATAGCTGTAAATTTAATTTGAACATTTACTAGTTCTCATTGTTAAGAGAGAAAGTTAGTCTAAATATATTGCGAGAAAATTTGTGTAAATAGATTTTACTAAATTATAAAATCTCATCAAGAATTTAGATTATCTAATATCACAAGCTTGCCAGCATCACTTCTATAGTATTTCTCTAAGTGTAAAACTCAGGAAGCACATGTTTTGACATGTTCAGGTTAGAACACTCACTACTTTCTGGGCCAGGGCAGAAAGTTTTAATAATTTCTAACAGAAAGGAAAGTTTTCTCTTAGTTCAGGACAAAATTTGAATCTCTGAGCCATTCACCCATTGATCTGAGTCCCATTTCTTTTTTTTCTTTTTAAATTATTTATTTATTTATTTTTTTACTTTACAATACTGTATCGGTTTTGTCATACATCAACATGAATCCGCCACGGGTGTACATAAGTTCCCACTCCTGAACCCCCCTCCCACCTCCCTCCCCATTAGTCCCATTTCTTAGGAGTAGTCATCATTAAATAAAATACTTAAGGAAATCCTTGCCCTTGGGTAGCTTTCATCCTAGTGGGGTGGGGGTACAAGTAAGAAATAAGAGGACTAAGTTTTACACACAGTGTGTGTTAATAGTTTGAAATAATATGTTAATAGTTTGTGTAAAAAAAATAATAAAGGGAAGAAGATTAGAAGTGCTAGTGTTAATGCTGACTAGAAAAGTAAGTCCAATCCCTTTTCTACATGGACGATCTATTTGGACATAGTTGTATGACACCAGCAACAGTGGTTTCTCTAAGAAAAACATCTCTGCTGCTGCTGCTAAGTCGCTTCAGTCGTGTCTGACTCTGTGCAACCCCATAGACGGCAGCCCGCCAGGCTCCCCAGTCCCTGGGATTCTCCAGGTAAGAATACTGGAGTGGGTTGCCATTTCCTTCTCCAATGCACGAAAGTGAAAAGTGAAAGTGAAGCCACTCAGTCGTGTCCGACTCTTAGCAACCCCATGGACTGCAGCCCAACAGGCTCCTCCATCCATGGATATTCTTTACATAAATGCTTTTGAGATGCTTTCCCATCCTGATCCCTCCTGAAAGTACACCAGTTTATTTTGATGGACCATTATGTCCAGAATTTAATTTCATATTTCAGGTGTACTATGAGAAGTATAGGACTCCTGATAGATGTAGACTAAATTTGTGTAAGATTTTCCAGCAAGCATTATGAACTGAGACATAAAGGATTTAACAAAACCTCCAAAATATTTTACATACATGAAGTCTCATATTTTTCCCATTGTATAGCTGAAAATTTGGCATTTTATAGCCAAGTATAGGACCCTATCCGGAGAAGGCAATAGCACGCCACTCTAGTACTCTTGCCTGGAAAATCCCATGGACGGAGGAGCCTGGTAGGCTGCAGTCCATGGGGTTGCTAAGGGTTGGACATGACCAAGCGACTTCACTTTCATGCATTGGAGAAGGAAATGGCAACCCACTCTAGTGTTCTTGCCTGGAGAATCCCAGGGATGGGGAAGCCTGGTGGCTGCCGTCTATGGGATCGCACAGAGTCAGACACGACTGAAGCAACTTAGCAGCAGCAGCAGCAGCATAGGACCCTATCATCTTTTGGATAACTGTATCTTCCCAGTCTATTGTGATCTTTGGGGATTTTGATTCTATTTTGTAATGTACTTTCCAGCCCTTTCACTGTCTCCTTTTCCACAGATTTGATAAACATGTTTTGCTGAAATTCTGCTTTTCTTCTTCAAGGTATTAACAATCCCTGCTGATTATTGCCCATCAAGATAAAGGTAATTCGTATATTGGGATCCACAAAATACAAGTTGCCCCAGTGGCCTGGCCCAGTCGTTAATCAAAACCAAATTCAGCATCAAAACATTAATGCAAAATATATCACTGTCAAGGAAACTTAACATACACCAAACACAATCCCTCAACCCAGCTTCAGCTAGTTTACCTTACCCTAGAAAATAGAACCCACTAGCCTTAAAAGGAAATCCCTGATCTTCTAATCAGTCATGTTCTGTTTCTGCTTGGCCTCTTCTTACTGTTGCTGTTTAGCCACTAAGTTGTGTCCAACTCTTTTGCCATCTCATGGATTCTGGCCCACCAGGTTCCTCTATCCATGGGATTTCCCAGGAAAGAATACTGGAATGGACTGCCATTCTTCTCCGGGGGATCTTCCTGACACAAGGATCAAACTCATGTCCCCCTTATTGCAAGCAGCTTCTTTACCACTGAGCCACCAGAGAAGCCCTGGCCTCTTCTAAAGTGCTTTAAAACTCCTCTTGCCTCAAATCTCTTGAAGAGTCCTCCACAGCTTGTTAGGCACTGGACTCCCCTAATCTGTGCTTGTTCCCCACACTTGTTAATAAATTGTCTTTTTTTGTTATTTGACATCATGCTTTTGTAATGCTATATAACAATGGGAAATAAATATTAATAAGGTAGTGATGATATAGTATCATACAAATATATAAAGGACCAAGCTCTATTTTCCTCACTATCCAAGTAAATTTTTTATATTTCAATGAAAATCTAAAAGAAATATTTGGGTTGGCCCAGAAGTTTGTTCAAGTTTTCTATAAAACAAACATTATGGAAAAATCTGGATGAAGTTTTTGGTTAATCCAACAGAATATTCTGAAATCCTGAAGCTTCATTTAGGATTTCTAATAGTTTGAGAATTCTTTGCATTTGAGTGATTCCTAAGATTGTTTTGTCAGGCAGGAAATGTAACATAATCCTCACAGTGTAAAACTGAGTTTCACTGCTAAATAACTTAAAATGATGACCCCTATGTTTTAATAGATATGGTGATACATCTCCCAAAATAGGCAGCCTTCTGATATGCATTAAGAAGACAAAATTGAACTGAGTGTATTTCTTAACTTTCATGTATTTATTTACATATACATACACATGAGTAAATATGTACCACTATATTATGAAGTGTGGTAGTACCGACTTATGAGATATAATTAGTAGATGAAACCAGAATTTCCTGGAAGACATTGATAAACACTTAGTGGGTTTTAAGCCAAGTAGGATTTTATCTCTAATTGCTTTTGAAAATATGGAAGAAAAGCTTAGAAGAGATAACAAAGAAATAGGAATGCAGATTTGGTCTTTCTTACTACTTTTGTAAATTTGTTTCTGAGTTTTTAACCTGCATAAAGACCAGAGGCATGACCAATGTTCATTTAAAACACTGGTTCCCAAACTTGTCTGCATATTGGAATCAGCTGCAGAGACTCCAAAACTACTGAAGCTTGTATCTCGCTCCAGAAGTTATGATTTAATTGTTCTGGGATGTGGCCTGAGCTTTGGAATTTTTATAAGATCCCCAGGTGATTCTAATATGCAAACAAGTTTGAGAACTGCATTTTAAAATGTTTCACTTCTATGTCTAAGAAAACTATCCAGAAACATCTCAAATCTAAAACAGACCACAACTGCAGATTTAAAAAAAAAAAAAAACTTAGGAAAATAAAAGGAAATATATGCTGCTATAAAACAAGACAGAATTACAGAAAATTGTTCCAAGTGTCTGTTAGCAATTCTGGCAACACTAAATGTCCCTATTATTTAGGTATAAAAAGAGGTGTTCTATCATCCATTTACCTTTGTGGTTTTACTGACGTGCTTCAAGTGTGTCTATGAATGGATAGCCAGGGGTAAAGGAAAGAAATATTATAGATTTTTAGTATTCCCTTGCTGCTATTCACTAGGGGTTATATAACTAAGAACTAGCAATCTGTAGAGCTTTAACTTTAAAGAATGAATTTTAGCCGCCATTCAATTAAAGTTAGTACAATGACTTTGCATAATACATACATGAAATAATTAGTGAAGATGGTTTTTAATTTAAAGGATGTTAAACAGCTTGTAGACATCTGGTAACAAGCTGAAATGGGTCATTCAAAATTTATCTAACTAAATTAAGGGGAAAAAATGTTTCTCCTCCCAGGTTGCCATGTCACAAGATAACTAAACCGACTTAGTAGGCTTGCCTGGGAATCCTTAGCTGTCAGTGGTGAATATGCAAAGGGCCAGCAAATTAAATCAACCTGCCAAACTGTCAATTTCAAGCCTCATGACTGCATGAAAATAGCATCACTGGAAGAAATCAAGCATTGCCTTCTTTTGGGTTTCCTGGCACCTATTCAAATACTCATGCAGTTGTGGCTAATTTTGCATGCAAATTTCAGTCAATAAGCTCAGAACAAGACCTCCCAAGATATTTCAAAGGATCTGACAGTATTTTTTCTGAATACCAAATCAACAGTAGTTGAAATTCAATCTCCATTTGCTGGTGCTTTACATATGCACAGTGTCCCCACTACAGACCTAAGTTAATGAGAGCTTTACCTGCTTTCACTCACATCCTCCCAGTCGTCCTTGCTGAGGTTCTCAAACATGTTGCTCATGACCTTGATGGAGTGATTGAGAACAGTGTGGTAACGACCCACAGAGCACTTTTTCTTGGCTGTTTTAAATTTAACCTTGGTAGTAGTTGTCTTATACTCAGATTGCCCAGATCCAGATTGCACTTCCGTGGTAGCCATCTCAGATTTAGCTTTGTCCGCTGAATGCTGTAATTTCTCTATTGAATTCATCAGCTCTTCATTTTCATTTCTCAACTCATTAGCTTCTGCCATTTGTCTCCTTAGGGAAATGACTTCTACCTCCAGCTCACTGATTTTTGCCTCAAGTTTAGCTTTGTCTTTTTCCACACCTTTACTTCCCTTTTTTAACTGTTCCAGCTCTTTTTCTCTGGCCTTTGCATCTTCTTGCTGCTCTTTAACAAGGGATTTCAGGAAATCATTTTCTTTTATTAAATTTTTATTCCCTTCTTTTAATTTTCTTGACCTTTTCTCAAAAGATTTTAGCCGATTTTCCAATTCAGTGACCTAAACAAAACAGTTTTATTTATTCTTTTAAAAGCCCAAAGAGAATCTACTGTATTTTTATTATTTCTAACTTATAAAAATAAAATTTCATTTAGCATAAGGACAAAATAAAAATGTAAAGTACTTAATTTCTAAATAATTCTAAGGTGGTATAAATACATTCCAAAATGCAATAATACATCTTTTAAATAAAGGACAGATGGTGAAAGAAGTTAAAATTTTACACAATGTGATATAGAACTAACTATACTAATAAGCTCTGCAGAGTTCTGTGAGACCATAAATGCTTTGGTTTTATAATCTACTATTGGGAAGGAAAACATTTCTTTCTACCATTCTAGGTTCTTTAGCTAGTCTAAGAATGAAATTGATATAAGACAGATTTAAAACAGAAAAACAAAAATTTAATAACATGTATAACTCCTATATACTTGGGAGATATCCAGGAAAACTGAGTAACTCCTCAAAAAGACTTAAGCCATCACCTTACATACCATTTTCATCTAAAGACAAAACAAGAGTAGACATATATGAGTTTGCACCAGACTACTGTAGATCTCTGAGAAACAAATTCTATTATTCCCTCTCAACACAAATACTTTACTGGAGAGCTGGATAATGTGACAAAAAATACCATGTTCAGGAATACATGAACATTTTTACTTTTTCCAAATCACTCTATCACCAAATCATATTCTCCATTTAGTAAAAAATTCTACAAGCAAATCAGGAATATCACCCTTTTATAATCTCTTCAGTTTCTCTCAATGATTTTTTAATCACTGCCCCAAATAGTATAGTTTTCATAAATATACTTTAAAATATTTTGGTATGTTAGATTTCAAGGTGGAGTGAATTTAAAGGGACTTTATTTTTTTTAATTCTTTTATGAAGATAAACAATTATAATGTTAAAAATGATCTTAACAGTGATGATATAAAAATATTAGTAGGAAGGAGTTCAGTCTGGAGGAAACTGAATTTTGAGCCTGGTCTAGATCTCACTTCTAGCTCTGACTGCTTTACCCCAGGAGATATTAATCTATTTTACCTTTACTTTCCTCATCTGTAAAATGGGAATAGTAACAGCTATCTTCTAAGTTATAAGTATTAAATATGATCATATATGACAATTCTTAGCAAATAGTAAGTTCTAAACATTTTATCACCATCATTATTATTAATCATAACAGCTATTTAATAAAATTACTTGAGAGAAAATTGCAGTTACCTACACTAAATACTGCTGAATTAGCTTTTAAATCAACTTACACTTTTGATTAAAATATAATATGTTATGAAGAAATGTAGCAAACATCTTAAATTTGAGAGTTCAATCTTGGACACTGGCATTATTTTTTAATTAAGATTGGGTACAACTCATGAAAATTTCATATGCAACAACGGAGAAATACCTTTTTTAGGTCTGGTATGTTTAAAATGTTTTAAGTTTGTTAACTGCCTACTGTGAATCTATGTTTAATCATAAGAACTAGTCAAGATTATTTGTATTTAAGTTTAAAATGGGGAACGACATAGATACTACTTCTAAAGAATTTGATGAAGGAAAGCTCATAGCACATATGAAAGTGTTATTCAAGGTCACTCTCTAAAAAGTGTTGTCAAATTGACTTTGCTGCTGCTGCTGCTGCTAAGTCATTTCAGTCGTATCTGGCTCTGTGTGACACCAAAGACAGCAGCCCACCAAGCTCCTCTGACCCTGGGATTCTCTAGGCAAGAATACTGGAGTGGGTTGCCATTTCCTTTTCCAATGCATGCATGCATGCTAAGTCACTTCAGTCCTGTCTGACTCTGTGCAACCCTATGGACAGCAGCCTACCAGGCTGCTCTGTCCATGGGATTCTCTAGGTAAGAATACTGGAGTGGGTTGCCATTTCCTTCTCTCAAATTGACTTTACTTCTCCAAAAACAGAAAGGAAAGTTTCAACCTGTATTTGAAAATGAAAGTCTAGGGAATTGTTAAAGGCATTATGTTTGTGTGCTAATAGATTATCTCAAGTCCAGTACTGAGAATTTAATTTACCAAAAAGATGGCTTGTTTCAAAACTGAAATAAAACACCTGACTTTTTGAAGTTTGTGTATTACTTTGCTAGCGCTGTCATAACAATGTACACAGATTGAGTAAATTAAACCCTGATAAAGAGTCAGATACGACTGAGCGACTTCACTTTCACTTTTCACTTTCATGCATTGGAGAAGGAAATGGCAACCCACTCCAGTGTTCTTGCCTGGAGAATCCCAGGGACAGTGGAGGCTGGTGGGCTGCCGTCTATGGGGTCGCACAGAGTCAGACACGACTGAAGTGACTTCATCTTCAAATATAGTCATATTCTGAGATACAGGAGATTAGGACTTTGACATAAGAATTTGGTCGTGGGAGGAGACACAATTGGGCTTCCTGGTGGCTCAGATGGTAAAGAATCTGCCTGCAATGCAGGAGACCTGGGCTTGATCCCTGGGTTGGGAAGATCCCCTAGAGAAGGGAGACACAATTTACTCCATAAGGGTTGAAATGTTAGTTTTTTTTTTTTTTAAAAAAAACAAATCTACTCATATATTTCATTTCTACTATGTACAAATATTGTTTTCATGTTTTCAGTATCTTTTAAAGCCATTCTGAATTTCATATATATCCTTGTAAAATAAGGAAACTCAGCTAAAAGGGGTTAAATTATGACTCATACAATTGCATTATTTTTTTTTTAAATGACAAATTTGACACATGGTCCTATGAAAATAATTGCTTTGGGTTTTTCAGGAGTTAAAATAGATTTCTAGATCTGCTATAGTAGTAGGCAATTAAGGGGGGCAGAATTCTGACACTCTAAAATGTCTCTTTGGCACATGTCATCTCTTGAGCTTGTTTTTAAGATACTGCAGTCCTAGGAGAACATCTAAAAACTAAGCAGTAACTGACTCCAGAGCCCCAACATCTTTTCTTGTCTTTAGTTGAAGAAGGTATTTAAGGTGATAGCTTAGGCCATTCCACAGTGTCAGTTTCCATGTGTTATCTCCCATGTATACAAGAAGTATACATATCATTAAACTTTGGTTTTTCCCTGTTAACCTGCCTTTTTATTACAAGGGATGTCTTATCCAGGAACCTAGAAGAACAGAAGAAAATTATTTTTCCTCCTCCACATTATTTATGGCAGTTGGAATGAAATAATACATTTCTTTAGGGTTTATATCCCAAGGTAGTAAGTAGCAATATAGTATAGTATGTCCATGGAGATAAAAATTATACAAAACCTGGCAAAAATGAACAAATTGTTCTGAAACAAAAAAGGTAAGCTGCTATAAACTGTATGGCATTCTATCTGGAAGTACATACTTTATTTCAATTACTTATTTTACCTTAAGATAAATGAACATGAGATTTCTTGTTCTCTATGTTATAATGTCAAACTAATACGTGTCATTCAGTAATAATGAGATGACAGCCTTTGTTACCTGACCATATGGTGAGTGTTAGAAGTATAAGGAATCTCATCATCTGCTGTATATCAATAGATTTCCTACAAATCAATCCACAGATGTAGAAAATTTAAGTAACTACATTAATATTTTTGTCTATATATATGGACACTTCCAGCTTTTTCTAAGTATCCAAGTGGTAACTGGTTACAAGAATAATCTATTTAAAGAACATTTCCTTTATAACAATAACAAAAAGTGCTAAAATAAAACCAAGCCCGTTTAACTGAAATTGATGACTACTATTTAAGTACAAAATTGCAAAGATAAATGTTAAGACTTTTAAACAACATTTTATTAATGAAGATAACCATGTTGTAAAGTGACTATAGGATTTATATGGAGGGGTTCTGTTAAAACAGGGAGAGTTATACCAAATCATATGGGCATAAATGCTTATCTAAAATGAGATGAGAATGTATAATTTTCAACTTTAACTTTAAAATTATAAACATATTACCATTTGGGGAGGGTGGTGGGAGGGGGGTTCAGGGATGGGAACTCATGTACACCTGTGGGAGATTCATGTCAATGTATGGCAAAACCAATACAGTATTGTAAAGGAAAAAAACAAAGAAAAGAAAAAAACTGAAACTATGCTTTTTTTCAAATTTAAATAAGTGTGTTTAAATGTAAAAATTTTTTATACTTTCTATTGTTAAATTCATTCTTTTTATCACTTAAAATATTTTAAATCTATGTCAAAAGAAGCATAAATGTTTCCACATTTTTTATTTCACTAACATTGATTTTTTAACCCCATTTTGGTAAGCCAATGATTTTGAATTTAAATTAAGGATTCACACAAGGTTTAAGTTCATGAGCCCTCGTTTTAAAACATAATCCTTTATGTTAAAATTCAGATTTAACTTGCCCAGTTCAATATCTTAAAGATTAGAATACCTTCTGTAATGTCTGCTCCGACATTTCTTTCCAGTTCTTCTCTGGAGTACTCTTCTTGACCCCATCATCTTCATCGTGTCTAAAGAGTTGTTCTGGCAGAGAATAAATAATATAGTATGTCTATATAGTATTACATATATATATATATATATATATAAAATATATTATGGTATCCCATGTACTGCTGAAACACTGTCCTGTCATTTTAAGGAAAAGGGGTCTATAGTTTCTCCACTATGAATAATGTAGTCTATTTCATTGTCAAATATTGGCCATAAGCTGAATGGTGACCCTTTTCAAGATTTTCAGTCACATAATTATGTATCTTTGTAGTGTCACTTTTTTTTTTTTTGGCAGTGTAAGATTTTCAAAGGTACAACAGATCTGCAGGTTAACAATGCTGTACTTTTATTCCCATTTTCATTCTTTTGTAGACTATTCCCTCTTTGCCTTAAAAGCAGAATTCACTGCCTTTTTATCTACACAGTCACTACTAGTTTTGTTCTCTGGATCTTGTTCCCTGCCAGGAGGATCAGAGTGATTGCAGAACAAAGCAAACAGTAACAGAATTAGGGTAGACTGAGACGGTAACACCCCCTACCACCACCTTTTTTTTTTTTTTTTAAGAAAAAGATCCTGCACTGGCAGAGTAAAGCACAAAAGTCACATTTCCAGAATAACTGACTTTACCCCGTTAAGGGTAAAGTTCAAATCATCCCTACATTGCCCAAGCATCCCTTCAAACAAGCAAAACTATATAAGAAATATAACATTATTACAGGAAAAAAAATGTAAAGCTTCAGTTAATATTATTAGAACTGAAATACATTGAAACCTATAAATATTTTTCTTAGATAAATTACTGACAAACTTAATATTTTCTCACTGAATTATTTTTGAATTATATTTCTTGAAAAATCAAAAAGGGGGCAAAAATAACAATACATAAAGCTAAAAGGCTGTATTTCTCTATTAGTCGGAGATGATTTTGCTTTAAAGTATGCTTGGCTGCTGTAGGTCAGTGTAAAACTTTGATTTATCAACAAAGGAAAAAGAAAACAATATTATTCTCTGTAGAGTAGAAATCCTCTTGGTATAAACAGTGACTAACAAGTTTGTTAGAGTGAATTAGGCATTTCTTTTGTCTTTGAAACATGACATATCCAATTAAAACTTCTGTACTCACGAAATAAATAGAACATTATCCTAAGGATAATAAAAGTCAGAATAGGTAGAATTTGCCACCTGGGGAATATGTACCTTTACCTTGATAATCATCGATTGGTTCCCAAGTTTCTCTTTCTAGTCCCCTAACACCATGGTGCTGAATTCATTTACAACATTCTTTCAGCAATATAGAAATAATATGCAAATACAATTCATCTGTTCTAGTGATTTAAATATCTGCTATAGTTCTTAGTAAAATATTTACACTTAAAAATAAGAAAACAGTTCTATATTCAAAGACCAAGTAGCTAAATAATTCCAACAAAATAAATGTTAAAGACATTTAAAAGTGAATTTGACTGCTGTTTTTGTGCTCCTAAGTGTGCTTCAAGATTCACAGGTAGACTGGAAGAGCATGTTCACTTGTGGTTTTCTGTTGAAAATTCTGTTTCTCACCTTCACAGGTCTTATAAAGAATATACAAGCAGCCTGAGCCAGGCCAAAGAGAGAAACAAAGACCCAACTCTCTGCCTCTTGATTCCCTTCCCTCCCAAGGATCTCAGGATTTGGGAAGCGAACAAAGAGAATCTAGTTAGAAACATACAGGTCTATTTCTGTCCTTTGGTAGATGTATGAGAAAATGCTTCACCTTAACTTCAGTTCAGTACCATTTACTCAGTTGTGTCTGACTTTTTGTGACCCCATGGACTGCAGCACACCAGGCCTCCTTGTTCATCACCAACTCCTGGAGCTTGCTCAAACTCATGTCCATTGAGTTGGTGATGCCATCCAACCATCTCATCCTCTGTTGTCCCCTTCTCCTCCTGCCTTCAATCTTTGCCAGCATCAGGGTCTTTTCCAATGAGTCATTTCTTTGCATCATCAGGTAGCCAAAGTTTTGGAGCTTCAACTTCAGCATCAGTCCTTCCAATGAATATTCAGGACTGATTTCCTTTAGGATGGTCTGGTTGTATCTCCATGCAGTGCAAGGGACTCTCAAGAGTCTTCTCCAACAACACAGGTCAAAAGGATTAATTCTTTGGTGCTCAGGTTTCTTTATGGTCCAACACTCACATCCATACATGACTACTAGAAAAACAAGAGCTTTGACTAGACAGACCTTTTTGGCAAATTAATGTCTCTACTTTTTAATATGTCTAGGTTGGTCGTAGCTTTTCTTCCAAGGAGTAAGCGGTTTTTTTGTTGTTGTTGTTTCATGGTTGCAGTCACCATCTGCAGTGATTTTGGAGTCCCCAGAAATAAAGTCTGTCACTGCTTCCACTGTTTCCCCATCTATTTGACATGAAATGATAGGACTGGATGCCATGATCTTAGTTTTCTGAATGTTGAGTTTTAAGCCAGCTTTTTCACTCCCCTCTTTGACTTTCATCAAGAGGCTCTTTAGTTCCTCTTTGCTTTCTACCATAAGGGTGGTGTCATCTGCATATCTGAGGTTATTGATATTTCTCCCGGCAATCTTGATTCCAGCTTGTGCTTCTTCCAGCCCAGTGTTTCTCATGATGTACTCTGCATAGAAATTAAATAAGCAGGGTGACAATATACAGCCTTCATGTACTCCTTTTCCTATTTGGAACCAGTCTGTTCCATGTCCAGTTCTAACTGTTGCTTCCTGACCTGCATATAGGTTTCTCAAGAGGCAGGGCAGTTGGTCTGGTATTCCCATCTCTTTCAGAATTTTCCACAGTTTATTGGGATCCACACAGTCAAAGGCTTTGGAATAGGCAATAAAGCAGAAATAGATGTTTTCTCTGGAACTCTTTGGCTTTTTTGATGATTCAGCGGATGTTGGCAATTTGATCTCTGGTTCCTATGCCTTTTCTAAAACCAGCTTGAACATCTGGAAGTTCACGGTTCAAGTATTGCTGAAGCCAGGCTTGGGGAATTTTGAGCATTACTTTACTAGCGTGTGAGATGAGTGCAATTGTGTGGTAGTTTGAGCATTCTTTGGCATTTCCTTTCTTTGGGATTGGAATGAAAACTAACCTTTTCCAGTCCTGTGGCCACTGTTGTTTTCCAAATTTGCTGACATATTGAGTGCAGCACTTTCACAGCATCAACTTTCAGGATTTGAAATAGCTCAACTGGAATTCCATCACCTCCCCAGCTTTGTTCACAGTGATGCTTCCTAAGGCCCACTTGACTTCACATTCCAGGATGTCTGGCTCTAGGTGAGTGATCACACCATCATGATTATCTGGGTCATGAAGATCTTTTTTGTATAGTTCTTCTGTGTATTCTTGGCACCTCTTCTGAATATCTTCTGCTTCTGTTAGGTCCCTACCATTTCTGTCCTTTATTGAGCCCATCTTTCCACAGTTTGTTGTGATCCACATAGTCAAAGGCTTTAGGGCAGTCAATGCAACAGAAGTAGCTGTTTTTCTGGAATTCTCTTGCTTTTTCTATGATCCAACAGCTGTTGGCATTTTGTTCTCTGGTTCCTCTGCCTTTTCTAAATCCAGCTTGAACATCTGGAAGTTCTTGGTTCACATACTGTTGAAGCCTAGCTTGGAGAATTTGAGCATTACATTGTTAGCTTGTGAGATGAGTGCAATTGTGTGGTAGTTTGAGGAAAGCTTTCTTATCTCTCCTTGCTATTCTTTGGAACTTTGCCATTCAGATGGATGTATTCTTCCTCTGCTCCTTTGCCTTTCGCATCTCTTCTTTTCTCAGCTATTTGTAAGGTCTCCTCAGACAATCATTTTGTCTTTTTGAATTTCTTTTTCTTGGGGATGGTTTTGATCACCACCCCCTGTTTAATGTCACAAACCTCCATCCATAGTTCTTCAGGCTCTCTATCAGATCTAATCCCTTGAATCTAATTGTCACTTGTACAATATAATCGAAAGGGATTTTGGTCTAGTGGTTTTCACTAGTTTCTTCATTTTAAGTCTGAATTTTGCAATAAGGAGTTCATGACCTGACCCACAATCAGCTCCCAGTCTTGTTTTTACTGAATGTATAGAACCTCTCCATCTTCAGCTACAAAGAAAAAAATCAATCTGATTTCGGTATTGATCATCTGGTGATGTCCATGTATAGAGTGATCCCTTGTGTTGTTGGAAGAGGGTGTTTACCATGACCAGTATGTTTTCTTGGCAAAACTCTGTTAGCCTTTGCCCTGCTTCACTTTTGTACTCCAAGGTCAAACTTGCCTGTTACTCCAGGTATGTCTCACCTTACTGGAAATTTATTTTTTAAATTGTGATTTTAAATGCTTTGCTGTTATTTTCACTCTTATGTTTTTTTACTCTTACATTTCTTTTGTCCCCTTAACTCTCCTGGATAATATTAAAAATTAACGTAAATTCTCAAACATTTTCTCCTTTTTGATATTTTAATAAATTATTAAAAATTTGTTATTATTATGGAGGGTTGCAGAATATACTAGCCTAAAACATGCCACTTTGGCATATTGATTATTCTGGGCAGTAGGCACTTAAAAAAAATCGAGGGACAGATTTTCCTAGAATACCCCTTAACTGCTGGAAGACCCTCTAAAAGGAACTCACTCCTGTAAAGTTTCATCAGAGAAGATTAACTCTTATCACAGGAGGAGGAAACTAGAAGCCCACACTAGATCCAGACAAGCTTTGTTACAAATTATGATAGCTCTCAGCTAGTCTCTTGAGGGCCCATTCATTTTTCCTAAAATCATTTACTCTCACTTAAGAGGCCTACATCCCTCCTCTTCTCTTCCTATTAGAAAAGTATGTAATTCTGAATTCTAAAGCCTCCTATTTGAGTACTCACTTTTCCCTGGGTATCTTCCAGGTGTATGTAAGACATATACATTAATAAATTTGTTTTTCTTAATCTGTCTTTTACTATAGGGGTTTCAGCTAAGAACTCAGAAAGGTGGAAGGAAAATTCTTATTCCTTCCCTCCAATTATTTTTTTATTCATCTTAAATTTTGTTTCCTACACTAGCCTTATTAAAGGTCTGTTTGTGATTATATCAATTTGGGATACAAAGAAAGAGGCATAGGTATCTTTAGTATTGGCAATTTCCTAAAAATCCTGAAACCAAGTAGACCCTGTGGGGGCTCCTGGGTATAGAAGTCTTTCTGTGTCCCCTATTCTGTGTTTGTAGGGGACAGATCCAGCCTCCATGACCTTCCTTGACTCCCAAAGGGCAGATTCAAATATCTGCTAATCAAGGAAGGGAGGGAACGCAGAGACAAGGCAGGAGCAGCCAAGAAACAAGTGTGCAGCCTGCTCCTGGTTCTGCCTCAAGGGATACACGTAACAGTATCCTGGGGTGCAGGCCTTGTACTCACCTTAATATTATCAGCAACCCCACTCTTGAACTATTACAATAAAATGCCTCACCAAGTTCTCCCAGGTCGAGACACATAGTTTTCAAGGGCAGGACCCCATTGTGCCCCCCTATGCCTGACAAAGCAATAAGTCTTCTCTTTTCAACTTCACACAAAACTCAGTCCCTGAAATTTGATTCAGCATCAGTGCACAGAGGCTGAGTTTTCTGGCATCAATATTACTATATTTTCTTCATTTTTAGGCAAAAATAAGAGTCATAGTGAGCAGTGGACAAGGAAATGGCAATTCACTCCAGTATTCTTGCCTGGAAAATTCAATGGACAGAGGAGCCTAGTGGGCTGTTTTTCATGGGGTCACAAAAAGCTGGACATGACTGAGAAACTGAGCATACACACAGCACATAGTACGTATATTACTTTAGAGGGTACTTGTCATACAATAAAATAAGAAATATATCTTTGGTCTTTTTTCTTGGCTCCCTACACAGAGCTTCTAAAATTCCTTAGAATCTCATGAGTGATAGATAGAGGTAAGAAATTATCTTCCATTATTCATAATAGACCCCTTTTCACAAGTTTTGCTTAAATCTATTTTCCTTTATATTTCACTTCTACTTAACACAAGCTGGGATTTTTGTTGGAGACACCAACAAAAGTTGCAAGGTACAAAATTAATACACACAAGTGTCTTGCATTTCTTTACACTAACAACAAAAGATAGGAAAGAGAAATTAATGAAACAATCCCATTTACCATCACATTAAAAGAATAAAATACCTAGGAATAAACCTACCTAAAAAACGGTGGACTGGAAGAAACACAGGCTGGAATCAAGATTGCCGGAAGAAATATCAATAAACTCAGATATGCAGATGACACCACCCTTATGACAGAAAGTGAAGAGGAGCTAAAAAGCCTCTTGATGAAAGTGAAAGAGGAAAGCGAAAAAGTTGGCTTAAAGCTCATCATTCAGAAAATGAAGATCATGGCATCCGGTCCCATCACTTCATGGGAAATAGATGGGGAAACAGTGGAAACAGTGTCAGACTTTATTTTTTTGGGCTCCAAAATCACTGCAGATGGTGACTGCAGCCATGAAATTAAAAGACGCTTACTCCTTGGAAGAAAAGTTATGACCAACCTAGATAGCATATTCAAAAGCAGAGACATTACTTTGCCAACTAAGGTCCGTCTAGTCAAGGCTATGGTTTTTCCTGGGGTCATGTATGGATGTGAGAGTTGGACTGTGAAGAAGGCTGAGCACCGAAGAATTGATGCTTTTGAACTGTGGTGTTGGAGAAGACTCTTGAGAGTCCCTTGGACTGCAAGGAGATCCAACCAGTCCATTCTGAAGGAGATCAGCCCTGGGATTTCTTTGGAAGGAATGATGCTAAAGCTGAAGCTCCAGTACTTTGGCCACCTCATGCAAAGAGCTGACTCATTGGAAAAGACTCTGATGCTGGGAGGGATTGGGGGCAGGAGGAGAAGGGGACAAGCGAGGATGAGATGGCTGGATGGCATCACGGACTTGATGAATGTGAGTCTGAGTGAACTCCGGGAGATGGTGATGGACAGGGAGGCCTGGCGTGCTGTGATTCATGGGGTCACAAAGAGTCAGACATGACTGAGCGACTGAACTGAACTGAACTGAACTGAAAGAGATGAAAGAATTGTACTTTAAAAACTATAAGACACTAATAAGATAAATAATAAATGATACAAAGAGATGAAATGATACACCATATTCTTGGATTGGAAGAATCAATATTGTCAAAATGCCCATCTACTCAAGGCAATCTACACATTCAGTGTAATCCCTATCAAATTATCAACAGCTTTTTTCACAGAACAGTAATTTTAAAATATTCTAATTCCTATGGAAAATAAAAGACTCCAAACAGCAAAAGCAATCCTGGTGGAATCAGGCTCGTTAACTTCAGATTCTACTACAAAGCTAGAGGCATCCAAACAGTATGGTACTGGCACAAAAACTGAAATACTGATAATGGAACAGGATAGGAAGCCTGGAAATAAACCCACGCATCTATGGTCAATTAATCTACAACAAAGAAAGTAAAAATATATAATAGAGAAAAACACTCTCTTCAAAAAGTGATGCTGGGAAACCAGACAGCCACATGTAACAGAATTAAATTAGAACATTCTCTAAATCCATACAGAAAAATAAACTCAAAATCGATTAAAGACCTGAATGTAAAACTGCATACTATAAAACTCTTGGAGGGAAACACAGGCAGAACACACTGTGACATAAATTGCAGCAATATTTTTTGATTGACCTCCTAGAGCGATGAAAATAAAAAGAGAAATAAACAAATGGCATATAATCAAACTTAAAAGCTTTTTCATAGCAAAAAAATATATATAAAGCAAAATGAAAAGACAACCCACAGAATGGGAGAAAACATTTGCTAATGAAGCAACCAACAAGGCATTAATCTCCAAATATAAAATGGGTCATGTAGTTCAATATTAAGAAAACAAACAACACAATCAAAAAACAGGCAGAAGATCTAAGCAGACAATTCTCTAAATAAAGCATACACATTTCCAAAAAGAACATGAAAATATGCTCAACATTACTAATTATTCAGTTCAGTCCAGTCGCTCATTGTGTCTGACTCTTTGTGACCCCCTGAATCACAGCACGCCAGGCGTCCCTGTTCATCACCAATTCCTACTAATTATTAGATAACTGCAAATCAAAACTACAATAAATATTACCTCACAATGGTAATAATGGCTATCATCAAAAACTGTACAAACAATAAATGCTAGAGAAACTGGAGAAAATAGGAACCATCCAAAGCTATTCGTATGAATGTAAACTGGTACAACCACTATGGAGAACAAGGAGGTTCCTTAAAAAGATAAAAATAGAACTGTAAAATCCAGCAATCCCACTCCTGAGCATACATCCAGAGAAACTATAATTCAAAAAGATACATGCACCCCAGTGTTCCCTGCAGCACTGTTAACAAGAATGAGGACATGGAAACAACCTAAATGTCCATCAATACAGGAGTGGATAAAGATATGGTACATATATACAATGGGATAGTAGTCAAGTCATTAAAAGGAAAGAAATGCCACTTGCAGCAACATGGATGGATCTAGAGATTAAGTGAAGTAAGTCAGACAGAGAAAGACAAATTACTTGTATGTGGAATCTAAAAATTTAAACAAATGAACTTACTCTCTAAACAGAAACAGACTCGCAGACTTCAAAAATAAACTCTTATTGTTATCAAAGGGAAAGGAGAGGGATAAATTAGGAGTTTGGGATTAACATATACACATTACTATATATAAAATAGATAATCATTAAGGACCTAGTGAACTCTACTCAGTATTATATAATAACCAATCTGGGAAAAGAACCTGAAAAAGAATGGATATATGTATATGAATAACGAATCACTTAGTTATATACCTTAAACTAACACAACACTGTAAATTCTCTAATATACAGCAGGAGGGCTGAAAGGAGCTACTCCACATTCAAGGTCAGGAGGGGCGGCCATGAGGAGATATCCCTCGTCCAAGGTAAGGAGCAATGGCTGTGCTTTGCTGGAGCAGCTATGAAGAGATATCCCACATCCAAGGTAAGAGAAACCCAAGTAAGATGGTAGGTGCTGAGAGAGGCATCAGAGGGCAGACACACTGAAACCATACTCACAGAAAACTAATCAATCTAATCACACAGACACAGCCTTGTCTAACTCAGTGAAATTAAGCCATGCCATGTGGGGCCACCCAAGACAGGCGGGTCATGATGGAGAGGTCTGACAGAATGTGGTCCACTAAAGAAGGGAATGGCAAACCACTTCAGTATTCTTGCCTTGAGAACCCCATGAACAGTATGAAAAGGCAAAATGATAGGATACTGAAAGGGGAACTCCCCAGGTTGGTAAGTGCCCAATATGCTACAGGAGATCAGTGGAGAAATGACTCCAGAAAGAATGAAGGGATGGAGCCAAAGCAAAAACAATACCCAGTTGTGGATGTGACTGGTGATAGAAGCAAAGTCCGATGCTATAAAGAGCAATATTGCATACGAACCTGGAATGTTAGGTCCATGAATCAAGGCAAATTGGAAGTTGGCCTTGATGGCAAGGAGATGGCAAGAGAGAACGTTGACATTCTAGGAATCAGCGAACTAAAATGGACTGGAATGGATGAATTTAACTCAGGTGACCATTATATCTACTACTGTAGGCAGGAATCCCTTAGAAGAAATGGAGTAGCCATCATGGTCAACAAGAGAGTCTGAAATGCTATACTTGGATGTAATCTCAAAAATGACAGAATGATCTCTGTTTCCAAGGCAAAGCATTCAATATTACAGTAATCCAAGTCTATGGCCACAACCAGTAACGCTGAAGAAGCTGAAGTTGAATGGTTCTATGAAGACCTATAAGACCTTTTAGAATGAACACCCAAAAATGATGTCCTTTTCATTACAGGGGACTGGAATGCAAAAGCAAGAGATCAAGAAACACCTGGGGTAACAGGCAAATACGGCCTTGGAATACGGAATAAAGCAGAGCAAAGGCTAATAGAGTTTTGCCAAGAAAATGCACTGGTCATAGCAAACACCCTCTTCCAACAACACAAGAGAAGACTCTACACATGGACATCACTAGATGGTCAACACCGAAATCACACTGATTATATTCTTTGCAGCCAAAGATGGAGAAGCTCTATACAGTCAGCAAAAACAAGAGTGGGAGCTGACTGTGGCTCAGATCATGAACTCCTTCTTGCCAAATTCAGACTTAAATTGAAGAAAGTAGGGAAAACCACTAGGCCATTCAGGTATGACCTAAATCAAATTCCTTATGGTTATACAGTGGAAGTGAGAAATAGATTTAAGGGACAGGTAGAGTGCCTGATGGACTATGGACAGAGGTTCGTGACACTGTACAGGAGACAGGGATCAAGACCATCCCCATGGAAAAGAAATGCAAAAAAGCAAAATGGCTGTCTGAGGAGCCCTTACAAATAGCTGTGAAAAGAAGAGAAGTGAAAAGCAAAGGAGAAAAGGAAAGATAAGCATCTGAATGCAGAGTTCCAAAGAATAGCAAGGAGAGACAGAAAAGCGTTCCTCAGCGATCAATGCAAAGAAATAGAAGAAAACAAAGGAATGGGAAAGACTAGAGATCTCTTCAAGAAAATTAGGGATACCAAGGAACATTTCATTGCAAAGATGGGCTCAATAAAACAGAAATGGTATGGACCTAATAGAAACAGAAGATATTCAGAAGAGGTGGCAAGAATACACAGAAGAACTGTACAAAAAGATCTTCACAACTCAGATAATCACGATGGTGTGATCACTCACCTAGAGCCAGACATCCTGGAATGTGAAGTCAAGTGGGCCTTAGAAAGCATCACTACGAACAAAGCTAGTGGAGGTGATGGAATTCCAGTTGATCTATTTCAAATCCTGAAAGATGATGCTGTGAAAGTCCTGCACTCAATATGCCAGCAAATTTGGAAAAGTCAGTTTTCATTCCAATCCCAAAGAAAGGCAAAGCCAAAGAATGCTCAAACTACTGCACAATTGCACCCATCTCACATGCTAGTAAAGTAATGCTCAAAACTCTCCAAGCCAGGCTTCAGCAATACATGAACCGTGAAATTCCAGATGTTCAAGCTGGTTTTAGAAAAGGCAAAGGAACCAGAGATCAAATTGCCAACATCCGCTGGATCATCAAAAAAGTAAGCCAGTTCCAGAAAAACATCTATTTCTGCTTTATTGACTATGCCAAAGCCTTTGACTGTGTGGATCACAATAAACTCGAAAGTTCTGAAAGAGATGGGAATACCAGACCACCTGCCCTGCCTCTTGAGAAACCTATATGCAGGTCAGGAAGCAACAGTTAGAACTGGACATGGAACAACAGACTGGTTCCAAATAGGAAAAGGAGTACGTCAAGGCTGTATATTGTCACCCTGCTTATTCAACTTGTATGCAGAGTACATCATGAGAAACGCTGGGCTGGAAGAAGCACAAGCTGGAATCAAGATTGCCGGGAGAAATATCAATAACCTCAGATATGCAGATGACACCATCCTTATGGCAGAAAGTGAAGAGGAGCTAAAAAGCCTCTTGATGAATGTGAAAGAGGAGAGTGAAAAAGTTGACTTAAAGCTCAACATTCAGAAAACGAAGATCATGGCACCTGGTCCCTTCACTTCATGGGAAATAGATGGGGAAACAGTGGAAACAGTGTCAGACTTTATTTTGGGGGGCTCCAAAATCACTGCAGATGGTGACTGCAGCCATTAAATTAAAAGATGCTTAGTCCTTGGAAGGAAACTTATGACTAACCTTGATAGCATATTGAAAAGCAGAGATGTTACTTTGCCAACAAAGGTCAAGGCTATTGTTTTTCCAGTGGTCATGTATGGATGTGAGAGTTGGACTGTGAAGCCTAAGAATTGATGCTTTTGAACTGTGGTGTTGGAGAAGACTCTTCAGAGTCCCTTGGACTGCAAGGAGATCCAACCAGTCCATTCTGAAGGAGATCAGCCCTGCGATTTCTTTGGAAGTTCTGATGTTAAAGCTTAAACTCCAATACTTTGGCCACCTCATGTGAAGAGTTGACTCATTGGAAAAGACTGATGTTGGGAGGGATTGGGGGCAGGAGGAGAAGGGGACGACAGAGGATGAGATGGCTGGATGGCATCACCGACTCGATGGACCTGAGTTTGAATGAACTCCAGGAGTTGGTGATAGACTAGGAGGCCTGGCGTGCTGCAAATCATGGGGTCACAAAGAGTCGGACACGATTTAGCGACTGAACTGAATACAAGGAAAATTTTTTAAAAAGTTAAGTGTTGTCAACTTAGGAGAGGCTGTTGTAGATATAAGTTGTCATATGTAAGACTCCTGTGTGTTTGCATGCTAAGATGCTTCAGTCATTTCTGACTCTTAGTGACCTAATGGACTATAGCCCACCAGGCTCCACTGTCCATGGGATTCTCCAGGCAAGAATACTGGAGTGGGTTGCCATTTCCTCCTCCAGTGGATCTCCCTGACTCAGGGATTGAACCCATGTCTCTTATGTTTCCTGTATTGGCAGGCACGTTCTTTTCCACTAGCAACATTTGGGAAGCAATATAAGCCTCCTCATAATCACAAAGTAAAAACCTACAATAAACACACAAAAGATAAACAGAAAGGAATATAAATACATTTATACAACTTAAGCAAGTTATCAAAATATAAAAGAAGACAACAGAACTATAAAAAACATCCAGTAAACAATTAACAAAGACATCAATATGTACATACATATCAGCAACTATTTTAAGTGGAAATGCCCTAAATTCTCCAAACAAAGACACAGAGTAGCTAGATGAATAAAAATAAGATAAGGCCTATCTATATACTGACTACAAAAGATTCACTATAGATGTTAAGACACCTTCATGTATAGACTGAACATGAAGGGATTGAAAAAATTATTTCATGCAAAAGGAAACCAAAGGAAGCTGAAGTAGTGAGACTTATATCAGACAAAATAGACTTTAAAACTAAGATTGCTGTAGAAAACAAAGATGGATATTATATAAAGTTGTTCAACAAGAGGATTTAAAATTTGCAAATATTCATACACCCTACACCAGTTCAGTTCAGTTGCTCAGTCATGCCCGACTCTTTGCAACCCCATGAATCGCAACACGCCAGGCCTCCCTGTCCATCACCATCTCCCAGAGTTCACTCAAACTCACGTCCATCGAGTCGGTGATGCCACCCAGCCATCTCTTCCTCTGTCGTCCCCTTCTCCTCCTGCCCCCAATCCCTCCCAGCACGAGAGTCTTTTCCAATAAGTCAACTCTTTGCATCAGGTGGCCAAAGTACTGGAGTTTCAGCTTTAACATCATTCCTTCCAAAGAACACCCAGGACTGATCTCCCCCAGAATGGACTGATTGGATCTCCTTACAGTCCAAGGGGCTCTCAAGAGTCTTCTACACCACAGTTCAAAAGCATACACCCTAGATAAGAGCACCTAAATATCGAAAGCAAGTATTAAGAAACCTAATGGTAGAAACAGAATACAGTAGTTGTTCTGCTCAGATTTAATATTTCATGATAGTTCAGTCTTACTAGGTGGTATCTTTCCAGCAATTTACCTATTTATTTTCTTGGATGAGCAACTTGTTGGAATCTATTTATTATAAGTATTTTCCTATGATTCTTTGTATTATGTTTCTGAGTTATTAGTTGTAACACCTCCTGTTTCATTTTTTATTTTGAATCCTCTCTTTTTTTCTTATATGTGTAACTAAAGGCTTGTCAATTTTATTTATTTTTTCAAAGAACCAGTTCTGAACAGATTTATAACTGGTAAGGACACTGAATCAGTAATCAAAAGCCTCCCATCCAACAAAAACCAGGACCAGATGGCTTCATTAATGAATTCTACAAAATATTTAGAGAATTAATATTAATTCTTCTCAAACTCTTCCAAAATATTTAAGAGAAGGGAGCTCTTCCAAACTCATTTTATACGGCCAATATTATCTTGATACCAAAACCAGAAAAGGACACCACAAAAAATGAAAATTATGGGCCAATGTAAAAATGGGCTGAATATCTAAACAGACATTCTTCAAAAGAAGACATACAGGAATAATTTGCTTAGTATGCTTTGCTTTACTTATCTTCCTAGATACTGTGTTTTTTCAACAAATTGAGTACGTGTGGCAACCTTCAGCCAAGTCTACAGGTACCATTTCTAACAGCATTTGGTCATTTTATGTCTCTGTTCCACATTTTGGTAATTTTCCCAATATTTCAAGGCCTTCTCAAGCAAAAGGATTACAACCCACTGAAAACTCAGATTACAGATAGCATTTCTTAGTAATAAAGTGCTTTTTAATTAAGGTAAGTGCATTTTTTAGACATAATGCTATTGTACACTTAATAAACTACAATATAGTGTAAATACAATTTTTATGTACACCGGGAAACCACATAAATCATGTGGCCTGCTTTATAGCAATATTCATTTTATTGTGGTGGTCTGGAAAAACTACCTCACAATATCTCCCAGAAATGCCTATACAGATGGCCAACAGATACGTGAAAAGATGTTCAACATCATTAATCATTAGGGAATGCAAATCAAAACCATACTGAGATATCATCTCATATCTTTTAGAATATCTATTACGAAAAAGACAGAAAGTAACAAATCTTGGTGAGAGTGTGGAGAAAAGAAAACCTTGTGCACCTCTGGTGGGAATGTAAAGAAGTACAGTCACTTTGTATAACAATACGGAGGTTATACAAAAAAATAAAAATAGAACTACCATATGATCCAGCAATTCTACTTCTAGGTATTTATCCAAAGAAGATGCAAACACTAACATGAAAAGATATATACACCCCAATGTTCATTACAGCATTATTAATGATAGCCAAGCTATGAAGATAACCTAGGTGTTCACTGATGGATGACAGAAAGAAGTTGTAGCATATATATATATATATATATATATATATATATATATATATACACACACACACACAATGGATATTATTCAGTCATAAAAAAGAATAGCATCTTGACATTTGTGATAACATGGATGGGCCTCACAGACATTATGCTAAATAAAGTAAGTCAGAGAGAGAAAGACAAACAATGTATGATGTCTCTCATATGTGCAATCTAAAGAAACAAAGAAGCTCAGAAATACAGACAACAAACTGATGATTAACAGAGGTGATAAAAGAAATGGGTGAAGGGGGTCAAAAGGTAAAAAGAAAACAAAAAGATAAAAGAAAGGAGCAGAGGTTTGAGAACTATGATCCCACATGTTGCAGGGCATGTCTAAAAAAAAAAAAGTAAAGAAAAGAAAAAAGAGTAGTAAAAATGAAGGTCTCATCAGTATTTCACCTAGTGATCTTAGTCACTAGGTGGTCACTGGGCAGTCACTAATGGTCACTGCCTTGACCTATGGCAAAAAAAAAAAAAAAAAAGAACTCAGTCAAAAAGTAAGCTTAAGTGAAAGTCACCCAAGTCATGTCCGACTCTTTGTGACACCATGGACTATACAGTCCATGGAATTCTCCAGCCCAGAATACGGGAGTGGGCAGCCATTCCCTTCTCCAAAGTTTAAAATATGACATAAATCAATGGTGTAAAACAGAAGGATTCAAATACTGGCCTTGACAAGTCAAGAGTATACTAAATAAGTGAAACTGGAACAACAAAGTAATTGTGACAAATCCAGATGAGTGATATATAAACATTCAAATATTATATACAAATTATTAAGTATAAATAACTAAGTATAAATTATTAATTATAACTTGTCAGCACCTAAAAAGCACAGTGTTAACAATTAAGCTGTAGCAAGGTTAAATAAGAAAGAACTCTGTCATATCAAACTTATTTACTTTTTTTAATGAGGTTACTTGAGGATGGACTGAAGTCATATAGTAAATACACTTATCTTGATTTTAACAAAGGAAAATCTTGCAATTGAAATAGATAACCCCCTTTTACTAAATACTCTCAGGCTAGGGTTCAGGCAGGTTTCAGATTTGCAGATCTCCAAGTTTCCTTCTAGCTCTAAGACTGTGACTCCAGGTGAGAATCACATTACTTCTAGAAAATGTAATGTCATATGAAAATATAAATGAATTATTGATAGTAACTACCTCTATATTATCAATAACTCTATATTACCTATAAAACTTTGAACAAACATAACCAATAAAACTTCA
>SJYQ01004395.1:64867-79378 GCA_006410935.1 Redunca redunca
GTTATGTGTTGACATTTGAGATTACTATTTTTTGAGTACATACTTTAAAAGGCAGAAAAATTTCTCACACACAAAAAATTATTTAGACTAAGGCAATCAACATTAATGTACCAATTATTTAGATTTTAAAATACTAATATTATGTAATAATTAATCCATAGCTTTCATTTTTGTGAAAAAATTATTTTGTTACTGAGGATGAGATGGTTAGATGGCATCACCTATATCACTCAAAATGAAATCTGCTATTTATATATGGTTATTACCATTTAATTCAGATGGTCACAAACTCAACATTTGTGATAAAACTCCAGGAGAAGGTGAAGGACAGGGAAGCCTGGCATGCTACAGTCCATGGGGTTGCAAAGAGTTGTACAACACTGAGCGATTTAAGAACAACAACAATTCCGTTGCCAACAAAGGTCTATCTAGTCAAGGCTATGGTTTTTCCAGTGGTCATGTATGGATGTGAGAGTTGGACTGTAAAGAAAGCTGAGTGCTGAAGAATTGATGCTTTTGAACTGTGGTGTTGTAGAAGATTCTTGAGAGTCCCTTGGACTGCAAGGAGATCCAACTAGTCCATCCTAAAAGAAATCAGTCCTGAATATTCATTGGAAGGATTGATGCTAAAGCTGCAACTCCGATACTTTGGCCACCTGATGTGAAGAACTGACTCATTTGAAAAGACCCTGATGCTGGGAAAGATTAAAGGCAGGATGAGAAGGGGACGACAGAGGATGAGATGGTTGGATGGCATCACTGACTCAACGAACATGAGTTTGAATAAACTCTGGGAATTGGCTATGGACAGGGAGGCATGGCATGTTGCAGTCCCAGGGGCCGCAAAGAGTCGGACACAACTGAGTGACTGAACTGAACTAAAGTGAACAATTCAGTTATTCTACTTTTATTCGCTCCCTAGAAATAATCAGTACCTTACATTTTTACATACTGTATATATATATATATGTCTGTGTATACAATTATATAGAACTATATTTTTGTGGATATATGTGTGTGTTTCTATGTGCACACACACACATATAGATTCACAAAAACATTGCTGTTCTATGACTTAAATTTCTATATTTTAGAGAACATAGTATATATACTATTATTGAATTTTCTTCATTTAACTCAACTTTTGCTTTTGAGGATCTATATGTTGCTTTATAGATCCAATTCATTCATGTTAAATGTAGCATAGTTCACATTACATTTAATATAAATATAGTATCACCAATTCAGTGGATGTGCATTTGAGCAAACTCCAGGATATAGAGAAGGACAAGGGAACCTGGCACGCTGCAATACATTGAGTCGCAAAGAGTTGGACATGAACTAGCTACTGAACAATAACAGTATAGTAATATATCATGATGCACTTATGTCAGCTAATTATGGACATTTAGATTGCTTATTATTCTTCACTACTACAAAAATACTACAGTGAACCCGCTTATTTATATATCGTAGTTCATGTTATTTAAAAATCTTAAAGATCCTAAGTATCTTAAGAAAGAAAATTGAAAATTTTCTTTCAACAGTTTTTTATTTTCTCCAAATAGAATTACAAATATTGGGAAAAGATATTACTAAATAAAATGACTTTATAACTCTGAAGATAACTGCCAAAAGTATTCTGACATTGATGATATCATTTACTTCTTAAGAACCCTGCTCTGCACTGGAAACAAAACTTTTATAAAGCCCGAAGAGTTTTTAGAGCAAGTAAACACTGTATTAGTCACCTGTATTACTCAAAATGAAATCTGATATTTATATATGGTTATTAGCATTTAATTCAGATAGTCACAAACTCAAGATTTGTGATAAAATTATTTTCCCTAGAGAAAGAAAGAGTATTTTAAAATAGACTGAGTTAGTATGACAAAATATACTTAAAATAGCTTTAATATCTTTTTTTATAAAAATCAAATGATTATTCACTAAACACTTAAGATTTACTATGGAAATCTTTAAGTAAACCCTGTGTAATGCCTTATGTAGTTAAAAATATCTATACTTCCTCATATATTTGGAAACAATTTAAGAGAGAAATTAAATTTAAAATTTCATATGTTTGGTATTATGATCTGAATGCATTGCCCTGAAATTCATCTTGAAATTCTAATTTCTCAAAATGATGGCACTAGGATGTGAGGCTTTGGGGAGGTGATTAAGTCAGAGTGAAGCCCTCATAAATGGGGTTAGTACAGAAAGCCCAGAGAATACCCGCACCCCTTCCATTGTGGAGGGATAAGACAAGAAGTCTGCAATCTAGAGGAATGGCCTCACCAGCATGCGGGCATCCTGATCTCCAGCCCCCAGAACTGTAAGAAATTAATTTCTGTTGTTTATAAGCTACTGAGTTTGTAGTATTTTGTTATAGCAGCATGAATGGACCTAAGATATATGAACTCAAAAAATAAATACCATATGTATATGATCTCATATGTATAAAAAACATTTAAGGTAACAAGGTCAAAAAGCAATCTCTAGAGTTAGAAAATAAAACTCAAAAAATACTTGCCATTTATTCAAGTGAAATATCTGCCAATAAATACAAAGTGATTTTTTCTTAGCTAATAATCTTGTCAAGTGTTCAGCAAAATACAACGAAAATACAACACAAATATTATTAAATTCTCCCAAAAGGTAGAATATCTATATCTATTAACAGATGAATGGATAAATAAAATGAGGTATATATAATACATACAAAGCAATTTCACTCAGCCTTAAAAAGAAAAGAAATTCTGACACAAGTTACAACTTGGAAAAAGATATTTATAAACTGGACACAAAAATAAAAACATTCTATGACTCCAGTTATATGAGATACTTAGAACAGGCAAATTCAGAGAGACAGTAAAAATGAAGAGGTTCTGAGGGAAAGAGGTAAACTAGTACAGAGTTACAATTTGAGAAGATAAAGTTCTGAAGATGGATGGCAGTGATAGTAGCACAACAATGTGAGTATATTTAATGGCACTGCATTTTATACTTAAAAATGGTTACAATGGTAAATTTTATGTTTTGTGTATTATACCACAACAAAAATATATATTATATTCCATGTGATTTTGATAGATTTTATAGAAAACAAAAATACAAACCATTTCTATATTTTGCACAGATGGAAGACAAGGAACGAAAAAGAAGGGGGCAAAAATGGAAAGAATTCACTGTATAGCATGTCAAAGGTACTAAACGCCACTGAACTGTATGTCTTAAAATAAAACTAATATGTAATTTGCATGTTGTTAGTGGTTATCCAAAAATATACTTGTTCTCAAAATATGCCATGATTAGCGGACTTTTGTTTCCCTAGGAACTACATTTCCAAATCATGTTAAAGAAATGCAGTTCCTCAAACCCTCATTGCTACAAACGGAAAAAAAAAAATCTTATTAGGAAGACAGGGAATCTTGCTTTACAAAAGAAAAAGAGTTAGCTGAACTTTCCTACCCTGATATTTTGATTTTAACTCAAGAAATTGAACTCTTTTATCACAAATTCTATACTCCTTTAAAATTGGCCCCCAACTCTGTCTTCCCTGACAAGTTCACGACTCAGCATTAACTTGGAAACATATCAGTAATTATTTGCAAATATTTTGCGTTCGCATACTTATATCCATATGGGAAAAAATAGTAAAGTAGGGAAGATAAGAAGGAGGACAAGATGTTCAAGTATGTTATATAAAGAATTTTGATTTTATTTTAAGACCAATGAAAGATATTAAAGGCTTTAAAGCAGGGGAGAAATATGCTGATTTGTATATTAAAAGATCACTCTGTAGCAGTGGGGAAGATATGATGGTAATCTGGATAAGGGCACTGATAAACAAGAAAGGAAAGAAATATACATGCTAGAAATATTTCTGATATGGAATTATTAAGATTTGGTATGCACTGTAATAAGAAGCTCAGATAGAGAAATAAATCAATTATAACCCCTAGGGCTTTGGTTTGAGCAAATGGACAAATCATAATGCCATTTTCCCCATTTTGTGTCACTACTGTTCCTTATTGGAAGTTTTTATTCTACATCTGTTGATTTCCCTGCTAAGCTATGAGATCCCAGAAAAGGGTGGCATATTACTTCTCCATGTGTACCTGTGTCTACCAGAGTGCTTAGCTGCAGCATTTTCTACAGACTACAAGTTCGTATAAAAAGATCAAAACTACCCACTGGAAAAGGTCAGTTTTCATTCCAATCCCAAAGAAAGGCAATGCCAAAGAATGCTCAAACTACCACACAGTTGCACTCATCTCACACGCTCATAAAGTAATGCTCAAAATTCCCCAAGCCAGGCAATATGTGAATGGTGAACTTCCAGATGTTCAAGCTGGTTTTAGAAAAGGCAGAGGAACCAGAGATCAAATTGCCAACATCCGCTGGATCATGGAAAAAGCAAGAGAGTTCCAGAAAAACATCTATTTCAGCTTTATTGATTATGCTAAAGCCTTTGACTGTGTGGATCCCAATAAACTGTGGAAAATTCTGAAAGAGATGGGAATACCAGACCACCTGACCTTCCTCCTGAGAAATCTGTATGCAGGACAGGAAGCAACAGTTAGAACTGGACATAGAACAACAGACTGGTTCCAAACAGGAAAAGGAGTACTTCAAGGCTGTATATTGTTACCCTGTTTATTTAACTTATATGCAGAGTACATCATGAGCAATGCTGGGCACAAGATGGAATCAAGATTGCCGGGAGAAATATCAATAACCCCAGATATGCAGATAACACCACCCTTATGGCAGAAAGTGAAGAAGAACTAAAGAGCCTCTTGACGAAACTGAAAGAGGAGAGTGAAAAAGTTGGCTTAAAGTTCAACATTCAGAAAACTAAGATCATGGCATCCGATCCAGTCACTTCATGGCACATAGATGGGGAACCAGTGGAAAGAGTGGCTGACTTTATTTTTGGGGGCTCCAAAATCACTGCAGATGGTGACTGCAGCCATGAAATTAAAAGACGCTTACTCTTTAGAAGGAAAGTTATGACCAACCTAGACAGCATATTAAAAAGCAGAGACATTACCTTGTCAACAAAGGTCCGTCAAGTCAAGGCTATGGTTTTTCTAGTAGTCATGTATGCATGTGAGAGTTGGACTAGAGAATGCTGAGCACCAAAGAATTGATTCTTTTGAACTGTGGTGTTGAGGAAGATTCTTCAGAGTCCCTTGGACTGCAAGGAGATCGAACCAGTCCATCGTTCATTTGAAGGACAGATGTTGAAGCTGAAACTCCAATACTTTGGCCACCTAATGCAAAGAGCTGACTCATTTGAAAAGACCCTGATGCTGGGAAAGATTGAGGGCAGGAGGAGAAGGGGATGACAGAGGATGAGATGGTTGGATGGCATCACGGACTCAATGGACATGGGTTTGGGTAGACTCTGGCAGTTGGTGATGGACAGGGAGGCCTGGCGTGCTGCGGTTCATGGGGTTGCAAAGAGTCAGACACAACTGACCGACTGAACTGAACCCACCCACTACAAGCTCCCGATTTACTTAGCCAAGGATACAGAAAACATACTGTGAATTTTTGTGCATCTTCCCTTGACTTCTAGGGTTCATATCAAAGACGAGGTGGATTTGCTGTATAAGAAAAGCTTAATATCTTGTGGTACTGGAGCCCCTTTAATATTTACCTCTCAGAAAGAATGTACGCAAACATTTATACTAATGTTTATATTTAGGAGAATGTTCCCATGTTTGTTTACCAGGATGTTAACATGATCTTGTTAGTTTATACATTTAACTTAGTGTCAGTAAGGCAACATCCTCAACTAAGTGAAAAGGCTATAAGCCTACTGACATTTCTGTAGGCTTTCCTTGCTTCTTCCTATCATAGCATCCCAAAGAGTGGTTTCACTTTATCAGTACACAGCAAGTGCCCAAAGAAAAAACCTCATTAGAGTTTGAAATTATTGCTCTTTGGTACACCACTGCATCCTAAGTCCCTAGCTTAGCACCTAGTTCTGAATGATACTGTTTAAATCCTGATAGATAAATAAATGAAAATATGAATATTTATTAGATAAATATTGAATGAACCATCCAATTTATAGTTCCTAAACTACTAAGTTCATAGTCTTCTGTAAGAATATCATTGATATAATAAGTAGATGTATTTTATAAATCTAAGTGAATTATTGTATGAACTATAATCCATACAAATTTTTCAAATCCTTAGATTGCCATACTACAGCCACAACAAAAACTCTGACCATAATTATTGGTAAAATCACAGTAATATAGGTCAGAAGTAGTGTCATTTTAATTATATATTAAAAATTTTTTATTTTACTTCACAATACTGTATTGGTTTTGCCATACATCAACATGAATCCGCCACGGGTGTACATGAGTTCCCAATCCTGAACCCCGCTCCCACCTCCCTCCCCATACCATCTCTCTGGGTCATCCCAGTGCACCAGCCCCAAGCATCCTGTATCCTGCATCGAACCTAGACTGGCGNATAGTGGCTGTACTAGTTTGCATTCCCACCAACAGTGTAAGAGGGTTCCTTTTTCTCCACACCCTCTCCAGCATTTATTGCTTGTAGACTTTTGGATAGCAGCCATTCTGACTGGTGTGTAATGGTACCTCACTGTGGTCTTGATTTGCATTTCTCTGATAATGAGTGATGTTGAGCATCTTTTCATGTGTTTGTTAGCCATCTGTATGTCTTCTTTGGAGAAATGTCTATTTAGTTCTTTGGCCCATTTTTTGATTGGGTCCTTTATTTTTCTGGAATTGAGCTGCATGAGTTGCTTGTATATTTTTGAGATTAGTTGTTTGTCAGTTGCTTCATTTGCTATTATATTCTCCCATTCTGAAGGCTGTCTTTTCACCTTGCTTGTAGTTTAAAAACTAATTTAGAGTTGTCATAATTTTTTTACTGGGGCTTCACTGGTGGCTCAGCTGGTAGAGAATCCACCTGCAATATGGGAGACCTGGGTTCGATCCCTGGGTTGAGAAGATCCCCTGGAGAAGAGAACAGCTGCCCACTCTAGTAGTCTGGCCTGGAGAATTCCATAGACTGTGTAGTCCATGGGGTGGCAAAGAGTTGGAAAGTTAACTCAACTTTTATGACTGGATTGGCTTTAGAGTTGTCAGAGAATTTCTTATTAAGGTCTTGAAAAGTAGACTCAGTTTTTAAGACTGGAGTTACAAGTACTACTCAAATCTGTGGACATTTTCTTTGACTGTTTCCTTACAGTTTAAAGACAGCTATTACTGTATGTGCTCAGCGTCTGATTCTTTGCAATCCCATGTAGTCAGGACTGAGTAAATAAGAGTGCCTGGTCTATAGAAAAACCAGCTAAAACTTCTGGTTCCTGACAAGTAGATATATTACCCCTATTCTTCCCATTAATTAAATACAAAAGCTCTGAATACAATTACAGGTGGTCCTTTATTTACAATTGTTTGACAATGACTTTTCAACTTAACAATAGTATGAAAGCAATATGCATTCAGTAGAAATTGTACTTAGAATTTTGAACTTTGATTTTTCCTGGGCTAGTGGCATCCTGAAAGATACTCCTGCATGATGCTGGGCAGCTGCAGAGAGCTGCAGCTCCAGCTAGTCATACAATCACAAGAGTAAACAGCCATTTACAACTCACAACCATTCTATACCCATACAGCCATTTTATTTTTCACTTTCAGTACACTAGTTAATAAATTATATGAGATATTTAACACTTTATTATAAATGGGTTTCACATGAGATGATTTTCCCAACTGCAGGCATATTTAAATGTTCAGATACATTTAAGTTAAGGTTGGCTAAGATATGATATCAGGTAGGGGGTAGTTATATAGCTTCCCTGATGGTTCAGATGGTAAAGAATCTGCCTGCAATGCAGGAGACCTTGGTTCAATTGATGGGTTCGGAACATCCCCTGGGAGAAGGGAATGACAACCCATCCCAGTATTCTTGCCTGGAGAATTCCATGGACAGAGGAGCCTGGTGAACTGTAGTCCATGGGGTCGCAAAGAGTCAGACATGAGTGAGTGACTAAGCACAGCACAGGGTAGTTATGGGATTCCCAGGTGGCACTAGTAGTAAAGAACCCGCCTGCCAATGCAGGAGACGTAAGGGATATGGGTTCGATCCCTGGGTCAGAAAGATCCCCTAGAAGAGGGCATAGCAACCCACTCCAATATTCTTTCATGGAGAATTCCTTGAACAGAGGAGACTGGCACTCTACAGTCCATGGAGTCACAAAGAGTTGGACCCAAAAGTGATTTAGCAAGCATTCAGGGTAGGTATATTAAATGCTTTTTTAACTTACAATATGTTAAACTTAGGATGGGCTTATCAAGACAGAACCTCATCAACAGCTGAGGAAAATCTGTACATAAAACAAATACGGGAAGACTCTGAAAGGCAAAGAGAAGGGCAGGATAAGGACCTTAGGAACAACACTGGAAGAACAAATCACAGTGATATGTTCCATAGCTTTCTTCTTTCCTCCCCAAATTCTCAATTTAGTACTGGAGAAATGCCAAAATATACAAACAAAATGTCTCAAGGAAAGTCTGCTCTCAAGCCAAAGAACCAGGAAAGGGACAGACTAGCAGGACAGAAATCTTATTGATAATAACCACTCTAGCCATATACTACTGGAGAAAGAAAAAGAAGAAACAGCCTAGCTCTTTCTATCAATGAAACCAAATAAGAAGCCTGGACTTCCATGCCCATCAAGTGGTAATGAGGCATCCTTTCACACCACCTTCTATGGGATGTCAGCAGGGGTCAAGTTAGCAGCTAAGACTCCCACCCTTCCTGACAGTAACAATGTGACCTTCTCCTGCAAGCATGATGTCATCAGAGGTTTGTAAAGCAAATGAGTTAAATAAGACTCAGAGTCTCAAAACATAATACTACAATATCCAAGAGACTACTGAAAATCGCTTCTCATACCAAGAACAAAGAAGATCTCAACTTGATTGTGAAATTACTAAGAAATGATAGCAAGACAACATACAAGTCAGAATTACTTGATAAGGATTCTAAAACAGCCATGATGAAAATGCTCCAATGAATGGTTATGTATAATCTTGAAAAAAATAGAAAATCTCAGCAAATAGAGATATAAAGAAGAATCAAACCAAAATATTAGAACTGAAATCACAATAACTAAAATTTTAAAATAAAATAACCTTACTGCATGGGCTAAATAAGAGATGCCAAACAAAAGAAGGAAGAATTTTGAAAACAGAACAATAAAAATTACCCAGTTTGGACAATGGAGATAAAATAGTCTAAAAAGTAAAATGAACAAAGCTTCAGAGACCAGTTGGACAATACTAAAAGATCTAACATATACATTAACTGAGTCTCAAACTAAGAATAATATGGGGCTGAAAAAATATTTGAAGAAATAATGGCCAAAACTTCCCAAAGTTGATAAAAGCACATATTTAGAGATTCAAGGAATGTAGAAAACTCCCAAAAGAATAAACAAAAAGAAATCTGTGCCAAAACATATCATCAAAATTTTGAAAGTTAAGAATAAGGAAAAATTATTAAAAATACCTAGAGAGAATGATGTATTACTTTCAAGAGAGCAATGATTCAATTAACAAAGTATTTTTCATCAGAAACCATGGAGGCCAGAAAGAAGTGGTATAGTCTTCCAGTGGCAAAAAAAAAAAAAAAAAAAAAAAATTGCCAACCTAGAACACTCTATCCAGTGTAAGTATCCTTTATAAATGAAGGTGAAGACATTTTAGGTAAAGGAAAAGTTAGAGAATGTTTGGCCTTAAAAGACAGTCTAAAGAAAAGCTCTTCAAACAGAAAGAAAATGATAAAAGAAGAAAACTTAGGAAAAGAAAAAATACATAATAGTCTATCCTACTGTGTACACACTGCTATATTTAAAGTAGATAATCAACAAGGACCTACTGTATAGCACAGGGAACTCTGCTCCATGTGGCAGCCTGCATGGGAGGGGAGTTTGGGGGAGACTGGATACACATGTCCATATATGGCTGAATCCATCTGCTATTCATCTGAAACTATAACAACATTGTTAACTGGCTATCCCCCAACACAAAATGAAAAATTTTAATTAAAAAAAATAGGCTATCCTTCTCTTAAAGTTTTAAAATAATATTTGACAGCTGAAGCAAAAAATGTAATATCAACTAATGAGTTTCTCTTAAGTATTTAGGGAAAAGAGTTAAGACAACATATTATAAAAAGAGGAGGGTAAACAGACACAGAGAAGTAAGGTTGTTTCATTTCTGAAGTGGTAAAATGTTTATACCAATAAACAGTGTAATAAGTTATGTGTGTAAACTACTTAGAGCAAACACTAAGAAAAGCATATTCAAAGACATATACTCCTAAACCTTAGAGATAAATAAAAACCTAATTCTAAAAATAAGTTCAAGTGACATATAGGAAAGGGGGAAAAGGGAAACAGAGGAAACAGAAAATAATAACATAGTAGATTTTGTTATAATATATCAATAATGTATGATATAATGTCAACATGTAAAAATACAACATTTCTACACACTGGCAATGTACAATCAGAAACCAAAACTAAAGTCATAATACCATTCATAATAGCATCAGAAGTTACTTTGTACAAATCTAACAACAGTAGCTTCCCAGGTGGTGCACTGGTAAAGAACCTGTCTGCCAATGCAGGATAGGTAAGAGATGTGGGTTTGATCCCCGGGTCAGGAAGATCTCCTGGAGATGGGCATAGCAACTCACTCCAGTATTCTTGCCTGGAGAATCCTGTGAACAAAGGAGCCTGGTGGGCTATATATAGTCCACAGGGTCACAAACAGTTGGATGTAACTAAGCATGCGTGCATGCATGCAACAACGGTATCAGACATACAGAATCTGCATGCTAAAACTATAAAACACTGATAAAAGAAACTCTCAAAAAATTAAGTATTCATGGAACAGAGGACTCAATGTGATTAATATATCAATTCTCTAAGCACAATTTCAGTCAAAATTCCCACAAGACTTTGGTAGTTCAAGCTATTTTTTAAACCTATTTTTATAGGTATAACTTTTACGGAAAAGCAAAGCGATTAGAAAAGCCAAAACAATTTTAAAAACAATAAAGCTGTTTGATTCACACTGAGTTCAAGGCTTATTATAGAGTTACAGAAATCAAAACAGTGTGGGGTTCACAGAAGTTTAAATTCACATTAATGGAATAAAATAGAGTCTTGTAATAGACCCACAGAAATATAGCCAGCTGATATTTAACAGTTACAAAGGCAATTTACTGGAGAAGGAATAGTCTTTTCAAAAATGATGCTGATATGACTGGACATTTATCTTTGTAAATAATGAACTTCAACCTATAATTTATACCCTATACAGAACTTAGCTAAAAATGGATTGCAGAGCTAAATAGAAAGCTTTTTAAGAGAAAACACTGCATAAATACTTGTGACTTCAGGTCAGAAAAATAGATATTAGATATGACATCAAAGCCATAGTCCATAAAAGAAAATCAATTAGAAAGTTGAACTTTACCAAAGTAAACCTTTTGTCATGCAAAAGACACTGTTCTAGGAATAAAAAGGCAATATACACACTGGGACAAACTATCTTCAAATCATATATTTAATTAAGCTCTTGCATATAGAATATGTAAATAATAAGTACTATTTAATAAACAATCAATTTTTTAAATGAGCTAAAGAGTTGAAGAGACATTCGTAAAAAAATATAAAGACAGCAAATAGGCATGTGAAAGATCATTACCATTAGTCATTAGGGAAATACAAATTGATGTCATAATGGAATATCAATACACTCTTATGGGAATGGTCTTAAAAAAAGTGCTGACAAGAATGTGGAGCAACAGGCTCATATGAATTCCTGAGAGGAGTAAGAATGGCATAGCCACTCTGGAAAACAGTTTGGCAGTTTCTTACATAGTTATAAATACATCAAAGATACACATAGTAGGGTTACTCCCTACTATGAGTATTTACTTTAAAGAATCATAAAGGTATGTTCACATAAAAATCTATTTTAGCAGAAAACTATATATAGTCCCCCAAATCTAGAAAAGACCCAAGTAGTCTTCAAGAGACAGACAAACTGTGGTATATCTATACAACGGAATTTTGTTGTTGTTTTGTTACTAAGTCAAGTCCAACTCTTTGACCCCATGGACTGTAGTCCACCAGACTCCTCTGCCCATGGGATTTCCCAGGCAGGAATACTAGAGTGGGTTGCCATGTCCTCCTCCAAGGAATCTACCTGACCCTGGGATTGAATCTGTGTCTACTGCTTTGCAGAAGGGTTCTTTACCATTGAACCACCAGGGAAGCCATACAATGTAATATCATTTAGCAAAAAATAAGGAACAAACTGGATGAACCAACATGAATGAATCTCAAAGGCATTATGCCAAATGAAAGAAGCCAGTTTCAAAAAGTTATAGCTTATATGATTGCACACATATGTCATTCTGAAAAAAGGCAAAGCTATAGGGAGGGAAAACAAATCAGTAGTTGTCAGGTGTTAGGTATGATGGGAGGACTTGACTACAAGCAGGTAGGACTAGGAAATTTTTTGAGATGATAGAACTAGGCTGTACCCTGACTGTGGTCATAGCTATTCAAATCTATTTGTACATGTGTGTTACAACTCAAAATACTATGCTGAACAGGTACTATATATAAATTAAAAGCAAACAAACAAAAATTCAGTCTTTATGTGCAAACTAACTTCAAGAATAAGAAGACATGTTTCCATGTTTCCTTTCTTATTGTTTCATTATGATACTTCTGGGGCTTCCCTCCTAGCTCAGTTAGTAAAACATCTGCCTGCAATGCAGGAGACCCCAGTTCGACTCCTAGGTTGGAAAGATCCCCTAGAGAAGGGATAGGCTACCCACTCCAGTATTCTTGGGCTTCCCTGGTGGCTCAGACAGTAAAGAACCACCCGAAATGTGGGAGACCTGGGTTCGATCCCTAGGTTGGGAAGATCTCCTGGAGGATGAGGAGGCATGGCAACCCACTCCAGTATTCTTGCCTGGAGAATCCCATGGACAGAGGAGCCTGGTGGGCTACAGTCCATGGGGTCAAAAAGAGTCAGACATGACTGAGCAACTAAGCACAGCACAGCACTTGATATTCCAAGTTTAATTTTTAATATCATATTTCATTAGAGCATTTAATACTGAACATGTTTCCAAGAAAGCTCCCTGAGGGTAGGAAGTTTGATGTTCTCATTTCATTCACCAAGCAGACTGCCTGTCACACACACACCACACACAGCAGTTACTCAAACACATTTCTTAACTGAATAAATGTTTCACAAAATAACCCACCCACCCCCAAAACATCATTACATGACCAAAAGTTTATACTTATTATTTAGTACTCTTAAAGGTTATCACCTCAAACTTCACTATTTTTTAATAAATTAAAACTGATCTGAAAAATATCTATCTTACAATGAATATCACATTAATAAATTTAAATGAATTTCAGGAGGAAAAATCCACAGTTAATGACTCAGCATTCAACTGATAAATGATACAAAATTTAATTTATAGAGCTACTTGTAACACACACATATTTCAGGGTGAACAGCCTAGGATTCTAAAAGTTTCAAACCTTTCTTTCAAAGGCTTTATTATTTTTTCTTTAGTTCTATTTAATTGATGAATAAAATAAACTTCAAATAAACACCACTGACAACTAACCTCTGCTTGCATTTTCTGGATTAGATTTTGTGATTAGTTAGATTAGGTTTCACACCTAATTCATTTTATCCAAAAAGATCACTAAAGATTGTCAGAGAAAGTACTAACACATGCTGCTGCTGCTGCTAAGTCACTTCAGTCGTGTCCAACTCTGTGCGACCCCAGAGATGGCAGCCCACCAGGCTCCCCCATCCCTGGGATTCTCCAGGCAAGAACACTGGAATGGGTTGCCATTTCCTTCTCCAACACATGCTACACCACAGATAAACCAAACCTTATGAAAATATTATGGTAAGTAAAAGAAGTTAGTCACAAAGAACCACATATTAGATGATTCCATTTATATGAGATGTCCAGAATAGGTAAATCTATAGACACAGAAAGCAGATTAGTGGTTAGCTAAGGGGTGGGAAGCAATGCAGGTAACAGGTAAACTGTATGCGGTTTTTTGAAGGAGTGAGTAATAACAATGTTCCAAAATTTATTGCGATGATGAGCACACAACTATTTGAATATTCTAAAAACCACTGGGTGAACTACATGGCTTGTAAATTATATCTCAACAAAGCTATCCAACACTCTCAGGGAACATATCTGGGACAAATCTATAAAAATCTGCAAGATAAGAAACTTTATTATCAGCATCAATCATTTAATATTAATAGAGTGTAGTACACTTTAAGAGATAATTAGAGGTATATATTTAAATCTGATATGATCATTTCTTCAAAAGTTTATCATTACATGGAAAAGGTGGTAACTTAAGTTCCATGTATT
>SJYQ01004395.1:101434-118413 GCA_006410935.1 Redunca redunca
ATACTTTTTACAAATTTATAAAGAACATTAAAAGCTTGTGTTGTACTATTAATAACCTTTAAAAGGAAAGGCCAAAACACGGTTTATTTTACAAACTTAATTTCATCACAAATATCATGTAAGATAAATTATTTCCTTTTAAGAAAGTGAATCCTAGCGGCTGTATTCTAACAACAACAAAAAAATAGTCTTTCTTCCATGAGAAATCTTTCCATGGAAAGGCAGCTAAACAAGCTGCACCCAGATGGCAAACCAGCTACAGTTTAATTAATCCACTAAAAGCCATTCACATTTCAGTAAGGGTAATGTAATTTTGAATAATAGTAGGAAAAAAATCACTAAAACATTCTTAAGTTTTATTATAGCGGCAAGAGAAGTGCCACTATAGAGTAGTTAAAGTTGAGATGCAGTTTCTATTATACATGCTAAATTTCTAGATTTTAATATCTTGGGCTGTTTCATTCTGCTTGGAACTTAAAGCAGGCTTAAAATATCAGAATATCTATTGGAAGCCTTTTTTAGAAGTAGTTTATTTTTTATGCAAGGAAGTGGAGTTGCATGATTAGAATGAGTTCAAATAATAAATACACGAATAGCTGCAGGAAAAAAGTTTATAGTTAACACACAAAAGCCAAAGACTTTAAATTTTTATTTCAAATAAAAATGCTCTTCATTTATAAAAACTAAAAATCATGTCATAATACAATTTTATTATTGTTTTCTCCTGAAGACTGATTAAATATTAAACTGTTAAGAGATCATTCCCCTTATACTCTGTGCCTACCTAAGGATTTGTGCCTACAAATGGATTAAAAACATAAACTAGTTGAGTATAATTAAATCAAGCAATAAAATACAAAACAGTTTTTACTTACAGTAATGCTGTAAAGTAAATCAGCTTTTCAAAATGAGTTTACACATACAAATTAAAAATTAGTTGCAGGTGAAATAAAATGGTTATAAGCATAACTCAAAAGTACTTTATATATGATACCTTGTCCTAAATAATTTAAAAAATTGTTTTGGTGCTATAGTAGCAAGATACCTAGGGAAAATATAAGACTTAGATTCCTCTATGTTGAAAATGAAAAGAAAGTATAACAATACTAGAGTAAAAATTATAAAAAGTAAATCAATTATGAACTCTGGCATAATATTTCCTAACAATATGACAAGGCTAATAGCATTCTGAGTCTAAATCACTACAATCTGATCTCCTCTCTGCCAAGTGAGAAATTAAAACAGTTTAGTTGTGGCCAAATAGCCACTAGCAACACTACACTCTCTGGTTGGCAAGCAATAAGAGCTAACAAATACTGGTATTTTTTTCTCCTTTGCTTTGTTGCAAAACTGTACAAAATCAATTCAGCACTATTAAAGAAAAGACAACCATTAACATCATAACTAGATGGCTCCTTGAAAAACTGATGCTCTAATTTTCCACCTACTTATTGGAATTGCTGTGTCAAAGAATACACTGTGGGACAGGCTAAATGGTTATGGAACCAGGATACACACTTTTTCATGTGTTCATTTAAAAAGCATTTCTCAAAGTCAAAATATCAATTACTGGCAAAGACAGTAAGGATAAGAGCATAAGACACCAACTTTTCTTGTCTTCAAGGAGCTCACAGTTCAGAGGGGAGACAGACAAGGGAAACAATGAAGTTTAATACCTGCTAACACACAAAAAAGGTATATATCTCAAGATAAAAGGTTAAGGAAAAGGTTTCAATAATTATCTTGGAACTAAGTCTAGCAGGTCTAGAAACAGTTAATGACCTAGACAAACAATAAACTGTGAAAATATCTGTGATAAATATTACAATGAGTTTATTTCCTAAGTATATATCAAAGAGGTTATATTATATAAATAAATTATAGGTACATAAATATATATAATATGTATGTAATTTTTTTAAAAAATAAATACACAAACTGATAGAACATTCACAATAAAACCAAGTAAAGACTGAAAGTGAAAAATCTCACTAGTTTCCAGAGATGAAAAAGAAAAGAATGAATCACCAAAGCTGTTTTTAGATTATAATAAAGCTTGCAAGGTTACTAGCAGTGGGCACTCTCATACACTAAAAAGAAAATTTGGCATAATCTTTCTGCAGTGTAACTTAGCATGCATAGTATATATTCAAAATCCTGAGGTTCATTATCTCTGACATATGGATTTTCCAATACAGTTATACTAATGCATATAAATGGAATTTAGAAATATGGTAACGATAACCCTGTATGCAAGACAGCAAAAGAGACACAGATGTATAGAACAGTCTTTTGGACTCTGTGGGAGAGGGCGAGAATGGGATGATGTGGGAGAACGGCACTGAAACATATATATTATCATATGTGAAACGAATCGCCAGTCCAGGTTCGATGCATGATACAGGGTGCTCAGGGCTGGTGCACTGGGATGACCCAGAGGGATGGGATGGGGAGGAAGGTGGGAGGTGGGGTTCAAGATGGGGAACACATGTACACCCATGGCAGATTCATGTCAATGTATGGCAAAACCCATACAATATTGTAAAAATAATAATAATAAATCATGAAGCAACAACAACAAAAAAGAATTTATCCTACAGAAACAAGTGATGAGAATAGACAGATGAATGAAAATGGTCATCATAGTATAAAATCAGTGGAAATAGAAAAAAATATATTGAAATAAGTTAAATGGCCCAGAGGAGGGAAATATTTAGGTTAAAAAATGGCACACTCATCCTAACCTATTAGGCAATCATGAAAATGTTTCAAATGTTTGTGTTGTGCTCAATTGCTCAATCGTGTCTAACTTTGTGACCCCATGGTCTGTAGCCCTCCAAGCTCCTTTGTCCATGAGATTGCTCAGGCAAGAATACTGGTGTGGGTTGCCATGCCCTCCTCCAGGGTATCTTCCTGACCCAGGGATCAAACCCAGGTCTTGCATACTGCAGGTGGATACTTTACTGACTAAGCCACCAGGGAAGTCCATTCTCATGCTAGTAATGAACTATTTTGAAAAAGAAAAAATTAAAAACCAAGAAAGTGAAGCAGCAAGAAGGTTGTAGAGTTAAAGTTAAAATGACCAGGTAGATTTGGGGGGAAAAAAAACAAATATAGCTGAAGAGTTTATTGTGACCCCTCTATTTTCTATCTCATCTGTTACAATTAGACTCTCACTCTCTCTTCTACATCCACTCACCTCTTTCATATTCTCCATCAGGCTGAATTTGTGTACTATATTCTCTATAATTTTGTCACAGTAATAGCCCAATTTTCCAATTCTTTTTTTTAACTCAATAACTCATTGATGAAGGTTATCTTTTTACCAAAACCAGATAAAGATAGTACAAAAAGTTATACAATAGATCAATTTCAGCCATAAATAGAGATTTAAAAAACAAGTATTAATAAAACAAATAAAGCAATATATAAAAGGTTAGAAATATCCCAGGTATCAAAAGATACCTGGGTGTTCTTTGGAAGGAATGATGCTAAAGCTGAAACTCCAATACGTTGGCCACCTTATGCAAAGAGTTGGCTCATTGGAACAGACTCTGATGCTGGGAGGGATTGGGGGCAGGAGGAAAAGGGGACGACAGAGGATGAGATGGCTGGATGGCATCACCGACTCGATGGACGTTGAGTTTGAGTGAACTCTGGGAGTTGGTGATGGACAGGGAGGCCTGGTGTGCTACAATTCATGGGGCTGCAAAGAGTGGGACACGACTGAGCAACTGAACTGAACTGAACTGAATAAAGAGATGTAAGACCTTAATGGGACTTCCTAGGTCATCCAGTGGTTAAGAATTCACTGGTCCAGGAAGATCCCACATGTTGCAGATCAACTGAGCCCCTGCTCCACAACTATGGAGCCTGTGCTCTGGAGCCCATGAGTCACAGCTACTGAGCCTACGTGCCACAACTACTGAAGCCTACATGCCTAGAGCCTGTGCTGCACGATATGAGATGCTATCACAATGAGAAGGCAACACACTACAATGAGGAGTAGCCCCTGCTCACCACAACTAGAGCAATAAAGACAGCACAGTATATAAAGCTACAATAATAAATACAATGTTCTTTCAGAGATTTTAAAAAAACATCACCCAATGCAAATTTGTTGTTCAGTTGCTAAGCTGTGTACAGCTCTCTACGACCCTGAGGACAGCAGCACGTCCAGCTCCCCTGTCCTTCACTATCTCCTGGAGTTCGCTCTAATTCAAGTCCATTGAGTTGGTTATACTATTTAAACATCTAACCTTCTGTCACACCCCTTTTCCTTTTGCCTTCAGTCTTTCCCAGCATATGGGTCTTTTCCAATGAGTTGGCTCATTGCATCAGGTTGCCAAAGTACTGGAGCTTCAGCTTCAGCATCAGTCCTTCCAAAGAATATTCAGGACTGATTTCCTTTAGGACTGATTCGTGTGATCTCCTTGCTGTTCAAGGGACTCTCAAGAGTCTTCTAGCACCACAATTTAACAGCATCAATTCTTCGGTGCTCAACTTTCTTTATAGTCCAACTCTCACATCCATACATGACTACTAGAAAAGTCCACAGCTCTGACTATATGGCCCTTTGCCAACAAAGTGATGTCTCTGCTTTTTAATACACTGTCTAGGTTTGTCATAGCTTTCCTCCCAAGGAGCAAGAAACATTTAACTTCATGGCTACAATCACCGTCCACAGAGATTCTGGAGCCCAAGAAAATAATTCTGTCATTGCTTCCACTCTTCCCCTTCTATTTCCCAGGAAGTGATAGGACTAGATGCTATGATTTTAGTTTTTTGAATGTAGAGTTTCAAGCCAGCTTTTTCACTCTTCTCTTTTGCCCCCATCAAGAGGCTCTTTAGTTCCTCTTCATTTTCTACCATTAGAGCGGTATCATCTGCATATCTGAGGTTGTTGATCTTTCTCCCAGCAATCTTGATTCCAGCTTGTGATACATCCAGCCTAGCATTTCGCATAATATACTCTGCATGTAAGTTAAATAAGCAGAGTACCAATATACAGCCTTGTCATACTCCTTTCTCAATTTTGAACCAGTCAGTTTTTCCATGTACGGTTCTAACTGCTGATCCACTTAAATATGAACCCATACATGCAAACATAAATGTCAGAGACTGCACTCTGTATCACTGAGAAATGGAGTGACTATCAGCACAATGCATATTACTAAAACAGATATCCAGATTTTTAAAAAATTATATTGCATTATCTTCTTCACAACAAGCAAAAAATCAATACCAGATAAAGACTCACATGTGAAAGTCAAAGCTATAAGACTTTTAGATGAAAATATAGAAAAACATAAAATGTCATGAGTTGAAGATAATGTAGGATTTAAAAAGATATAATAAGCACCAAAGTTGAAACTATTGAGAAATTCAATGATATTAAAATGAATAACTTCATTATTCAAAAGATAGCACAGAAGTAAAAAGTTATAAATAAGATATTTGCAACAATTATAACTGATAGCTGAGATTGTTGGTTGATCTCCAAGTTTATTTCCTCTTTTGGAAATGGACACATATCTCCTGATATTTCAGGGCATATATTTCCAAATCTTTTTTGCAGTTAGATAACATGTGGCCATATAAGACATGCCAACAGAAATGATAGGTACCACTTCTAAGTCTTATACATAAAAACTTCCCAAATGTGATTCTCTTGAACCTTTCCCCCTTCTTGCTGGCTGGAGTAGAGCTAGTTTCCAGACAACTTTGGGAGACAAGTTAAAAGCTAGTGGATCAAAAAGACCAAAAGGAGACTAAATCACTGCTTGGAAACTGAAAATCCAAGTAATACTCGCACTGAACTCTTAAATATAAATAAGAAACAAAAAATGTTAAGCCTCAGAGATTTGGTTTTATGTAATACAAAAGCATATAATAACTAACAAAAGATTAGTATCCAAAATAAAGAATTTCAAAAAAGAGATAAATATTCTAATAGAAAAAATGGCAAAGAACACAAACAAGTATTTCACATAATGTCAATATAGGAAGCTCGAGCTCATTAGAAAGCAAAGAAATACAAAATGAAATCAAATGAGATATGTTACTTTTTTAAAAAAAATCTAAGCAAGAAATCTGTAACTTAAGACAGCCATTCTGGCAAATAATTTGGCATTTTCTTGTAAGCTTGAATATTTACATTTCATGATTGGTGACTTCACCCTTAGCAGTACATCCTAGAGAAAGTTTTGCATATGTGTGTCAGGAGACATGTACTACAAAGTTCATAGCACCAGTGTGTAAACATTCCTATAGTTAAAAAAATTTTTAATGTTCATTGACAAAAAGTGTGGATAAATAAATTGTAGTTTATTCATACAACAGACTGTCACACAAAAAAGAAAAAAAATTATTGCTACACTCAAGAACTGTGAGTTACGTTACAAAATTCAAAGAAAAAATCTAGTTGAAAAGCATGATACACCTAGACTACGATATGGCTAAAAATTTGAATAGAAGCTGCATAAATAATATATGATTTATAAACATTTATATTATTTAACAAAACATCGTTTCAATAGGCAGGGATTAATCACAGAAGTTCAAGAAAAGAAGTTAGATGGGATCAGAGAGTAGCATATAGGTACCATCAAGGCTGTTGGTGATAGTTACTGGTGGGTACAAAGATATTACCTTTATTCTTTGGTAGATATTTAGTAATAAATTTTTTGGAAAAGAAAGTGAGAACATAAGGTAAAACAACATACAAAAAGACAATTCTCTATCACCTAGAAAAGAAGGAACAGAGTATCTGTGAAAAGAAATAAAAATTAACAAGCCTCTGGTTAAAATTCACAATCCTATGCTGTTAGCCACATGGTGTGTATCTCATTCAGGGATAAATAAGAGTAATTTTAAGGCTTAGGTTTCTTCTTTGTCCTCTACTGCAATATATTCCTCCAAGGCAAGAAACAGTACTTCTGCATGGAAAAGATAAACAATCACTCTGAGATGAGAATAGGCAGTCATTCCATATTCAGCTAGTTTTAAGAGCAGGGTGCTAAGAAATCAAAGGTCACAGGTTTCAATCCCATATGAACCAATTAGCTTTGTCCTTTTCTCTGGCAAAGACTGAGAGTTAGCTCACCAATAATTCAGATTATAAGTGAGTTCAGGAAAAAGAGAAGATAAATCACCACCAATACAGAAAAAATACCCTCAAATTTGCTAACATAAAAAGTGTTTTTAAAAGATGTAACACTGAACTGCTCTAAATGTCCATCATGCATCGCCTCCTATAATCTTCATAAAACTGCTATGAGGTAGGTACTTTTAAAATGTCATTCTTCAAATGATAAAACTGAGAATTAGAAAAGTTAAATAAACTGTTCAAAGTAACATAGATAAGGGACCTAGATTTCAGAATTAGGTTGCTACTTACTACTGTGTAAATGTGTGCATGCCTAGTCGCTCGGTCAACTCTTCGCGACCCCAAGGGCTATAGTCCACCAGGCACCTCTGTCCATGGGATTTTCCAGGCAAGAATACTGGAGTGGGTTACCATTTCCTCCTCCAGCACGTCTTCCCAATCCAGGAACTGAACCCACATCTGCATTTCCTGCATTGGCAGGAGGAGTCTTTACACTGAATTACCTGGGAAGTCCCCTAAAATTATAAACTGAAAAGTACTACTAAAAGCATTTGAAAAAAATTAAGGATACAAAAAATGGAAAAATTAAAATACTACTATTTTTTTCTCAACTGTATAATGCACTTGCCCATTTAGTCTTTTCTTGATCAAAGGGTGATCCCTGGACCAACTACAACAGGACTATCTTAGAATGATAAAGACCCCAGTCCAAACCTATTACATCAGAAACTATTTTACAACACCCCAACCCCTCCAACTCCAGGTGATTCTACCACTTACCTAGACTAGCCTCAATATCCAAGATATACCACAAACATTGTCCCCTCTGGCAGACACTATGCTAATTCACTTCCAACAAGAAGCTATAACCTCTTAAATTTCTTTTTTTTTTTTTTGAAATTTTTATTTTAACTTTAGTTTACTTTACATTACTGTATTGCTTTTGCCAAACATTGACATGAATTCATCACGAGTGTACAAGCGTTCCCAAACATGAATTTCAAACTGACATATTCCACTTTCTCTGAAAAGTCTGGCATTCCTCCTCTTCTCCATACACATGCTCCCTTACAAAACTTGTTTCTAAAAAGGTTGTACTTTGTTCATGTTTCCATAATAACACACTTTATAATAATTATTTTCCTGTCTGCATACTCATTAATGAGATTCATAAATACAGACTGCCTTATTCATCTTTGTATCCCTTTAGGCTAAATCTAGTACTGAGAATCCAGTAGGAGTTTAATAATTTTTAACTATATGATTGAATACTAAATGAATGAATAGATGGGAGGATGGATGGATAAAGAGATGAGTCTAGATGGACTAAATCCTGAAGAAGAGTTATAGTACTGACATGAGAAAGGATATGTTATTAATTGAGAGACATTCTGAGTCATCTATTTCTCTCCATTCCTATTTTTCTACTTAAAGGCTCCCACTTCTCTATATATACCTTCAGTGTCCTCTTCCTTCCTGCTGGGAAAAATGCTAGTGTTCCTTTTTGCCTCAGAAATTGGCAAAACTATTAGCTCAGATGATTAGACCTGTAAATCTTGAATTCATTTTTAATTCTTTCCTCCTTCTCATAGTTCATATCTAGTTCAGTTCAGTTGCTCAGTCATGTCTGACTCTTTGTGACCCCATGAATCACAGCACTCTAGCATATCTAAGCCATCTTCAATTCTTACAGGTTCTACCTCTGAATTATTTCCAAAATCAAACTACATCTCACAACCTATTCTAAGTACTCACTGAGTTTCACCTGGACTATTACAACTGCCTCTTAAACTTATCTCCCTGCGCCAAGTTTTGCTTTCCAATAGTCTCTTTTCTGCACTGCAGTCAGGGTGATCCCTTTAAAACATAAACTTAAGACTTATTATCAACCTGATTAAAACACTCCAATAGGTTCCATGTTGCTCTTCTATTTAAAACACACCACCTCACCCAGAGTAAAGCCCATGTGCTTATGCAGGCTGAACAAGACCATAGAATATCTGATCCCGTATCTACCCCTCTGAGGTCACTTCTATCATCCACTTCACTGCAGCTCTCTTGGATCTAGCCACAAGGGATGGCCTCCCTGCTAGGCAAACTCCTGCTTCATGAACTTGGAATCTATTGATCCCTCCACTTAGAATGCTCTTCTTTCATATATCTAAATGATTCACTCCTTCTAGTTATCTTCTCAGGAGTCACTTGACAAGCATATCTTTCTCTTTAGTTCAGTTCAGTCGCTCAGTCGTGTCTGACTCTTTGCAACCCCATGGACTGTAGCATGCCAGGCCTCCCTGTCCATCACCAACTCCCAGAGTTTACTTAAACTCATGTCCATTGAATCGATGATGCCATCCAACCATCTCATCCTCTGTCATTCCCTTCTTCTCTCGCCTTCAATCTTTCCCAGCATCAGGGTCTTTTCAAATGAGTCAGCTCTTCACATCAGGTGGCCAAAGTATTGGAGCTTCAGCTTCAACATCAGTCCTTCCAATGAACACCCAGGATTGATCTCCTTTAGGATGGAGTGGCTGGATCTCCTTAAAGCCCAAGGGACTCTCAAGAGTGTTCTCCAACACCACAGTTCAAAAGCATCTATTCTTTGGCACTCAGCTTTCTTTATAGTCCAACTCTCACATCCATACATGACTACTGGAAAAACCATAGCCTTGACTAGACAGACAGGCAAAGTAATGTCTCTGCTTTTCAATATGCTATCTAGGTAGGTCATAACTTTTCTTCCAAGCTTTCTCTTACAATCATATATAAGAAAGCAATATCACTCTCAATCACGATGTGTTTCACATTGCATTATTTTTCTTCAGAATACTTATTACCATGTAACATATGTTTATTTGTTTGATGGTGGTGACTCTCACACCTGAAGGTATGCTCCATGAGTGCAAATATCTTAATTTGTCCCCTAAAGTTTTCTTATCACCAAGAACTATCAGTGCCCAACACATGGTAGGATATCAGTAAATATTTGTAAAGTAAGTTTAGATATATCAATTAATAGAGAGTTCTGGCTAATAGTATGATTATTGCATTTGCAATAAAATTTTAAGGAAAATGTCCTTAATATATGAAAAATCAACTTTCATTTCAAAAATCTGATTTTTAAACATCTACACCAGCCTTTCAAATAATGGAAGAGTCACTATTCTATAGCTCTGTAAAATGTATATATTTTAAGGTCATTTCATTAACTACATAAAAATTCTCATTCAGAGAAACATGTTGAACAATATCTAACTAATATCCATCCATCTCTCTTTCAAACTCCAATTATATAAGGGAGAGAAAAATTATTTTGAACTTTTCCTTTCTATGTCTCAACCTGAATTTCCTCAAAGTTGAATACAAATACTATCCTGACCAATCCTGAAAACATTTATTTGACAGCTGTACCCATATACTATATGACATTCTAACACCTAACATTTATGAAAAATATATAAGTGTTTTTTATATATATATGCACAAGTTTAAGTATAATTAATAATATTGATCTTAACTATCCCACTAATGAATCTAATGATCAAACTTAAGAAAACAACAAACTGCACTTTGTAAATAAATCAAAGCAGATTTGGGAAAGTCTAGGTCAGATTCTGAGAAATATCAACCAATATGAGAGACTAAAGGAACACATATACTCCATATTTACAAAAAATACATCACATTGCAATTCTAAAATTCAACTTATTTAAATTTATAGGTAAAATATTAATATTTATTGCAAAAAGGACTAAATAAATCTCTTTGAAAAACCACTCTTATGAATAGCTATTATTTGTCATTTTTCTCTGTTAACTATCATAATTTCAAAGATAGGGTCCATAATCTAACCATTGATTAGAATGAATCCATTCAAAACTATGCCAAAGAAAAAGAAAAAACATGTTTAACTAAACTTGAGGAGAAATATAGCTGAGCTATATATAATATAAATCATAAGCTAACATTTATGTATATAAACTTCATGGCTGAAATAGTCATGTCCCTTGATATTAATGCTCCAGCAAAGTAATCTTGTTAATAGTAGGAGTAACACAAAAACACATGTATTAAAAAGAAGTAACAGTTCTGGTGGGGTAAAAAAAGGTGACATAGGAGAACCTAGCTTCTCTGTCTCCCCATGAAGATCAACTAGTGAACAGCTCTCCATGGGCAAAAACAGCTCTGGGATGACACTAGGGTACATTTAGTAACTTTTAGCAACACAGTGGAACAAAAATAAAAAAAAAAAAAACAGAATTATTGCACAAGAAAAGAAAGAAAAGTTCATCTTGTCCACATCAATCCATATCCTGTATTGGCATTATTCAGCACCAAGAAGGAACTTCCAAGCTAGAAAAATTTCCCCTCACCAGGAAAAGAAGAGACACATCAACAACCAGCTTCAATAGCCTCTTGGGTCATTATACCAAAGTCCAACTTCAGCTTCAACCTACCCAGACCAGCAAAGCTGAGACATATTGAGCCAGCCAGTAACAAGGAAGAAACGCAGAGGCTACTTTTAACAAATAGGCAGCAGAGTGATGGGTGGTTCACAGAGATCTGCTCTGCAGACAACCTTAGCCGAGTTCACCACTGATGAAGCCAATGGCCACGATTCATCATGGATCCTTTCAGATCTCATTAGTCTTTGTCCCACAGGTTTCTGAGTTAGCTGATGATAGCAGCCACCCCATCTGCACCACCGTCCCAAACTCATGCTGAAGCCAGGAACCACACTGAAGCTATCCAAGGTTTCTGCAGCTACACAAGTATAAGATGCCAGTTGCATAAGTCACACTTTGCCCACATCAGAACCTTGAGCACAACAACAACCATTTTGGGCTTTTCCAGCTACATGAGTACAAGTAGCCAACCTAGGCCAATTAGTGCCATCTTTGCACTCCCTCTACTGTATTCCAGGTCACCAGTATCTCTCCTTGAAAGAAGATTAGATTTAGGGACCCATATGGTGCCCAAGCTTTGCAGCTGCTGCCATGGAATGCACCTCTCTATCGCTTAACTAGTGGCCAGCGAGGTTTGCATCCACACATTCAACAGGACTGCAGCAAACAAGAAAGAGGTTTTTTTTTTCATCTCTTATTTTGAGATTTATTGAAGTATAACTGATTTACAAAAAACTACACAAGTTTGAGATATATATGTATATGTATGTTTCTCAGTAAGTTTGGATATAGGCATTCACCGCAAAACCATCACCATAATCAAGTTAATAAAACATATCTATCACCTTGAAAAATGTCCTTGTATTTCACATGTATTTGCATATGTGTCTGTTTGTGTGTGGTAGAAACAAGAAACAGTTCTCAACTGGCTGTCCTTTGAGGGCTCAATACAAAGTGAGCAGAAAAAAATTTCATTCTATCAGTCCTTTCCTGAAAGAGGTATCTTTGCATAATGTAAAAGCAGCTGGTTGAAAGTCTGACTTTCAGTCAGTGTGCATCTGGGTGCTGACTGACATTCTCCCCTATGGGACACTGACAAATCTTGGCACACTCTCAACTACTGGGAGCTACTAAGAATGAAGAAGTGTGTTTGGACAATCACAAAAGTTTGAGAGATAGTCAAGACCTAAGGTCAAGTGGAAGGATAAGTTTCATCTTCTATATGATTTCACCTCTGTCTAGAAGAGGTGGCTATTTTATCAAATGCATGGAAACTAACATAAAGAGTAAAGGAAAATGAAAAGAACAAGAAAAGAAAAAAACAAAAAAAATGAGGTATATGTTCCAAACAAAAGGACAATATAAAACCCCAGAAACAGACTTCAGGGAAATGGAGATAAGTGATTTACCTGATAAAGACGTCAAAATAATGGCTGTAAAGATGTTCAACAAAGAGAACAATGCAAAAGCAAAGGAAAAATTTCAACAAAGAAATAAAAAATACAACAACTTACCAAACAAATCAGAGCTAAAGAATACAACTGAACTGAAAAATACAGTAGAGGGGGTCGATGGACAACTACAAGAAGTAAAAGAAAGGATCAGCAAACTCAGAGACAGGAAATCGGAGGAGCAAAAGGAAAAAAAGGAATGAGAAAGAGTGAACATAGCTTAAGGAACTCATAAGACAGCACTAAGTAGAACGATACTCACACTATAGGAATCCCAGAAAGAGAAAAGAGGGCAAAAAGGAAAGAAAGACTATTTTAAGACATAATGACTGAAAACTTCCCTTACATCAGGAAAACAGACATCCAAATTCACTTCAAATTTAGATATACGTGGACTGAATGTGAAGGGATGGAAAACGATAATTCCATGTAAATGGAAACAAAAATGTATAGGAGGAGCTATACTTTGTATTAGACAAAAGAGACTTAAAGCCAAAGCCTAGAAAAAGAGAAAAGGAAGGTCATCATACAATAATAAAGGGGTAAATCCAACACAAAGATATAACCTTAATTAAGTATTTATACAGCCAACATAGGAGGACTTAAATATGGAAGGGAAATAATTATAGATTTGAAGGGAGATATAGACACCAACAGAACAGTAGTATGAGACTCAATATCCTACTTTCAACAATGAATACATCATCCAGACAAAAAAGTCAAAGGGAAACATTGAACTTAAATGATACATTAGACCAGAGGAACCTTACACATATGTACAGAAGGTTCCAGCCAAAAGCATAAGAATACATATTCTTCTTAAGGGCATGTGTAATATTCTCCAGGATAGATCCTATGTTAGGCCGTAAAACAAGTCTTAATGAATTTTATAAGACTGAAGTCATATCAAGCATCCTTTTCAACTGTAACGGTATAAAACAAAAAATGTTAAACAAAAAACTGGAAAATTCAAAAATATGTGGAGATTAAACAAAATGATACTGAGCAGCCAATGATTAAAAAATAAATCAAAATAAAAAATTTAAAATATCTTGAGACAAACACAAAAGGAAATACAGTATACAGAAATGTATGGGATGCAGCAAAAGCAATCTTAAGGAAGTTTGTAATGATAAACACCTATATTAAGAAAAAGAAAACAGCTCTAAAGAACATTCTAACTTTATATCTCAAAGAATAGAAAAAAAGAACAACCTAAGCCCAAAGTTAGTAGAATGAAGAAAGAAAGATCAAAACAGAAACAAATGAAATAGAGATTAAAAGGACAGCTAAGATCAATGAAACAAAGAGCTGTTTCTTAAAAAGCATAAACCAATTCATAAAGCTTTGCTAGAAAAGAGAACTCAAATAAGAAAATTAGAAGTGGAAGACAAGATGTTACAACTGACACCACAGAAATACAAAGGATTATGAGACTACTCTGAACAATTTATACACCAAAGACAGAAGGAACAGATAAATTCGTAGAAATATACAACTCTCCCTGACTGAATTATGAAGAAATAGAACCTAAGAAAAACTTACAGAAATAGAGAACTGATAGGCATTTGCCAGAGACTGGTGGCAGGGGCTAGGGATAAAGTGTGAGGTGACTAAAAAGTACAAACTTCCAATTCCAAGATAAATATGTAATAAGGATACAAAATACAGCATGGTGACTATAGTTAACAACACCCTATTTCTGTAACTTGTTTCAGTTCAGTTCAGTTCAGTCGCTCAGTCGTGTCCGACTCTTTGCAACCCCATGAATCGCAGCACGCCAGGCCTCCCTGTCCATCACCCTCTCCCGGAGTTCACTGAGACTCACATCCATCGAGTCCGTGATGCCATCCCACCATCTTATGCTGGGTCGTTCCCTTCTCTCCTGCCCCCAATCTCTCCCAGCATCAGAGTCTTTTCCAATGAGTCGACTCTTCGAATGAGGTATCCGAAGTACTGGAGCTTCAGCTTTACCATCATTCCTTCCAAAGAAATCCCAGGCGTGATCTCATTCAGGATGGACTGGTTGGATCGCCTTGCAGTCCAGGGGACCCTCAAGAGTCTTCTCCAACACCACAGTTTTTTTCAAACACCAAAAACATTTTGTATTGGGGTACAGCCAGTTAACAATGCTGTTATAGTATCATCTGAAATGTTTTCATCAAAAGAAATAAATTGTAACTGAGTGAGGTCACAGACGTTAACTAAACTCATTGTGGCTAACATTTTGACATGAAATCAGTATGTTGTACACTTTGAACTAATACAGTGTTATATGTTATTTACATCTCAACGTGGAGAGGAAATTAAAATAAATTATATCAGACAAAATAGACTTTAGACAAAAATTACCACTATAGATAAAGATGACATTTAAAAATGATAAATATAAGAAGATATTCTACATCATGAGAAACGCTGGACTGGAAGAAACACAAGCTGGAATCAAGATTGCTAGGAGAAATATCGATAACCTCATATATGCAGATGACACCACCCTTATGGCAGAAAGTCAAGAGGAACTAAAAAGCCTTTTGATGAAAGTGAAAGAGGAGAATGAAAAACTTGGCTTAAAGCTCAACATTCAGAAAACTAAGATCATAGCATCTGGTCCCATCACTTCATGGGAAATAGATGGGGAAACAGTAGAAACAGTGTCAGACTTTATTTTGGGGGGCTCCATAATCACTGCAGATGATGCCTGCAGCCATGAAATTAAAAGACGCTTACTCCTTGGAAGAAAAGTTATGACCAACCTAGATAGTATACTCAAAAGAAGAGACATTACTCTGCTGACTAAGGTCCGTCTAGTCAAGGCTATGGTTTTTCCTGTGGTCATGTATGGATGTGAGAGTTGGACTGTGAAGAATGCTGAGCACCAAAGAATTGATGCGTTTGAACTGTGGTGTTGGAGAAGACTTTTGAGGGTCCCTTGGACTGCAAGGAGATCCAACCAGTCCATTCTGAAGGAAATCAAGCCTGAGATTTCTTTGGAAGGAATGATGCTAAAGCTGAAGCTCCAGTACTTTGGCCACCTCATGTGAAGAGTTGACTCATTGGAAAAGACTCTGATGCTGGGAGGGATTGGGGGCAGGAGGAGAAGGGGACGGCCCAGCATGAGATGGTGGGATGGCATCACAGACTCGATGAACGTGAGTCTCAGTGAACTCCGGGAGATGGTGATGGACAGGGAGGCCTGGCGTGCTGAGATTCATGGGGCCGCAAAGAGTCGGACACGATTGAGTGACTGAACTGAACTGATTCTAATATAAGAAGATATAAAGTATTCCAATATATTCTAAATATAAGATATTCTAGTTATAAATATATATGTACTTAAAAGCAGTGCCCCAAAATATGTGAAGCAAAAATGAACAGAACTGAAGAAAGAAATAGACAAATAATAAAGGGCAGAACAACTAGACAGAAGACAAGCAAGAAAATGCAAGAGTTGAAAAACACTGCAAGTCAAATAGATCTCACAGACAATTAGGACACTTCATCCAACAAAAATAGAATATACATTCTATTCAAGAATTTAATAGATGGATACAATATCAGACTACCCATAACAGAGGAGAGAATGAATGAACTGAAGAAAGTTAAAGGTCAATGTAAAGAGGAAAAAAAAAAACCTTTGAAGATACTAAAGAGTCATCAAAGATACAGAGCACATGGTAGAATGGTCTAAGAGACACAGAGGTACAGAACAGTCTTTTGGACTCTGTGGGAGAGGGCAAGGGTGGGATGATTTGGGAGAATGGCATTGAAACATGTATAATATCATATATGAAACGAATCGCCAGTCCAGGTTTGATGCATGATACTGGATGCTCGGGGCTGATGCACTGGGACGACTCAGAGGGATGGTACGGGGAGGGAGGAGGGAGGGGGGTTCAGGATGGGGAACACGTGTATATCTGTGGCGGACTCATGTTCATGTATGGCAAAACCAATACAATATTGTAAAGTAATTAACCTCCAATTAAAACAAATAAATTTATATTTTAAAAA
>SJYQ01004395.1:119941-141523 GCA_006410935.1 Redunca redunca
GATTGCTACTTATTATGAACATTATGGAGGTTTATTAAATATTGATAATATTCTATTTCTTGATCTGAATAGTATTATATGGATATGTTCAATTTGTGAAATGTCATTGAGTTATACACTTAAGGTCTGTACTTTACTGTTTGTATGTTACCCTTCCATAAAACTGTTTACAAAAACTCTCAACAGTGTTTTCATGAAACTATAAATTATCCTTAAAGATATATTTAAGTGCTAAGTGCCAACATGGCCAAGACACTTTAAAGAATAGTAAGAAAGTAGATCTATCAAATATAAAGACTTTCTATGAAGCTATGCTAATTAAGATGATGTAGCATTGCTTAAGAATACAGAGAAAACAGTTTAGAAAGAAAGTCTAAATAAAGTAAAATAAAATATTCAATGAAATTAAATAAAATATAGGATATATGATAGAGGTAGCCCAACACTACACAGGAAAAAAGGGGATCATCCACTGGGTTGATCCACTATTACTTGGGGAAAAATAAATAAATAAAATGCACCCTTACCTTAAACTATATATGAAACATAATTCCAAATGATTTATAAATATAAATGACATAAGCAAAGCTTTAAAACTTTTTGAAGAAAACACAGATATAAATATTTCCGTATTTGGAATAGGAAAGAATTTCTTAAATGAACACTAATGATAAAATAATACTTTTTCTAAATTAAAATTAAGAAGTTCTGTTCATGTATGACATGTTAAAGAAAATGAAAAGACAAGGTACACACTAAGAGAAGATAGTTGCCACATATTTAACCTACTAGAGATTAATATCAAAAACATTTAAAGAATATTTAAAAATCAGTAAGAAAAAAGCCAATAGAAGAATGGATAAAAGACAGAAATAGACACTTTGCAGAAGAGGGCACTCTCTTGGCTAGTAATCACAAAAATATGCTTTATCAGTGATAAATACATGATGATAAAAATAATATTATTTTATACTAATTCAGCAGCTGTCAACAAACTAAGTCCGACAATACCAAGTGGTGAGGATGAAAATCAACCAAATACATTATCGGTATAAGTAAAATGGATGAAAAACACTTTGAAAAGTAAGTGACCAGCATTTTGTGAAAATAACATTTTCATACCCTAAACCTAGAATTTCTATTCTGAGATATTTATTTCACAAAAATGCTGCATGTGTATGCTAAGAATCATGTACAAAAATGTCAACTGTAGCATTATTCATAATAGCAAAAAACTGGAAATAACCTGAATACTCATCTACAAATGAATGGCTAAGTAGCTATGATATAATCACAGAGAGTATTTTATAGCAGTAAAAATAAGTGAAGTTATACTAAACATCATAGGTGAATCTTAATACAGTGATAAGTGAAAATTGCCAAAACCCAGGAAACAGCACAATTTAATACATTTTTATAAATGGCAAAACAGCCATATTCTACTTCCTCATAAAATTTTATGGAATAAAACTTTATAAAAAATAATCAAAATGATAAATAGTTCAGTAGTTACCTCTGGTGAGAGAATCAGGGTAGCAGTAAAGGGTGAAGGATACAAGTAGATATAAGCTATCAGTAATTTCCTACCCTTGGATTAGTTGGTGGGACCAAGGGTAATTTAAAAGGTGACAATTAAATAAATATACATGTAACATAACACTGTGTCATGATATAAATTTTATGACTAATCCAATTCTGTGCACTTGATGTCCAAAAAATACAATATAATACAATACAAATTTAAAAACTGCTTGTTAGCAAGATAAAATATGCTGGGTTGAAAAACAATTATTAAAGGATCACCAATAAACTTTAAAGCTTCCAATTATATAATTGTGTTAATTTCATTTCTTTAAATTCTAAAATTAAAAGAAATGCTGAGTGTATTAAATACAACAGGAGTAAGATTTTTTTAAAATATGTATTTAGAGCTGAAAGTTACCTTGAAAATTATCTGAAAGAGGTACCTCTGGATATTTTCTATATGACAAGCTCTGCGTTTAACAGGCATTATCTCATTAATCCTCACAAAACTCTATGACAAAGCATTAATATCAATATTTTATCTGCAAAGAAACTTTGGCTAAAAGGGTTAAGAAATGAGTTCAAGTTCACAAAGCTCACAGGCAGAGCTACAATTTGATCCCAGGTTTATCTGAATCCTAAACCTGATTATTTATCTGTACATTTGTACTACCTCACTTAATTGGACAGGAAGTAGGTAGAAAAGTCAACTGATCTGCCCAAAATCACATATCAAGGTACTGACAGAATTGAGACTAAATGGTATTAACTTGTTGGAAGATCCTCTGGAGAAGGGAAAGGCTATCCACTCCAGTATTCTGGCCTGGAGAATTCCATGGACTGTATAGTTTATGGGGTTGCAAAAATTTGGACACGACTGAGCGACTTTCACAGTACTCACTCACTCACCACACACCAGGAATTAAGGCAAGTACTTTTATGAGACTTCCAGATTTTCATTCCATTATCTCATTCAATAAAAAGTCTCAAAATGGGCATGACCTATTAATTTCCTTTTCATTATCATATATCAGTCAAATGTTTCAACCCAGTAACTCTACCAGATAACCCCTGTATTTCGACACGAATCCACACCATATAAAATATTCATTTCTAAAGAGTACGATAAAAGCACAATGCAAATCTGCCACATATATTCTAATATATGCAAATTTATTTAACGTTTGTGTTTCAGTCAATTGTAGTAAATACTTCAATATGATATTATACGGAGAAACATTTTTAGAAAATGTCTCTCACCTGTTCTGAGCGGTCTGAATCACATTCTCGAGGTAAAGAATAGAATGCTTCTTGTGATTGCTGAAGCTTTTCTCTTAATTTAGCATTTTCTTGCTCTTTTTGAAATAGCTGATCCTGAAGAGTAACAACACTTTGTCGGAGCATAGCTTCACTTGATTTTGTGGTTTCAAAACAAATATGTAATTCATTGTAAAGCTGTTTTAAAAAATATATTCAAGTTTATAAATAATCAATAAATTCATCTATATATATATGAACATATTCATACATATGCCTATATATGACATACTTCTTGCCGTCAAGTTATCTTAATAGTCTAAGAGGAAAAGCAATATATAAACAAACGGGAAACCAAATGATATAACCACATGCCAATATAAAACTTCAATTGATGTTAAAAAGACAGTACGTTTACTAGCCAGTTGTAATACAGGCATATAAACATTTTAAGCTAGCTATATTAATTTTCATGACAAGAACGGAATTGAACTGAGCCATAATATTATAGAAACTGAATGAAAACAGAAAAGTCACTAAAGTTAGAATAAATGCTAAAAAAAAAAAAAAAATTATGTACAATGGTAGGAAGAAACAGAAAGGGAACATAAGTTATATTAGCCTAACTGGACTCAAAATACACATTTGAAAGAAAAAAAATAAACTTTCATTGAGAGTTCATTAAAGCTGACTGATACATTCCCATTTAGTAAAACTAGCATCTCCCGCTAGAGTGGAGGAGCAGCAGCAGGAGGAACAGCAGGAGATGAAGCCAGCCACTGAGGCTGGAGCTGGAATGCAAAGACTCGAATGCCAGATTGAGGAAGATGGATTTGCTCCTGCAGAAAACAGGAAATCACTGAAGACCTTGATCAGAGTGATAAAAATAGAATCAGTGTTCCAAAGCGATGGCAGATAATTTTAGATTTTTTAAATTCAAGGCAACATGAGTTAAATGAATTTATATTGAGGGTTTATTAAGACTGTGAGACAGTATAAGGTATATACCTGGTGGCATAGAGTCACACATGGTAAACAGTGGTATTCCTCCAATACAAACGAACTTACTTGGTGATGAAAATCCTAACTTATGATTGTGATTTAATGATATATATTCAATTTGTAGTAAGTAGCTGATTCTGATTTTTCAAAATCTGTGTGTGTATATATATATACATATTTGCTGATGACATTGGGAATGTGACCCAAGAATTATATCTGCTTTAAAATAAAAAAATAGGGCTAATAGTGAGTTAGTGAGGTTATAACAAAAGCAAAATCCCCAAAGACAGAATTTCAAAATTATGTTAAGACAATAGGTTTTTAGGTTTGCTTAGCCGGTTGATGACAGGGAGAATCAGACTAGTTGGCCTTCCTTCATGTGAAGAAATATAACTAGAGAAAAGCTGGCAGAATATTTTGTTTGTATGCAATAGTTTACTTTTTTAAGTTTAAAAGAAAAGATTCGTGAAATCTTTTTTAAATGCTTTTCTTCAGATATATACTCTGTCATAAAAATAAGACCCTCCAAATCAGTCCTCTGATATACAATTAGTTCAATATAGTTTTTATTTTTTGCAAAGATTATACCTCTATATTAATATAAATACTTTAAATAACCCATTTCACATTACAGTCAGTCTAAAACAATTTTTATAAAGAAAGGGTTGTCTTTATGATTTATAAAGTACTGCAGAATAAAAATTTGTGCTTTCCCTTCCAATTACCTTTATACCAGGGAATATGTCCAGTGTCCTTTCCACAGCTGACACCATCGCATATTCTAGAAGGGAAGAAAGAGTAGGAACCTGACAGCTTTGTGGAATGATGGAGGGATCAGACTGGGCCTTACAGTGACCTACCTGTGCTTTGTTGCTGCTTCCATGATTGAGTTCAGGGTAGAAAAGAAAAAAGCAAAATCTAAAGACAAGAACTAAGTTGACCAGAAAGAACTGAAGCTAGGATGAGTGCCCAATAGCATCAGAGTCACTTATTCAGTTAAAGATTATTTAACCCCTTTCCCTCTTATTTCTATGCTTTCTCAATACTAACCAGTTTTTACCTCATCAGAACAACTTTTTGGAGGAAAATTATAGGACATAATATTACTTTAAGACATACAGTTTTCAAATTATACCTCAGTAAAATTCTAGTAAGAGTCTACATATTTCAAATATTTAAGAATCTCAGGAACATCAGTTAGGATTGGCAACAATTTCCATCCCATTGCCCAAGGTGCAGGCATAATGATGGTGTCTCATCAGGAAGGAGGACCAATTTACTTGCCATTTGTAAACGTGGCATACTCTTCTCTTGCATGTTATGACTTAGGACCTTCCTTCACAGATGAAGGCCTATTCCTTCATGGAAAAAAGCTCTATCTTCATGTCTCTTGTCTCTTCTCTCCTTTCTTGCTTCCACAAAATTGAAGACTAACAGCTCTCCTCCTGTGTTTGCTATTTGGCTCTCTCAGCCATTAAATTTACACAGTTGTACTTCCTATTCAGAAGCTGCCCTGGCTTGATCTCATATGACGGGGTGGGCTACTCTAGACACAAAGGCAAGATCTACATTCTCTGAAAATATCCATCTTTCCAAGCAGCAGGTGAAAAAAAAAAACTTTTAAGAACCTGAAACAGATGATCTAGACCAGTCTTACTCCAGGAATTGAGACAAACTCTATTATTCCCTAATTCTTGCTCAAAATACACATCTCCTACTTGCCCTTTTCTTGATGGCACTTCACTTGTTTAATAGCAAAAAGATGACTCAGCTCTGAACTTTGAGTAGAGAGCCATTTTTAATTCTCGTCTCCAGTCCACCAGTAAATGTGGCCAGAAAAGCCTTCAAGGAGGCTGTCTATTTTATTTCTAAAGTGTTTTTGGTGACAAAGCCTCAGGATGACAGAATGTTTGTTTCTCTAGGAGATCCTGCAAAAAGGCAGAGGTTTAGGATGTTTTGGTCCCGTTGTTAGACACCATCTTACTCTCAACCCATTAATAACAGCAGAGTGAGTAAAAAAACTATTCTCAAGTGAGTAAATTAGCTAACACATTAAATGCATTCATCTGCACAGGTTTTGGAATCCTGATAGGCATCCTTTTTCTCTATTAGCAATCACAGTCACTTTCAGAAGTTTCCAGAGAGGCACTTTTCTCTATAATACTTCCCTCTATTAGTCCAAAAGGCTGGAATAGATCAGAATCTTTGGGAAGATTCTGGCCTATAAATATTTAATCATAGATTCCCATATGTACTTTAGCAGTATCAATCATTATAATACATAACAACTTACTATACTTACTGTTCTTCACGTTCTTTTTTGTTGAAGAAATTAAAGTGAAAAAACATTAACAGGCTCACTAGAGGACATAAAGCAAGTCACCTCCAGAGATAGCACCCCACACCCCAAGCCCTTTAATTTTCAGGGGCTTAGACTGAAGTACTCATCCTCTCATATTTTTATTAGTGTTGAGGAACAAGATGATATATTATTTACCTTAAAAATTTTGGAAATGTATAAGCTTTGGGACCCAATGATCAAATTTCAAGAAGAATAGTTTCCACATAAGTATACTATTTGCTATTCTGACTGAGACAATAAATTTTACAAGTGAAAACTATATCTTTTTATAGCACAAAATGAGAAGAAAAGAATATGCTTTACCATGCAGTTTAATCTAAAAGTGTATATAACCTAACTCTTTTGTTTTCCTGGACTGATATTAGCTCATTACTCATGTCATGTAATTATCATTAAATAGAATAAAAACCAATAAAATACATACTTAGTACCTCCAAACATGTTAGATGATCAAGAAGATGAAAATGCTGATATAATTTTCATCTATATTTAAATCATACATATATATATCATATAGATGACATGCAAATGTAGGAAAACTATTAAAACTTATATAAATGGTTACAGCATGCTCAAAGGAAGAAAACATAGTAGCTTATTTTTATTTCTCTTGATGAGTGTTCTCTTCTAGAGAAGCCCCCACATTATGTATTAGGTAAATCTGTATATGAGACTAATGATTTGTTATGGAGACCTCGTGAAAAACCTCTTTCCTGGGCTCAAAAATTTTTTCTTTGCTCTTTTAACTTTTGTCTCCCTTCCTCATTCCATTTATCCTATCACTGAAGGCAACTGTTTTCTCAGATAATAAAATAAATACTATGATATAAATCACCTTAATAAGTTAGAAAAAAGGAAGGGAAATGAGATGGAAAAAAGAAAGAAGAGAACAGAGGAAATAGCGAAGCTCCATTAGAAACAGAAATTTAAGAAGACATAACTCTTAGAGAAGTAAACTTAGGGGAAACTGAAGACAAACTATTAATGTAGTACTTTTTTTAATTCAACTCACCTGAGTCTTACAGCTAGGTCCAATTAATTTATGTGAAAACATATTTACAAATCTTAATTTGTAAGTAAACAATTTCCTTTCATTGTTGTATGGATTACTTGATTACTCAAATTTACTGAAAAAAATCTAGAAAACTACATGTGGAAAAGAAATAAAGACAAGTATTAAGTAAAATGTTCTAGGATTAGAATGAAAGTTTGATGTACATGAACATTGGAAGTCTGAAAAGTAGCATACTTTTTATTCATAATAAATAAAATAATGTGGTCATTCCCAAATTTATAAATCCTTAACTCCATAGCTGAAATATTTTCAGGGTGGGGGGACCAAGTCTAATAAAAAAAAAATTTGCAGGTCAAAAAGTTTAAAGCTGCAATGCTGTAGCCAAAATAAAGAAAATTAAATTTGTACACTCAGGAGAAATACTAGCTAAAGAATACTGTTATGGGCTCTTTTTACAGAGGATGGTAATAGGCTAGGCTCCCCTTTCATTAAAAAGAATGAAATGGAATTTTTTTGAATAAACTTTAACTTAGATATCAAGACAAATCCTCCAACATTAAAAGATATTAATCACTGAAAGAATTTTGAGTAGAATGAATAATGCAAGCTTATAAATTCTATTATAGACCCTTTAAGGACAAAACCACATTATTCTATGTATAACTGAATATTCTATAGGCTTTATAATACAGTTTAACATTGTGAGTTTTGGACTTGAACTTAGCTAGATTTGAGTTCTGCCACTGGTAGCTGTTTGACTTTAGACAATACTCTAAGACTCAGTTACTAGATCTATTTTTAAAAAAAGGATACCTATAGTAATATCCCACACAGGGTGGGTGTGGGGCTTAAATAGTGAGGCAAAAGCCCTTTTCCCAGTGGCTGATACACAGTAAGCTCAATAAATGTTCACAATTATTAATATATTGTTGCTGGAGGTGACTTACATTCATACCTCAACTTAAATAATATATTTGGCTCCATGCTATTCATAAACAAAACATATTTCCATCACATCTCTCATTATTATAGATAATGATTCTTGGAGAGGACAATCATAATCCTGGGGGGAAGATATATGTGGTTTCAAAAGTATGTTAGATTAAAGTTCAGTTTATGACATATATTCCAAACAGGAGTATAGAAGCTCTACCTCTCCAAATTTAAAAGCACTGACTCACTAGGAAATTTATGGCTTTGGCCACAGTTCACACAGAAGAGTTATGAGAAATCTGTCTCATTGATGTCTTATCTTCTCAGAATAAACATCATTGATATCACTTCATCAAGGAGAGTCCTTTTCTATCCCTAAACTAATAACCTACCCCCGGTGTGTTCCCATTCTTCCTACTACGATTAGAACATGTATCATTATTACACTTCCTATTTAATGTCTGTTATCAAACAGATTTAAGCTATGAAAGGCTAAGAATAAAGACAGTAAACAGGTCATCTATGCAGATAACTGGGGAAAGAGATTTCAGGCAATGGAACCACATACAAAGACCTTGAAGGTGAAGAATACCTGGTATGTTCAGGTGAAAAAACAAAGATAAACGTGGTCAAAGTGGAGAGATTAAGAAAAGAAAGTAAAGAGGAGATCACAGAGATTAACGCAGAGCCAGATCATGTAGCATCTCACAGGGTGTATGTAGTAAGAACTCGGATTTTACTTTCAATCAGACGGGAAACCAACAGATAGAGTTTAAGAGAGGATTGACTTGATTTGACTAACCAAGTTTCAGCAAGGACATTCTGGCATTTATGTTGAGAATGAACTCAAAGTGTGTAAGGTCAGGAGCAAAGAAACAAAGTAGACAGCTATTACAATCATTCAGGAAAGACAAGTTAGTGGTCATAGCAGGAATAGGGGGAAGTAATAGGATTCCAGACACACTTTGAAGACAGAGCAGACAACCGTTTAGTTTTGAACATGTGAAATTTGAGATGCCTATTAGGCCCTGAGTTAAAAGATGCTAAGCAGGCAATTAGATATACTCTTTCCTAGAGTTCATGGAAGAAATCCAGAGTAGCCAATCGAAACTAAGAGTCATCAGCATAGAGCAGTGCGATTGTGAAAGCCTAGGTGAGTGGATAAAATCACCTTGGGTATGAATTTAAACAGGAGGGAAGAAAGGATCCTAAGATTTTGACTTGGAACATTTTAACATTTAAAGGACAAGGTGAATAGGGAAGACTAGAAAGAAATAGAAAAGGAACAGTTAGACACTGAAGGAACAAACCCATACAACTGTGATGTGTTGTCTATCAGGCAGGAGAAAAAAGGAAGTGTTTCAAAGGACAGAGTTATAAACTGTGACAATATTGCTGATAAATGAGGCAAGATGAAGACTGCGAGAAGACAACTGAATTTAGCAATGTGAGAGACACAGGTGATTTTGAAAAGAGGAATTTTAGTGAAGTGAAAGTGGCAAAAACTTGATTGGAATAAGTTCAAAAGAGAATGGAAGAAGAGAATTTTGAGACAAGATAACTCTTTCAAGGAATACTGCTGGAAAAGGAGCAAAAAGAAGAGCGGGAAAGGGATACAGTAAGGTCAACAAAGGTTTTTTTTTGCTGTTGATTAATTGTTCTGTTCTTCCATGCAGATCAGAAACATAACAGCATGTGTACCTATGTGTATATATATAGTTTTATATATATATATATATAGTTATAAATGATCCAGTAGGGAAAAACTGATGCTGTCAAAGAGATGGGGAACACCTCTTTCTGCAGGCATGTATATAATAACAAAAACTTTAAGACGGAGACCTTAGTAATCATCAAGTTAAATGCTGGTAAATCCACACTGTCCTTTACATGCACCTACTGGAGCATGGAGAGGACAAGGAGGAGAGCATGCACTATACATACCATCATGGAAATAGACCCAAAGCATTTANGCTATACATACCATCATGGAAATAGACCCAAAGCATTTAATTTGAAAACAAGTTTAAGAACATCAAAAAGGGCAAATTAATATTTAAAATATCAAATAGTTTGATTGGTGATATGTGTATAGGCACACAGATACACAGTATATAATACATGGAAAAGGTCTGGAATGACTATTCAGATGATTACCCCTGGGGAAGGAACAAAATGAACTGAGTTGAATGGAAGAGAACTCAAATTGTTACACTAGCTTTATCAGTACTTCTGTATCATTTCAACTTTTACAACAATATATTCATGTAAATTTTATATAATTTTAAAGGTGACATAATTTTAAAATATTCTGTTCTTCCAGAAGAACTCTAGGATATACTCTCAAATTCAAAAGAGACTCAGATCTATAGAGTGAACTGTTGGACTCTGGGGGAGNNGAATCGCCAGTCAATGTCCGATGCAGGATGCAGGATGCTTGGGACTGGTGCAAGGAGAGGACCCAGAGGGATGGTATGGGGTGGGAGATGGGAGGGGATTCGTGTTTGGGAACGCATGTACACTCATGGTGAATTAATGTCAATGTTTGGCAAAACCAATACAGTAATGTAAAGTAAACCAAAGTAAAAATAAAAATTATAAAAAAAAAATATTAAGAGCAGTAAAGTCTGGGGCAAGGGCTTCAGGCAGAAGGGCAAAGAACTTTTTTTTTACACACCTTTGCATTTCTGTAAAATGTATCACAAGCATGTATTACTTTGGTAATAATCACTTTAAATAAAAATGTTTAAGTATTCAGTTATGTGAAGTGATACTGAATCTATTAAAGTTCTCAGGTATGTTATTTTTAAAAAATGATTGCTTTCTGCAAAGGCTGCTAAGGAAAAACAACCAAAAATTAGAATTAAGACTTAAACAATCCATCTTAAATTTTAAGTTAAGCAAGACTGAACAAGGAATCTTAGAACAAAAGATTGAAAAAGTAAATAGCAAAAGAAATACTGCCTTTTCTACCACCTTACCAAGTTCTTTCTTGCTGAGAGGAGAAACACCAAAAGTATTTGCACATGAGAGAAAAGGATTATGAACTTTAACAATAAGCCACCCTAAAGATACATTTTAATATAACCTGAGATGAGTTGGGGGCTTTCAATTGAAAATTAAGAGGGAGAAATGTCTCTGTTAAATTCATACACAGTGAAAAAGAGAAAAAATTGAAGTTAACTAATAATGTCTAATTTTTCAAGTCAATTTAGCAATGGAGTCTGGTTTAGAAACCAAAATACAATGGGTAATCCCACCATATAAAGCAAAAGGAAGGAATTATTCCATTCAAAGCAAAGAGGATGGGCATTACCCTAATCTGTGGTACCATCCACGTCTTGAAGGAAACTTGAAGGGAACAAAGAATTTAGTCAAAAAATCGCTGTTTTGAAGCATCATTTGAAAATATGTGTTTGAGGTTTACTTAATAGTTTCATTTCATATTAATTACTGATACTGAATTTTCACAGTGCATTTTCTGGAAAAAGAGTAAGTTTAAATAAAAAAAAGTCCCCAAGTAACACAGATTATGCTGCTTAACCTCTCTAAGCCTTGGCTGCCTCAACTATTGAGAGGAAATAACACCAATCTCAGAGGGTTGATATATGTAAAAACTAAGTCATTTCTATAAATATATATACTAAACAAAAACTTCAATAAAAGCATTTTTTAATTACTAGCTATAATTATTGCTGCTGAATCAGTCAGCATACCTGTTCAGCTGGGTAAGACTTCTTGAGGGGCTCCTTAAACAACTATAAAGTAAAACGACTACTTAAAGGAAACACACAAAATAAAAAGAGAAAAATCCTTGGCAAATATTGATCCTGAAGACTTCATCAGCATACCCATTTGTGTTTGTGCAGATTTGCCAATAAAATAATGCACAAATTCTGTAATGAAAGACTGCTTTAGGTCATAAACTAGAATCATACTTGATGAATAAATTCCATTCCCCAAATCCTTCCTGGTCTGCAGGCTGCAGTCCTAGTATGTTTCACAAAACTCCCAATTTATAAAAACAATATTCTACAGAATAAATTTGCATATATATTTTAAATGTTTCAGCTTTAACAGCCATAAAGAAAACTCACATCCTTTTAAATATTACCAAATTGAACCATATTTCATTTTTAATTTTGAAGAAGCAAATAAAAGGGAGTAATAAAAGAAATGTTGAAATGTGCAAAAATTTGAATTCTATATATTTTTATAAGTTCATGCATATAAATTTACATTTTTATGACAGAATAAAAGCATACTTTTTGATACGATATACTTTCAGCTGTGTGAACATCTTCCTGGTTCCTCAGTACTTTCTGTGTGTCCATATTCAGAACCTGAAGCTGCTGGATCAGCTCGGCTTGCTGTGCTGTATGTGCACTGTTCTGTTTGTAAAGATTCTGTAGCTCCTGCAACTCCTTCCTGTGCAAAGCAAGCAATAAATAGAGAGAAGCATGAATAAAGATCATCTCAGTTAAATAACAGTGTTCATCTAAAGTTACAGATCGGCCTCCAATTTTACTGGAGGCAAACATGTTAATAAGAGAAATAACATATAAAGTATTTAATATTTATCACATATACCTAGAAAGTATTAATAGAGGCACTATGACTTTCAAAGCCAAACAACTATCAATTTTCTTTTATAGCTTGATCAAAATAAAGTCCTCAATAAACAGACATAGTACCACCTTCTTACTGAAATTAAGTTATACTTCAGCTCTAAGAATTGATACACATTGATGCCAAAAATCTGATAGGGTAACTCAATGTTGATTTTATATTATATAGAATCTTAAATGTAGTAAGAACAATCCCAAAGGTAAATTTAGTTTTCAAACAAAAATTTCTTAAAGCACAACTAGTTCACAACTTCAGAGGCCTGAGCTGGGATTCCTGTGACTCCTCTAAATGAGCCTGAAGGAAATGATAAGACAAAAACCTCAGAAGGAAGGGGAGCAATACAAGGTGTAACCAGTTCTTCCACCCCACCAAGGGTGGTAAGTCGAAGGACAAATGAACTGGAGGGATAGTATTCAAGGCATAAGGGTCCAAGAAAACCATACCTCTGGATACAGGGTTCCAGATTTCTGTGGTGGTGAATCCACCACATATAAAACTGGAACATGTTTTGTAAAATAAACTTGAAGAGAAAATATTTACATTTATATTTCATATATATATATATCTCACAGTGCATATTTTGAAGACTATTTTTAATGGAAACTTTTCTTTACTTATAACCCCAAACTGGCAATTCATTCATGTAAGACAAATCTTAAAGAAAAAACATAAAAGATATGTAGATACTTGTTCAATATGGATGACTATTAATATGGGAGAAATGAGCTGTGTTTTTTTTAATCTATTTTATTTATTTATTTTGCTGCACTATGGGCTTGTAGAATTTAATTCCCTAACCAGGGAATGAACCCAGGCCACAGCTAAAAAAGGCTGAGTCCTAACCACAGGACTGCCAGGGAATTTCAGAGCTCTGCGCTTTTAGAGGTTTAGAATATTAATGCTCTCCAGATACAACAGCAACCCCTAAACCCACACAGATACATGTAGATAAACCATCTGCCTTAGTCCTTTGATATTAACAAAAAGAGCACTATTCTTTTGTAAGGGTTCCACACTCATTACCAAAGCACTTCCCTGAAGACCCACCTCCTAATACCATCATTATCAGGCATTAGAACTTCAACATATGAATATTGGGTAGACATAAACATTCAGACTATAGCACTTTTCTGCACTTTTCAAAAAACTGAAATCTGCAGAAAATAGTAATCAAAAAATGGTGGAAGGGAAAGAAGAGAATCAATAATGGCATAATACCTTAAGAAAATATAAAACAAGAGAGGGAGGGAAAAGACCCTTAGATTATTCTTCTCTCACTAATTCTGCCATAGAATTGAATCCCTCAAGTAAGGAGCGAGTACTTAACCTTCACAGTCTCTGTATTCTAGGATACGTGGGATAAGACAGTTGTTGGAATGGATGAAATGAAAATGATAACATAAAGAAGGACGGTTAAGAATGAATGATATCAAATAGCAGTAAAATACATAAGGAGAGAAGTTATTTGGAAACCTAAAACTATGTAAAATAAAATTAATTGGTAGGTTCAAACTTGAGACGCTCCTCCAGACAGGGACTAAAAAAATTAAAGAAAGATGTGGGTTGAGCTTATTTCATGCTGAGAACTAACGACACTTCTTCCTATCTCAGGGAGAATGTTGATTAAAAGTATTGTGTTGCTGATTTACAGTGATGCTAAGGGACTGAATGAGCCACAGGATAAATTATGAAAAAATGTTCCTGTAGACATCAGATTTGATAGCAAAGACTGACAAAGGGTTTCAGACAGCTTCAAAAGGTTATTTTGCAGTTAAAAAAAACCTCTCTGTTACACAAATAAAACTTTGCTTCTTCACATTACATGTGTCTTTCTCCTATCCTAGGCCTTCCCAGGTGGTGCCAGTGATAAAGAATCTGCCTGCCAATGGAGGAGATGCAAGAGACACGGTTTGATTCCTGAGTTGGGAAGATCCCCTGGAGAAGGAAATGGCAACCCACTCCAGTATTCTAGCCTGGAAAATTCCATGGACTGAGGAGCCTGGCAGGCTACAGTCCATGGAATTGCAAAGAGGCAGACATGACTGAGTGCACACATGCAGAATTTCTCCTCTCCTAAAACCCAAACAGGAACTGGTAGACATCATTACTAACAGGCCACTCTAACGACAGAGGGCAAAAAACAAAGGCAATTCAAGCAATGATTCTTTTAAAACACTTGCCATAGGCCAAATAAGTCACATGGCTAAATCTGATGTTAATGGGGGAGAAAGCATACTCGAGCAACAGAGAAGGTTTTGGTAAAAATGGACCTTTAAGATGAATCAATATTGAGTACAGGAATAAACACAGATGAGTAGGAAAGTTTACTGATGAGCACTGAAGCAGTATAAAAACCTAATCCTATGTATCTTTAGGCACGGAGATGAATGTTATAAATCTTGAGACACAAAATTAGGAGTTAAAATGGTTGAATGTATGTATTAAGTAGACACAGCATGATGTCAAAACCAACTAAAAATGGAATGTAGTTTGTTGTTGTTGTTGTTTTTTAAATCACCTTCCAAAGTTTTTTCATGCCATTTCTTTCTTAACCTTAGAAAGTCGGTTAGTGGTTCTTATAGAGAAAAAAAAATTATCTGAGATTTAATAATTCCCTCAATTTAACATCAGTGTCTTATTTACCAGTCCATATATTATAAAAACTAAAGTTATTACTTTTAAATAAAAATGCTCAATTATAGTCCCTTTTATCTAAAAACCCATTTCCCTACTCTTCAATCTATAAATATGTATTGAAAAAAAAAACAGAATTATTCTAATAAAATTTTACTGGCTATTATTTCTCCAGGGTTATATTTCAGCGTGATTTTCCCTCTATTTTCTTTGTACTCTTCTATATTAACATGTACCATTATACTAAAACAATTATGTACTTTGTTATCATATGCTGCTGCTGCTAAGTCACTTCAGTGGTGTCCGACTCTGTGCAACCCCATAGACGGCAGCCCATTGGGCTCCCCCATCCTGGGATTCTCCAGGCAAGAACACTGGAGTGGGTTGCCATTTCCTTCTCCAATGCATGAAAGTGAAAAGTGAAAGTGAAGTCGCTCAGTCCTGTCTGACTCTTCGCGACCCCATAGACAGCAGCCCACCAGGCTCCTCCGCCCATGGGATTTTCCAGGCAAGAGTACTGGAGTGGGTTGCCATTGCCTTCTCCGTTGTTATCATATAAATATAAACAAAAAAGAGTAGCAGTAATAGCATTAATTTCAGAGAAACTGGAACTCAAGGCAAAAATAATCATAAAGAAAAAAGTACAAAGTATAATTCACAGTAAAAACAAAATAACTTCGTTGGACACTTTACCCACCAAATCACAGCACATAAAAGAAAACAGCACAACAAAAACCAATAAGCAATAAAAGGAAAATCAGTTGTAAACTATATGGGAAAGATTCCATTTAAAATAATAACAAAAGCCATGTAATAACTATCAGTAAATTTAAGAAGAAATGTCAAAACTGACACGAGGAACAAAACATCTCATAAGGACACAAAGGTATTGAAACAAATGGTACGGCATCCCATATTCTGGAGAGAAAAGCTGACATTATAAAGATTCAATTCTCCTTTAGTTTGCTTTTCAATTTGATGCCCTAATAAAACTAACAAACACAAAATGAACCGGTTTAACCTAAAGTTTACATGGAAGAATTAATAAGCAATAAATGCCCAGGAAACCTGTGAAACAGCAGAAATGGAGAATGCGTCACGTATTCTCTTATCCAATTTTCATCATCTCTACCATATTACTTACTCTCTAGTACTCTTAGCCTACTTTCTAGCCTAAGAAGCCAATCTCTACAGACTGCATTACATTGGCTCCCAGTCTTCCGTGTTTTAATTTGAGTACCTGAAAGTGCTGGCCAACGATTAGAGAGTAAAGGAAAAAGAGGTCATGGGATTTATTTTCCTAGCTCCCTCTCTACTAAGCCACTGTTGGCAGTATCTCTGTTCCTCTATCTAAGAATACTTTTATGAGACAGCCTCCCTCCCAGGGCTAGACTTGTCACAGAGATCTGGTAAAATCTTCTCTCACAGTGGGAAAAGGAAAAGATGGAACGATTTGAGAGAACAGCACTGAAATGTGTATATTATCATATATAAAATAGATGGCCAATGGGTTTGATGTATGATTCAGGGAACCCAAATCTGGTGCTCTGTGACAACTTGGAGGGATAGGGTGGGAAGGGAAGTGGGGAGGGGGCTCAGGAGAGAATGTATACATGTATTCCTATGGCCAATTCATGTTGATGTATGGCAAAAAGTATCACAATACTGTAATTACCCTCCAATTAAATTAGGAAAAAAAAGCTTCTCTTCTTGGCCCTTCTGGCCTAGTTGGTAGTAATAGTTGATGATAAAAACTCTGACAATAGGGAATGCACTCAGAAAGGCAACCTAAAACAGTATAATGTCTCTGAAACATATACATGAAAAATTATGAAAAATAAAAGCAATTGATAAACTAATGGGAAAAATTATTAATAGTTATCTTATACCACTGGAAGGTCTGAACTACAGAACAGAGATTAGACTGTTTCTGAGATATCCTAGATAAGCATACAAGGTAATTGGTGTATACTACAAAAAAGAAAATTTCAACTAAATATATGAATCAATGTAAAATTTAAACACAATAAAAAGAACAGTTTTGAAAAGTACTGAGAAACTTACAAAGTAAGAGCATCAAGCCAAGACTAAGAGCTGTTTTATTAGTAAGAAGATAGGAATAAATAATAACTTTCAGATTTCTTCTAAAATTAAGATTCTATTACTATTTAGAATTACCTTCTTGAATTCATCAACAATTGACTTAAAAAAATTATACCATGAGTGGATAAAGTCAATCAATCTGTCATCTGTGAAGATACTTTTCCACATCCCTATAATTCGATCTTTAAAATGAGAAACTATGGTTCTTTTATCATATAAATATATATGTGTATCTATAAATGTATATATAATATATGTTAATCTATTAACCAAGCAAAACTCCTGCCCATATATATATATATATTACAATACCCTAAATATATACAAGTAAATATTAAGTCATTTAGTCAGTTCAGTCACTCAGTCGTGTCCAACTCTTTGCGACCCCATGAATTGCAGCACACCAGGCCTCCCTGTCCATCACCAACTCCTGGAGTTCACTCAGACTCATGTCCATCGAGTCAGTGATGCTATACAGCCATCTCATCCTCTGTCGTCCCCTTCTCCTCCTGCCCCCAATCCCTCCCAGCATCAGAATCTTTTCCAATGAGTCAACTCTTCACATGAGGTGGCCAAAGTACTGGAGTTTCAGCTTTAGCATCAGTCCTTCCAAAGAACGCCCAGGACTGATCTCCTTTAGAATGGAGTGGTTGGATCTCCTTGCAGTCCAAGGACTCTCAGGAGTCTTCTCCAACACCACAGTTCAAAAGCATCAATTCTTCAGGGCTCAGCTTTCTTCACAGTCCAACTTTCACATCCATACATGACCACTGGAAAAATCATAGCCTTGACTAGACGGACCTTTGTTGGCAAAGTAATGTCTCTGCTTGTAAATATCTGTGTATACCATAATTATATATGAAGTTAATAAAACTTTTAAAATTTATTTTAAAGGAGGCTAATTACTTTATAATATTGTGGTGGTTTTTGCCACACGTTGACATGAATCAGCCATGGGTTTATATGTGTTCCCCATCCTAAACCCCCTCCCACAACCCCTCCCTCAGGGTCATCCTAGTGCATCAGCCCTGAGCACCCTGTCTCATGCATCAAACCTAGACTGGCGATCTGTTTCACATATGGTAATATACATGTTTCAATGCTATTCTCTCAGATCATCCCCACTCTCGCCTTCTCCCACGGAGTCCAAAAGACTGTTCTATAGATATGTGTCTCCTCTGCTGTCTCGCATATAGGGTTATCGTTACCACCTTTCTAAATTCCATATATATGCGTTAGTATATTGTATTGGTGTTTTTCTTTCTGGCTTACTTCACTCTGTATAATAGGCTCCAGTTTCATCCACCTCATTAGAACTGATTCAAATGTACTCTTTTTAATGGCCGTGCAATATTCCATCATGTATATGTACCATAGCTTTTCTATCCATTCATCTGCTGATGGACATCTAGGTTGCTTTCATGTCCTGGCTATTATAAACAGTGCTGCTATAAACATCGGAGAAGGCAATGGCACCCCACTCCAGTACTCTTGCTGGAAAATCCCATGGACGGAGGAGCCTGGTGGGCTGTTGTCTATGGGGTCGCACAGAGTTGGACACGACTGAGTGACTTCACTTTCACTTTTCACTTTCATGCATTGGAGAAGGAAATGGCAACCCACTCCAGTGTTCTTGCCTGGAGAATCCCAGGGACAGGGGAGCCTGGTGGGCTGCCGTCTATGGGGTAGCACAGAGTCAGACACGACTGAAGCAACTTAGAATCAGCAGCAGCAGCAGCGATGAACATTGGGGTACACATGTCTCTTTCAATTCTGGTTTCCTCAGTGTGTATGCCCAGAAGTGGGATTGCTGGGTTGTATGGCAGTTCTATTTCCAGTTTTTTTAAGGAATCTCCACACTGTTCTCCATAGTGGCTGTACTAGTTTGCATCCCCACCAACAGTCTAAGAGGGTTCCCTTTTCTCCACACCCTCTCCAGCATTTATTGCTTGTAGACTTTTAGATAGCTGCCATTCTGACTGGTGTGAGATGGTACCTCACTGCGATTTTGATTTGCATTTCTCTGATAATGAGTGATGTTGAGCATCTTTTCATGTGTTTGTTAGCCATCTGTATGTCTTCTTTGGAGAAATGTCTGTTTAGTTCTTTGGCCCATTTTTTGATTGAGTCATTTTTTTTTTTCTGGAATTGAGCTGCATGAGTTGCTTGTATATTTTTGAGATTAATTCTTTCTCAGTTGCTTCATTTGCTATTATTTTCTCCCATTCCGAAGGCTGTCTTTTCACTTGCTTATAGTTTCCTTTGTTGTGCAAAATCTTTTAAGTTCAATTATGTTCCATTGTTTAGTTTTGCTTTTATTTCCATTACTCTGGGAGGTGGGTCATAGAGGATCCTGGTGTGATTTATGTTGGAGAGTGTTTTGCCTATGTTTTCCTCCAGGAGTTTTATAGTTTCTGGTCTTACGTTTAGATCTTTAATCCATTTTGAGTTTATTTCTGTGTATGGTGTTAGAAAGTGCTCTAGTTTCATTCTTTTACAAGTAGCTGACCAGTTTTCCCAGCACCACTTGTTAAAAAGATTGTCTTTTCTCCATTGTATATTCTTGTCTCCTTTGTCAAAGATAAGGTTTCCATAGGTGTGTGGATTTATCTCTGGGTTTTCTATTTTGTTCCATTGATCTATATTTCTGTCTTTGTGCCAGTACCATACTGTCTTGATGAGTGTAGCTTTGTAGTAGAGCCTGAAGTCCAGCAGGTTGATTCCCCCAGTTCCTTTCTTCTTTCTCAAGACTGCTTTAGCTCTTTGAGGTTTTTTGCATTTCCATACAAATTGTGAAATTATTTGTTCTAGTTCTGTGAAAAATACCATTGGTAGCTTGATAGGGATTACATTGAACCTATAGATTGCTTTGGGTAATATACTTATTTTTACTATATTGATTCTTCCAATCCATGAACATGGTATATTTCTCCATCTATTTGTGTCCTCTTTCTTTCATCAGTATTTCATAGTTTTCTATATATAGGTCTTTTGTTTCTTTAGGTAGATACATTCCTAAGTATTTTACTTTTTTTCATTGCAATGGTGAATGGAATTGTTTCCTTAAATTCTCTTTCTGTTTTCTGTTAGTGTATAGGAATGCAAGGGATTTCTGTGTGTTAATTTTATATCCTGCAACTTGACTATATTCATTGATTAGCTCTAGTAATTTTCTGGTGGAGTCTTTAGGGTTTTCTATGTAGAGGATCATGCCATCTGCAAACAGTGAGAGTTTTACTTCTTCTTTTCCAATATGGATTCCTTTTATTTTTCTGCTCTGATTGCTGTGGCCAAAACTTCCAAAACTATGTTGAATAGTAGTGGTGAAAGTGGGCACCCTTGTCTTGTTCCTGACTTTAGGGGAAATGCTTTAATTTTTCACCATTGAGGATAATGTTTGCTGTGGGTTTGTCATATATAGCTTTTATTATGTTGAGGTATGTTCCTTCTATTCCTGCTTTCTGGAGGGTTTTATCATAAATGGATGTTGAATTTTGTCAAAGGCTTTCTCTGCATCCATTGAGATAATCATATGGCTTTTATTTTTCAATTTGTGAATGTGATGTATTACATTCATTGGTTTGTGGATATTAAAGAATCCTTGCATTCCTGGATAAAGCCCACTTGGTCATGATGTATGATCTTTTTAATATGTTGTTGGATTCTGTTTGCTGGAATTTTGTTAAGAATTTTTGCACTTATGTTCATCAGTGATATTGGCCTGTAGCTTCTTTTTTTGTGGCATCTTTGTCTGGTTTTGGTACTAGGGTGATGGTGGCCTCAAAGAATGTGTTTGGATGTTTACCTTCCTCTGCAATTTTCTGGAAGAGTTTGAGTAAATTTTTGGTAGAATTCAGCTGTGAATCCATCTGGTCCTTGGCTTTTGTTTGCTGAAAGATTTCTAATTACAGTTTCGATTTCCATTCTTGTGATGGGTCTGTTAAGATTTCTATTTCTTCCTGGCTCAGTTTTGGAAAGTTATACTTTTCTAAGAATTTGGCCATTTATATATGTCATATATATATGTGTGTGTGTGTGTCATATATAAATATAATACATATATTATATTATGTATATAAATACATTACATATTTTACAGGTAGCACCAGAAACTGAAATTGTG
>SJYQ01004395.1:146522-158532 GCA_006410935.1 Redunca redunca
ATATATATAAATGCAACACAGTTTTGTCTGTTGATTTTTTACCCTGCAACTCTGTCATATTTATTTTTTCTAATAGCTTTTTTGTGGAGTTTTTTATCATTTTATAAAATCATGTCATCCACAAACAGACACTTTTACTTCTTTCTTTCCATTTGGACTCTTTTTATTTCTTTTTCTTGCCTAATTGCTCTTGTTAGGACTTCCAGTATTATGCTGAATAAGAGTGGCAAGAGTGGCCTTTGTTTTGGTCCTGATGTTAGACACGGAGCTTTTAGTTTTTCACCACTGAGTATGATGTTAGATGTGGATTTGTCATTTAAAACTTTATTATGATGAGGTATGTTATTTTTATAACCATTTAGTTGAGAAGTTTTTTTTTTTAATCACAAATGAGCACTGAATCTTGTCAAATGCCTTTTTTGCANTTTTTTAATCACAAATGAGCACTGAATCTTGTCAAATGCCTTTTTTGCATTTATGGAGATAATCATATGGTTTCATCCTTCATTTTGTTAATGTGGTATCCTATTGATTGATCTGCAGATGTTGAAACCTCTTTATTTCCTGGGATAAATCCCACTTGATTATGGTGATGATTCTTTTAATGTACTGTTTTACTTGACTTGATAATACTCTGTTCAGAATTTTTGCATCTATGTTCATCAGAGATATTGGCCTGTAATTTTCTTTTTCTGTGTGTTGTCTTTATGGGTTTTTGTATAAGAGTGGAGTTAGCCTCATAAAATGAGTTAAGAATCATAACCTCCTCTTCAGTTTTTTGGAAGAGTCTGAGAAGAACAGATACTAAATCTCTGAATGGTTGATAGAATTCATCAGTGAAGTCGTCCAGGTCTGGAGAGCTCTCTGATTATCATTTCAATTTCTATATAGTGATATGGTCCATTAAGATTTTCTATTTCTTCATGATTCAATCTTGGAAGTTGTATAATTCTAAGAAATTGACCATTTCCTCTAGTTTGTTCAATTTGTTTGCAAAGAACTGCTCATAATATTCTCTTATAATCCTTCATATTTCTGTGGTATACATTATATCTCCTCACTCATTTCTATATTTACTAGATCTTTGTCTTTTTTTTTTCTTTAAAGAGTATAACTAAAGATTTGCTGATTTTATCTTTCCAAGGAGCTATCTAATTTCATTGATTTTTTTTCCTATTGTCTTTTTAGTCTCAATTTCCATTATGATCTCTGGGCTTCCCAGGTGGTTTACTGGTTTCAATATACAATCTAAACTTGAGAAAAGTTCCATATGTACTCGAGAAGAATATGCATTTTGCTGCACTTGGACTGAATATCCTGAACAAATGAATCAAATCCATCTGGTCTAAAGCATCATTTAAGACCACTGTATCATTGTTGAATTTTGACGGATGAACTATCCATCAATGTAAGTTGGGTATTAAAGGCCTCTACTATTGTGTTATGGTCAATTGCTCCTTTTAGGCTTGTTAGTAACTGCTCTGGTGCTTTCTGTTAGATATGTGTGTGTGTGTGTGTGTGTGTGGAGATATATATATATATGTATGTATATCTTCTTGCTGAATGGTCCCCTTTATCATTATATACTGTTCAATTTTGTCTCATTACTTTTTTGACTTCAAGTATATTTTGTCTGATATGAGTATGTCTACATCGACTTCCTTTGAATATCATTTTCTTGGAGTATCATATTCAATCCCTTCACTTTGACCTTGCATTTGTCTTTAGAACTAAGATGAGTCTTCTGGAGACAGTATATAGTCTTATTATTTTTTAATGCATCTGGTTGGTCTGTGTCTTTTGACTGGTGAATTCAATCCATTACATGAATTATAATTGATAGATGAAAACTAAGTCCTGCCATTTTACTTTTTGTTTTCTGGTTGTTTTATNTTTTGTTTTTTGTTTGTTTTATATCTCCATCATTTCTTTTGCTTTGTATTTATGTCTGCCATTTAGGTTTGCTGGTTTTCTGTGATGCTTTTCTCAGTTTATTCTTTGTTCATTTTCATGTCTCTGCTGTAGATTTATATTTTGTGTTTACTGTGAGTTTTGTATAAAATATCTCAATGGCAAAAATCCTCTTTTTTTCTGTTGATAGCATCTTCATTTATGTCTATAGATTACATCCTTATCCTCTTCCCTTTTGTTTTTGCTGTCTCAAATTATCCCTTTATATGTTCAGAGTTTTTTACCAAACTGCAAGTGGCTATAGTTATATTTCCCCCCCTTTAATGTTTCTGCTATAATAAAGTATTTAGAATCCTATTCAAATAAAGAGTTAAGTTTTTCTGATTTTATTTATCCCCTTGCTAAAATACGTGCACCTTTGCCTTTTTATTTCTGATAGAAGAACACTTTTCAACATTTCTTGTACGACAGGTCTAGTTTTGATGAACTCCCTGAGCTTTTACTTGTCCTGGAAAACCTTTATTTCTCCTTCATAGCTGAATGATAACTTTGCTGGTTAGAGTACTCTTGGGTAATAGTTTTTATCTTTCAGTATTTTCAATTTGTTATTCCAATCCCTCCAGACCTGTAGGATTTCTACTGAGAAGTCTTCTGATAGCCTTAAAGGGGTTCCCCTGGAGGTTGAGTTCAATTCAGTTCAGTCGCTCAATCATGTCTTTGCAACCCCATTGACTGCAGCACGCCAAGCCTCCCTGTCTATCATCAACTCCCGGAGTTTACTCAAACTCATGTCCATCGAGTCAGTGATGACATCCAACCATCTCATCCTCTGCCGTCCCCTTCTCCTCCCTCCTTCAATCTTTCCCAGCATCAGGGTCTTTTCAAACGAGTCAGCTCTCTGCATCAGGTGGCCAAAGTCTTGGAGTTTTAGCTTCAACATCAGTCCTTCCAGTGAATATTCAGGACTGATTTCCTTTAGGATGGACTGGTTGGATCTTCTTGCAGTTGAGTTTGCAAGGGACTCTCAAGAGGCTTCTCCAACACCACAGTTCAAAAGCATCAATTCTTCTGCACTCAGCTTTCTTTATAGTCCAACTCTCACATCCATACATGACTACTGTAAAACCATAGCCTTGACTAGATGGACCTTTGTTGGCAAAGTAACGTCTCTGCTTTTTAATATGCTGTCTACATTGGCCATGGTAGATTACCATCCTTTTTTTTCCTGGCTGAATTTCAAAATCTTTGTCATTGACTTTTGAAAATTTAATAAAATGTGTCTTAGACAAGGTTTTTGCATTGAGGTAATTATTCTCTTAGCCTCCTGGACTTGTATACCCAGTTCTTTCCCCATGTTTGGGAGGCTCTCAGCTATCACAGATAAATTTTCTGTGCCCTTCTCCTTCTTTTCTCCTTCTGGTATACCCATTACCCTAATGTTGCCCTCTTAAAACAGTTGAATAAATATTGTAGAATTTTCTCATTTTTCATATCTCAATCATTTTTCTTCTTCTACTATATCATTTCTTAATTTCCATCTTTGAGCTCACTAATTATCTCTTCACTATGATCTGCTCTGTATCCAGCACTTTATAATGCATTCTTCATATCATTTACTGAGTCTTAAGTTCTATAATTTGTTTCTTTTTCAGTTTTAAAAATCTTTGGTAAAGTATTACTTCTGTTCATTAACTTTATTCCTGAGCTCAACGAACTACCTTTCGGAGTTTTCATGTTAACTAGTTGAATTTCTTCATGACAGGTATTTTGAATTCTCTATCAATCATATTGCAGTGCTCCATAATTTTTAAGCTTAGCTTCTGGGAAACTGTCATTTTCTTTTTGTGGTAAAGTGTTACTGTGGTTTTTCATGATGCTTGATAAGCTTTTCCTCTGATGACACAAAGACATAGGGAACACCCTTCTGCTTTATTCTAACAATTCAACAGGTCAGAAATTAGAAGTCTTTCTTTTAATTTCCAGTAGGTGGTGATATAGTACAAGTTTTGGGTTTCTCTTACTTGTGCTGCCTCTGGGTATATCTGAGAGTCTGCATTTTCCATGCTCCTCTGCCTCTACGTGGCCCTGTGCCTTCATTATTGTTTCTTGTGTCTCTAGTGTCATTGCTGTCCTGCTTCCACAAGTGTCACAGTTGCCACTGCCTGGGGCACTGGGATGGTGGGCTATTCCCTCATATCTGGGATCCTGAATTGCAGGCTGCACAACCATGAGGGAAGAGGCAGGAGGAGGCAGGGTCCTGCAGATGCCTCCATGGTATTCAGTGTTATAACTTTCCTGTGGGGTGCCTCTGTGGTGTCCAGTGCTGTGATTTTCCTGCGGGTACCTCTGTAGCATTCAGTGTTATAAGCTACACTGCTGCAGATGTGCAAGTGGAGGGCAAGAGTAAGGCCTCACTATCATTGCTGCCCAGTTTCTTGTGGCTGTAGGCACCACTGTGGCCAGGAGGATAGAATCATGTGCATGACCTCCCCTGCCACTGTCGGATTCACTGAGATTGTGGGCACAGCTGCTGGTGTTGATAGACCAGGACTGCAAGCATGCCTCCACTGTTCCCTTGGTTCTGCATCCTCCATATTTTCCAATCCAACCACCTTTAGTGCACAGATGTGCAGAATTCCCTAGCATCCTGATGTACTGAACACAGAAATCTTTGTTGTGCTGTGGATGTTTTAGTAGTTGTATATTGAAGGTAAAAGACATAGATAGCTTTTCATTTGTGATGGTGCTAACTTTACAGAATATAATTTTAAATATATATTTTTCAACCAAGAAACTTATGATATGCAAGAGACAAGCATCATTCATAAAAAGGAAAGAACCAGGCAACAGATACTGTCCATGAGAAAATTCAGATACCAGACTTCAAATAGATTTCAAGACATTATAAGTATACTCAAAAAAACAAAAGAAAATCATGCTTTTAAAAGTACCATATCTTTTTCAAAAAGGTAAAATAGCAAATACCAAAAAAGTATATAAAATATTTTGAAACATTCAAATGGAAGATCTGGTACTAAAAAGCACAGAAACTAAAATGAAAAAANTGGTACTAAAAAGCACAGTAACTAAAATGAAAAAAAAAAAAAAAACACCTTACTAGAAGAGCTCAACTTTTAATATGAAATGGTAGGAATAAGAACAAAAAATTTGAAGATATATCAAAACAATTAATAGACACAGAGAAATATTGGACACCACTAAATGCACCATTATAAGCATAATGGGACTACCAGAAGGAGAGGCAATAGAATAAGGAACAGAAAAAATACTCAAAGAAATAACGGCTGAAAACTACCAAACAATGATGAAAAACATTAATCTATACATCCAAGAAACACTACAAACTCTCTAAGTACTATATATAAACAGAGATGATCATGAATAGACACATCATGGTCAAAATGCTAAAAGCCAAAGTCCAGGAGATACTGTTAGAAACCAAAAAAGAAAATGATTCATTGTTTCCAATGCACTTCAGTAAGACTGGCAACTGACTTTTCTTCAGAAATAATGGAGACTATAAAAAGAGATAACATATTAAAAATGCTCAAAGAAAAACACTGCCAACACAGAATACTATATCCAGTAATACTATATATTTAGAATACCATATCTGGATACATTATCTGGAACACTATATCTATTGCCAACACAGAATACTATATCCAGTAATACTATATCTAGTAAAAATACTAATCCATTTATAAATGAAGGCAATGAGTGACACTAGCATAATGCAGAGTATGTAGCTCCAAGCACTCTTGCCTGGGAAAAAACTTGGAAAAAATAGTAGAAACTGTCCAGAACCAATGTTGGAAAACTCAAAATTTTACAATAAAGAAAATGTTGAACCAAGAAAAAGGCAACTTAAAAAAAGAATAAAATATTCTTGAATTTTTTATAAGGCCTTCCACAGCTTATTCTCAGTACACTCAGTTCAGTTCAGTTCAGTCGTTCAGCCGTGTCCAAGTTTATGCAACCCCATGAATCGCAGCACGCCCAGAATCCCTGTCCATCACCAACTCCCGGAGTTTTCTCAAACTCATGTCCATCGAGTCGGTGATGCCATCCAGCTATCTCATCCTCTGTCGTCCCCTTCCTCTCCTGCCCCCAATACCTCCCAGCATCAGACTCTTTCCAATGAGTCACCTCATTGCATGAGGTGGCCAAAGTATTGGAGTTTCAGCTTTACCATCAGTCCTTCCAATGAAAACCCAGGACTGATCTCCTTCAGAATGGAAAGGTTGGATCTCCTTGAAGTCCAAGGGACTCTCAAGAGTCTTCTCCAACACCACACTTCAAAAGCATCAGTTCTTCAGTGCTCAGCTTTCTTCACAGTCCAAATCTCATATCCATACATGACCACTGGAAAAACCATAGCCTTGACTAGATGGACCTTTGCTGGCAAAGTAATGTCTCTGCTTTTGAATATGCTATCTAGGTTGGTCATAACTTTCCTTCCAAGGAGTAAGTGTCTTTTAATTTCATGGCTGCAATCACCATCTGCAGTGATTTTGGAGCCCGGAAAAATAAAGTCTGACACTGCTTCTACTGTTTCCCCATCTATTTCCCATGAAGTAATGGGGCCAGATGCCATGATCTTGATTCTCTGACTGTTGAGCTTTAAGCCAACATTTTCACTCTCCTCTTTCACTTTCATCGAGAGGCTTTTTAGTTCCTCTTCACTTTTTGCCATAAGGGTGGTGTCATCTGCATATCTGAGATGATTGATATTTCTCCCAGCAATCTTGATTCCAGCTTGTGCTTCTTCCAGTCCAGCGTTTCTCATGATGTACTCTGCATAGAAGTTAAATAAGCAGGGTGACAATATACAGGCTTGATGTACTCCTTTTCCAATTTGGAACCAGTCTGTTGTTCCATGTCCAGTTCTAACTGTTGCTTCCTGACCTGCATATAGGTTTCTCAAGAGGCAGGTCAGGTGGTCTCGTATGACCATCTCTTTCAGAATTTTCCACAGTTTATTGTGATCCACACAGTAAAGGTTTTGGCATAGTCAATAAAGCAGAAATAGATGTTTTTCTGGAACTCTCTTGCTTTTTTCATGATCCAGCAGATGTTAGCAATTTGAACTCTGGTTCCTCTGCCTTTTCTAAAACCAGCTTGAACTTCTGGAAGTTCATGGTTCATGTATTGCTGAAGCCTGGCTTGGAGAATTTTGAGCATTACTTTACTAGCATGTGAGATGAGTGAAATTGTGTGGTAGTTTGAGCATTCTTTGGCATTGCCTTTCTTTGGGATCACAATGAAAACTGACCTTTTCCAGTCCTGTGGCCATTGCTGAGTTTTCCAAATTTGCTAGCATATTGTGTGTAGCACTTTCACAGCATCATCTTTCAGGAAATAGCTCTACTGGAATTCCATCACCTCCACTAGCTTTGTTTATAGTGATGCTTTCTAAGGCCCACTTGACTTCACATTCCAGGAAGACTGGCTCTAGGTAAGTGATCACACCATTGTGATTATCTGGGTCATGAAGATCTTTTTTGTATAGTTCTTCTGTGTATTCTTGCCACTTCTTAATATCTTCTGCTTCTGTTAGGTCCATACCGTTTCTGTCCTTTATCGAGCCCATCTTTGCATGAAATGTTCCCTTGGTATCTCTAATTTTCTTGAAGAGATCTCTAGTCTTTCCCATTCTGTTGTTTTCCTCTATTTCTTTGCATTGTTACATTAGCCATCTTAAATCCAAGAATCTTAAAACAGTATAATTCATATAGTGGCAGTAGCCAGTGTTCCCGGTAGGTGATCTTTCCTGGTTTGGGAAAGAGCAGAGATAAACTCTCCTAGCAAATTATTGTATGTGTCTGTTATCATTGGTCTAGTGGTGACCAGAAGGAATGATGCAAAGGGATTATCTCTGACCAGACTCTGAACACAGACTGGAAAAGTGGAGTTCAGTTCAGTTCAGTCGCTCAATTGTGTTTGACTCTTTGCAACCCCATGGACTGCAGCATGCCAGGCTCCCCTATCCATCACCATCTCCTAGAGCTTGCCCAAACTCATATCCATCGAGTTGGTGATGCCATCCAACCATCTCATCACAGCTCAAATGCCTTTGCACAGGGCAAGAGATGACTGGTTACAATATACAATTGGATGCCTAAGTCACAGGACTAAATGTTGTGGGAAATTCTTTGAGAAATTAAGACATTCAAAAATACCCTTTCACAAGGGAGAGTTTATAAGTCCACACATATCTTCAGTGAAAGATGCATATTCACAAAATCCAGAGGCACTTCACTTTGGGATAACGCCTGAGCTCATTGCAAATCTGGGTAAGTATTAAAGGAATGTTCTATTAGAGAGCCAATCTACAAGGACTGGAAAAGGAACTTGTTTTGAATCTCTGTTTCAGATTTTTTTTTGCTTTTTCATTTTAGCTGTTGGCAGTCAAGGTGAAATTCAGTCACAAGAGTAGGAGACAAAAGCTAAAGGACAAAGACTTCAATGACTGAATACAGTAAAGAATAAACACTTTACAAAAGTAAACTGAAGCACTAAACAAAAATATTACCATAGCCTTCAGCAGTTAAAGCAGGGGTAGGATCTGATTTTCAGCATTATCATATATTTGTTATCACAAATCCCCAACTTTCAACAACAAGAAAATGTTGCAAAGCATACAAAGAAACAGGATAATATGGCACATTCAAAGAAACACAAAAATTAACAGAAACAATTCCTGAGGAAACTCAGATATCAGATCTACAAGGCAAAACTTTAAAACTATCTCAAGTATACTTGAAGAAGAATATGTAAAAGAATTGAGGACACCAGAAAAACAATGTATTAATGTAAGCCAAACAAATATCAATAAAGAGCCTGAGGTTATAAACATGAATCAAATTCTAGAGGTAAAAATTAAAATAACTGAAATGAGTAATTCACCAGAGGGGTCAACCGATGTGAGGAAACTAAAAGAACTAGTGAATTTATTGAATCTGAGAAGTGGAAAGAGGAATGAAGAAAATTGAATAGAGCCTAAGAGAACAGTGGGACACTATTAACAGACAAAAATGTACATTATGGGAGTCCCAAAGAAACAAGAAACAAAGGTGGGGGGCAGAAACAACAATGAAGAAATAAGAACCAAAAACTTCTCAATTCTGATGAAATACATGTGTCTATAAAGCCAAAGGCCACAAGTACAATCAACAGAAAGTGACCCACACTAAGATACACTACAATTAAACTTTTTAAAGTCAGCCAAAAACAAAAAGAGAATCATGAAAGTAACAAAGGAGAGTGTCTAGTAACAAGGGCTCATTACTAAGAGTAACACCTGATTTCTCATCAGAAATCATGGAAGTCAGAAGGCAATGATATATATTTAAATGATATATTTAAAGTTTTGAAAGAAAAAATGTCAATGTTGAATTCTATACCCAGCAAAACTGTCCTTCAAAATCAGAGCATAATTAAGACATTCACGGGTAAGCAAAAGTTGAGGGAGTTCATTATGAAATCTAATAAGAAATGCTAATAGAAATACCTCCGATAGAATGTAAAATGGTAACTCAAAACCATCTGAAAATATAAAAGCTCCAATAAAGGTAAATACATGGGCAGATATAAAATGCAGTATTGTTGTATAGTTGGTTTTAACTCTAATTTTTATTCTGTATATAATTTCAGAGCCAAAAATAAAAAGTTATAAATCTACATTGCAGAGCACACATTTTATAAAAATGTAACTGGTGACAAAAAGAACTTGAAACAGAAGGAAAAAGCAACAAAGCAGAAGAGTTTTCTATGTTACTGAAGATAAGTTAGTATCAATTCAAATTATATTGTTGTAAGTTTAGGATGATAAATATAATCTTGATGGTTACCACAAAAAAAAATCAAAAGAACATATACCCATAAATTAGGAGGGAATCAAAATGTGCCACTACAAAAAAATCAGCTAAACACAAAGGAAGGCAGTAATACAGGAAATGAGGGACAAAAAAAAATCTAGAAGACATAGAGCAAACAGGCAATAAAGCGGCAGAAGTTAATCTTTATTTACCAGTAACTACTTTAAGTGCACACAGATTAAATTCTATCAAAAGGCAGAGATAGAATAAAGAAATTATACAACTATATGTTTTTAGAACAGACTATCAGATCCAAAGACACAAAAAAATGAAAATGAAAGAATGAGAAAAATTACTTCATGAAAATAATAACCAAAACAGAACTAGGATGAATGTAAGAATACTGGACAAAAAAGACTAAGTCACAAACAGCTATAAGAGGCCAAAGAGGGCATTATATATTAATCAATGAGTCAAGTCAATTCATCAAGATGTAACCACTATAAACATACATGCACCAAACCCAAAGCCCTAAATTATACGAAGGACAGAACGGAAAGAATAAAGAGTTTTATATTAATAGTTGGGTAATTCAATAGTCCACTTTAAATAATGGTAGAACATCTAGATAGCTGAGCATTAGGATAAAAAGACCCTTAAAACACTATGAACCAAGTATATTTAACAGATGTATATGGTTCACTCTACCCCCAAACAGCAGAATACACATTTTTCCTAATTACAAATGGAACATTCAACATATCAGACCATATGTCAAGTCGTAAAACATCTCTCAATAAATTTAAAAACACTGAAATCATACAAAGCATCTTCTCTGAGCACAGTAGATGGAGCTAAAACTCAATTAACGGAAGCAAAACTGAAAAATTAAAAACACATGGAAATTAAAAAATACACTCTTGAGGAACCAATCGATCAAAGGAGAAATGAGGGGCAAGAAAATCTGAAAATATCCAGATACAAATGAAAAGAAAAACATAACATGCCAAAACTCACAGGATGTAACAAAGGTCAGAAAGAAACTTAAAGCTGTAAATGCCTATACTAAAAAAGGTGACCTATCTAAAACCAACAATGCAGTTTTATAGCTTAGGGAAACAGAAAATTATAGCAGAGTGATCCAAAAGGAAAAGGAAGGAATGAAATAATCAAGATTATTGTTGAAATACTTTTAAAGGCATACAATATATTCAACTAACTCTAAAGCTGACTCTTTTGAAGACAGCAACAGAATTAAGAGAAAGAATGTAAGTGACTTGTAAAGACAGTACTACTAACCATACAGAAATTTAAAAGATGACTAGAGAATACTATAAACAATCGTCCAACAAATTAGATAACCAAGATGAAAAGTACAAATTCTGAAACATACAAAATACCTAAACTGACTCAAGAATAAATAGAAAATCTCAACCCATGATAAGTAAACTTAATTAGCTATTAAAATCTCCCAATACAGAAAATTCCCAGACCAGATGGTATCATTGGTGAATTCTACCAAACTTTTTAAAAGATTTCATATAAATTCTGTTCAAATTATTAGAAAAATGTAAGGAAGGGAACACTTCTGAACTCATTCTTTAAAGTTATCATTATCACTTAAGGTCAGATAAAAATATTACACTTATTACACTGTCAGATAAAAATAAAGATACCCCAGCAGCATAAGGTTGGTTTAACATCCAAAAAACAAGGTAATATGCCACACCAATAAAATGAAAGACAAATACCACATAAGCATTTCAATAAATACAAAAAAAGCATTTTTTGCCTAACCCAACACTATTTTATGATTTAAAAAAAAATTCAACACAATAGGAAAAGAAGGGAATTTTCTTAACTTATAAGGTATATCAACAACAAGCTCATTGCTAATACCACACCTAAGAGCAAATCCTTTCCTCCAGAGATCAGGAAGAAGATACAGATTTCGACTCTCTCTTTTTTTCTGTTTAACTTCATATTAGAGATTCTAGCTAGGGTGACAGGCAATAAAAGGAGATAAAAGACATACAAATTAGAAAGGAAGAAAACGAGTTCTACTTACAGACAACATGATCTTACAGAAAATCCTACAGAAACAATCTATTGAGGTAGTTTGCAAGATATAAGACTAATATACAAAAATTAATTGCATACATAACATTAGGAATGAACCATACAAAAAGGAAATTAAGAAACAATTCCATTTAGAATAACAGAAAAAATAATTAAATATTTTAAAATGTATGTACCCA
>SJYQ01004395.1:158922-182132 GCA_006410935.1 Redunca redunca
AAAGCAAACTTCATATATATATATCATAATTTTTGTGACTTTGTTTTTTTTTTCTTTAATATTGTATTTTTGAAAATCCAACCACTACTCTAGATTTTTAATCTTTGCTTTTTGGTATTTGTTATCAATTTTGTACCTTTAAGAACCCAATCCTCAGTACCCATTTTTACTTGGGAGCGAGATTACTGGCTTTACTGCTCTCTCCTCCTTTGGACTCTCTTTTTCTCAACCAGGTCGCCTCTATCTCCTCCCTCCCCCTTCTCTTCTCTACCCAACTCTGTGAATCTCTTTGTGTGTTCCGGACGGTGGAGAACACATAGGGAACTGATTACTGGCTGGATCTGCCTCTCTCCTTTTGATTCCCCCCTGTATCCTCCTGGCCACCTCTGTCTGCTTCCTTCCTCTTCTCTTCTCTGTATAACTCCATGAACATCTCTGAGCGGTCCAGACTGTGGAGCCACATAAGGAAGTGAAAACTGGCTAGCTTGCTCTCTCCTCTTTTGATTCTACCTCATCTCACCCTGGTCACCTCTATCTCCCTCCTCCCTCTTCTCTTCTCCATGTAACTCTGTGAACCTTTCTGGGTGTCCCTCACTATGGAGAAACTTTTCATCTTTAACCTAGATGTTTTATCAATGGTGCTGTATAGATGGAGAAGTCTTGAGGCTATTGTAAAAATAAGACTGAAAACCAGAAGCAGGAGGCTTAAGTCCAAATCCTGAGAACACCAGAGAATTCCTGACTCCACGTAACATTAGTCAACAGGAGCTCATCAAACGCCTCCATACCTACACTGAAACTGAGCACCATCCAAGGGCCAACAAGTTCCAAAGCAAGACATACCATGCAAATTCCCCAGCAACACAGGAACATAGCCCTGAGCTTCAATATACAGGCTGCCCAAAGTCACTCCAAACTCACTGACATCTTATAAGTCATTACTGGACACTTCATTGCACTCCACAGAGAAGAAATCCAGCTCCAACCACCAAAACACCAACACAAGCTTCCCTAACCAGGAAACCTTGACAAGCCACCTATAGAACCCCACCCACAGCAAGGAAACTTCACAATAAAGAGAACTCCACAAACTGCCAGAATACAGAAAGGCCACTCCAAACAGCAATATAAACAAGATGAAGAGACAGAAGAATACCCAGCAGGTAAAGGAACAGGATAAATGCCCACCAAACCAAAAAAAAAAAGAGGAAGAGATAGGGAATCTACCTAATAAAGAATTCCAAATAATGATAGTGAAAATGATCCAAAATCTTGAAAACAAAATGGAATCACAGATAAATAGCCTGGAGACAAGGACTGAGAAGATGCAAGAAAGGTTTAACAAGGACCTAGAAGAAATTAAAAAAGAGTCAATATATAATGAATAATGCAATAAATGATATCAAAAACACTCTGGAGGGAAGAAACAGTAGAATAATGGAGGCAGAAGATAGGATTAGTGAGGTAGAAGATAGAATGGTAGAAATAAATGAATCAGAGAGGAAAAAAGAAAAACTAATTAAAAGAAATGGGGACAATCTCAGAGACCTCTGAGACAATGTTAAATGCCCCAACATTCGAATCATATGAGTCCCAGAAGAAGACAAAAAGAAAGACCCTGAGAAAATACTTGAGGAGATAATAGTTGAAAAATTCCCTAAAATGGGGAAGGAAATAATCACCCAAGTCCATGAAACCCAGAGAGTCCCAAACAGAATAAATGCAAGGTGAAACACCCCAAGACACATATTAATCAAATTAACAAAGATCAAACACAAAGAACAACTATTAAAAGCAACAAGGGAAAAACAACAAATAACACACAAGGGGATTCCCATAAGGATACCAGCTGATCTTTCAATAGAAACTCTTCAGGCCAGGAGGGAATGGCAGGACATACGTAAAGTGATGAAAGAAAATAACCTACAGCACAGATTACTGTACTCAGCAAGGATCTCATTCAAATATGAAGGAGAAATCAAAAACTTCACAGACAAGCAAAAGCTGAGAGAATGCAGCACCACCAAACCAGCTCTTCAACAAATGCTAAAGGATCTTCTCTAGACAGGAAACACAAAAAGGGTATATAAACTCGAACCCAAAGCAATAAAGTAAATGGCAATGGGATCATATTTATCAATAATTACCTTAAACGTAAATGGGTTGAATGCCCCAACCAAAAGACAAAGACTGGCTGAATGGATACAAAAACAAGACCCCTATATATGTTGTCTACAAAAGACCCATCTCAAAATAAGGGACACATACAGACTGAAAGTGAAGGGCTAGAAAAAATATTCCACACAAATAGCAACCAAATAGCGACCAAAGGAAAGCAAGAGTGCCAATACTCATATCAGATAAAATAGACTTTAAAACAAAGGCTGTGAAAAGAGACAAAGAAGGCCACTACAAAATGATCAAAGGATCAATCCAAGAAGAAGATATAACAATTATAAATAGATATGCACCCAACATAGGAGCACCACAATATGTAAGACAAATGCTAACAAGTATGAAGGGGAAATTAACAATAACACAATAATAGTGGGAGACTTTAAATCCCCACTTATATCTATGGATAGATCAACTAAACAGAAAATTAACAAGGAAACACAAACTTTAAATGATACCATAGACCAGTTATACCTAATTGATATCTATAGGACATTTCACCCCAAAACAATGAATTTCACCTTTTTCTCAAGTGCACACAGAATTTTCTCCAGGATAGATCACATCCTGGGCCATAAATCTAGCCCTGGTAAATTGACAAAAACTGAAATCATTCCAAGCATCTTTTCTGACCATAATAGACTAAGATTAGATCTCAATTACAGGAGAAAAACTATTAAAAAATCCAGCATATGAAGGCTGAACAACACGCTGCTGAATAACCAACAAATCACAGAAGAAATCAAAAAAGAAATCAAAATATGCATAGAAACAAATGAAAATAAAAGCACAACAACCTAAAACCTCCTGGACACTGTAAAAGCAGGGCTAAGGGGAAGGTTCATAGCAATACAGGCAAGTCTCAAGAAACGAGAAAAAAGTCAAATAAATAACCTAACTTTACACCTAAAGCAACTACAAAAGGAAAAAAAGGAAGAACCCCAGGGTTAGTAGATGGAAAGAAATCTTTAAAATTAGGGCAGAAATAAATGCAAAAGAAACAAAAGAGACCATAGCAAAAATTAACAAAGCCAAAAGCTGGTTCTTTGAAAGGATAGATAAAATTGACAAATCATTAGCCAGACTTATTAAGAAACAAAGGGAGAAAAATCAATAAAATTAGAAAAGAAAATGGAGAGATCACAACACAAAACACAGAAATACAAAGGATCATAAGAGACTACTATCAGCAATTATATGCCAATAAAATGGATAACGTGGAAGAAATGGACAAATTCTTAGAAAAGTACAACTTTCCAAAACTGAGCCACGAAGAAATAGAAACCTTAACAGACCCATCACAAGCACAGAAATTGAAACTGTAATCAGAAATCTTCCAGCACAAAAATGCCCACGTCCAGACAGCTTCACAGCTGAATTCTACCAAAAATTTAGAGAAGAGCTAACACCTATCCTACTCAAACTCTTCCAGAAAATTGCAGAGGAAGGTAAACTTACAAACTCATTCTATGAGGTCACCATCACCCTAATACCAAAACCTGACAAAGATGCCACAAAAAAAGAAAACTACAGGCCAATATCACTGATGAACATAGATGAAAAAATCCTTAACAAAATTCTAGCAATCAGAATCCAACAACATTAAAAAGATCATACACCATGACCAAGTGGGCTTTATCCAAGGGATGCAAGGATTCTTCAATATCTACAAATCAATCAATGTAATATACCATATTAACAAATTGAAAAATAAAAGCCACATGATTATCTCAATAGATGCAGAGAAAGCCTTTGACAAAATTCAACATCCATTTATGATAAAAACCCTCCAGAAAGCAGGAATAGAAGGAACATACCTCAACATAATAAAAGCTATATATGACAAACCCACAGCAACATTATCCTCAATGGTGAAAAACTGAAAGCATTTCCCCTAAAGTCAGGAACAAGACAAGGGTGTCCACTTTCACTGCTACTATTCAACATAGTTCTGGAAGTTTTGGCCACAGCAATCAGAGCAGAAAAAGAAATAAAAGGAATCCATATTGGAAAAGAAGAAGTAAAATTCTCACTGTTTGCAGATGATATGATTCTCTACATAGAAAACGCTAAAGACTCCACTAGAAAATTACTAGAGCTAATCAATGAATATAGTAAAGTTGCAGGATATAAAATTAACACACAGAAATCCCTTGCATTCCTATACACTATTCATGAGAAAATAGAAAGAGAAATTAAGGAAACAATTCCATTCACCACTGCAACGAACAGAATAAAATACTTAGGAATAAATCTACCAAAAGAAACTAAAGACCTATATATAGAAAATTATAAAACACTGGTGAAAGAAGTCAAAGAGGACACTAATAGATGGAGAAATATACCATGTTCATGGATCAGAAGAATCAATATAGTGAAAATAAGTATACTACCCAAAGCAATCTATAGATTCAATGTAATCCCTATCAAGCTACCAATGGTATTTTTCACAGAACTAGAACAAATAATTTCACAATTTGTATGGAAATACAAAAAACCTCCAATAGCCAAAGCAATCTTGAGAAAGAAGAATGGAACTGGAGGAATCCACCTGCCTGACTTCAGGCTCTACTACAAAGCCACAGTCATCAAGACAGTATGGTACTGGCACAAAGACAGAAATATAGAGAAATGGAACAAAATAGAAAACCCAGAGATAAATCCACCCACCTATGGACACCTTATCTTTGACAAAGGTGGCAAGAATATACAATGGAGAAAAGACAATCTTTTTAAAAAGTGTTGCTGGGCAAACTGGTCAACCACTTGTAAAAGAATGAAACTAGAGCACTTTCTAACACCATACACAAAAATAAACTCAAAGTGGATTAAAGATCTAAATGTAAGAACAGAAACTATAAAACTCCTAGAGGAATACATAGGCAAAACACTCTCCAGCATAAATCACACCAGGATCCTCTATGACCCACCTCCCAGAATATTGGAAATAAAAGTAAATATAAACAAATGGGACCTAATTAAAATTAAAAGCTTCTGCACAACAAAGGAAACTATAAGAAAGGTGAAAAGACAGCCATCAGAATGGGAGAAAATAATAGCAAATGAAGCAATTGACAAACAACTAATCTCAAAAATATACAAGCAACTCATGCAGCTCAATTCCAGAAAAATAAAAGACCCAATCAAAAAATGGGCCAAAGAACTAAACAGACATTTCTCCAAAGAAGACATACAGATGGCTAACAAACACATGAAAAGATGCTCTACATCACTCATTATCAGAGAAATGCAAATCAAAACCACAATGAGGTACCATTTCATGCCAGTCAGAATGGCGGCTATCCAAAAGTCTACAATCAATAAATGCTGGACAGGGTGTGGGGAAAAGGGAACCCTCTTACACTGTTGGTGGGAATGCAAACTAGTACAGCCACTATGGAGAACAGTGTGGAGATTCCTTAAAAAACTGGAAATAGAACTGCCATACGACCCAGCAATCCCACTTCTGGGCATACACACCGAGGAAACCAGAACTGAAAGAGACACATGTACCCCAATGTTCATCACAGCACAGTTTATAATAGCCAGGACTTGGAAGCAACCTAGATGTCTATCAGCAGACGAATGGAATAGAAAGCTGTGCTACATATACACAACGGAGTGTTACTCAGCCATTAAAAAGAATACATTTGAATCAGTTCTAATAAGGTAGATTAGAACTAATGGTTAGTTCTAATGAACTGGAGCCTATTATACAGAGTGAAGTAAGCCAGAAAGAAAAGCACCAATACAGTATACTAAGGCATATATATGGAATTTAGAAAGATGGTAACAATAACTGTGTATACGAGACAGCAAAAGAGACACAGATGTATAGCACAGTCTTTTGGACTCTGTGGGAGAGGGTGAGGGTGGGATGATTTGGGAGAATGACATTGAAACATGTATAATATCATATGTGAAACAAATCGCCAGTCCAGGTTCTATGTATGCTACAGGATGCTCGGGGCTGGCGCACTGGGATGACCCAGAGGGATGGTATGGGGAGGGCCGTGAGAGGGGGGTTCAGGATGGGGAACATGTGTACACCTGTGGTGGATTCATGTTGATATATGGAAAAACCAATAACATATTGTAAAGTAATTAGCCTCTAATTAAAATAAATTGATATTAAAAATAAATAAATAAAAAATAAATCAATTGGTTTGGAAAATTGAAAAAAAAATAATACTCATGTAGCTATGAATTAACATAAGGAAATGCCGTGAAACCTTATTACACAAACAAACTGCTTAAAAGTTGCAGCGAAGAAGAAACTGATACAAAATTAGTTCAAGAAATTTCAGTAACATTGCTAGCATTGCTAATTTAATTGCCGGAATTCAATTCTCTCAAAAGCTCAAACATTCCCTGATCGTACACTAATAGATTTAATGTATGTATTTCCTTAAAATAATCTGCAATGAATAGATTCACACACTCAGAAAGACTTATCTTTCCTTCTCTAACTTAAATAATCAGGCACCCCAGCATGCACTCACACAAACCTTTGGACAAACATATCGATATGTATTATATTTACATAGCTATATATATATATATATGTACACACATTTTTTTTTACACGTGTGTTATAAATTCTTCTTAAGCATGCATACACATAGAGGGGCCATCATATTTACTAGAATCAAAATTTTAGGGGTTAGCATTTTCAACAAAATCTATGGTTAAAAAGAAAACTGAAATTCAATGGGAAAAAATGCACAAAAACATTCTCAAGACCAAGGGAAAGCCACAAAAAATTATTTTGAAAAATATTTATCAGAAAAGATATAAGAAGATTATGAAGACTGATTGTACCTTTTATCTTCTGTATTTTACTACAAATAAGGTCCCCTCAAGCCAAAGAAATGCATATAAAACACATGCATTTTTTAACTGCTTTATGTTTATGTATTGTTAAAGGACTTGAAAAATACAATCTGAAAACTATACTGCAATGAATTCTAGTTATATCTATAAATGTAAGCCCTAATTTTAAAAAGCCAAAATTCATAATTCTAAATGTGTTTTTTCAAAACATGTTTTATTTCAAAATGCAATAGCCTTTATTTTTTAATGATTACATTTTAGATAAGTATTTGAAGTCAGTTTCCTGCTTTGCAACATCAATTTTTAAAAAGCTATGGGTCTTATGTGAAGGAATATAAATTAATGCTAGTCCCCACTGGTGGATTTGAATATATAACTTGCTATTTAAAGAAAATAACATGTAATAAACTTCCTAAGAAGTTAGATTCAAAATAAAAGCATGGATTCCATTCTCATTCCATACCTTTACTTTTGCATCAATGCTAAATTTCTCTTTTCTCCAATGTGCTTCCTGCTTCCTCAGTTTCTCCAGCTCATTTAGCAGCTCAGCGCAGTGGATACTTAATTTCTCATTTTCCTCCTTCAGATTTTTTATAACCAGCCTGTTTTGCTCTTCCTTATTCTGCACACACTCCTTAGTGTCCAGTAGAACAGTACCACAAGGGCCGATACACAAAACAACAACAACAACAACAAAGATGAGAACTAATCCGCAAATACAAACTGCAATTTTACCCTCCCAAAAGCTTCTTCTATATTTGATGGCCAAGGTCACCTGTATACTTTCATTGGCCTCTTTTCATGCAGGTGGATGGGTCATATTTTTTCACTGGATGACAGCTTTGATGAGTACACATTTGCAAAGAGCCCATTAATTGATCAAGCTGCCTTTGATGCTGTCCCCAGCTATTTTTGAGACCCACACAGACATAGCCTCCCAGACCTGGGTTTTATCAATTAATAATGCCAGTCCCGTCAGAATCTAATTACAAGAAGCCACATATTCACACTCCTACTTTCTTAGCTCCATTTCCATCATTAACTATTTATCGGAAAGTTATAAAGCTTAGAGTCTGAGCTTTAAAGTATCTTTCTCAGAGTTTTTTCATGTGAGAAAACTGTATGGTACAGCAGGGCCTAAGGCAATTTCTCCTCCAAGCTTGTCACTTTCTGTGCCACAAAGGCTGACAAAGCTTAAAGTAAGACTTCAAAGAAATAGTAGTGTAAAACTATGTACAAGTCAACACACCTTAACTTCTTGACTTTTATCTTTAAATTTCTTCTGCAAGTCACCGAATTCTTTCCTTAAGAAAGCATTTTCTTCATCTACTGCAATCTTCCGTTTTACAAGGTCATTTATTTCCTGTGTTAGTCCTGATTCTCTCTGGAAAAAAAGCAAAATTACTGATGAATTGGTATTTCTAAGAAAAGATAATTTCATATGAAAAGTTTGAGACTTTGATTGGTAATATTAGAATTAACTAGCTTTCACAATAACGTCCATTATCATAATTTCTCATTTCCTGTGACATGCCCAGAAATTGTCAAGTAAAATGTGCAAACATGTGCCTAGTTACTAGTTTAAAATGAAGTACACATACAAACTGGACACCAAATATTCAGCCTCATTCAGAAAGCAAACTTATTGGATTTACTTGTGCAACAGGAAAAGAAAACTCAAATTTTACAAAATATTCTAATTAAAGGAATGCATTTGTAGCTTAAACCAGAATTACCTTCTATCTAAAACATTTTTTTAGAAAAACACTTTTGTGAAAGCATGAACAATTTTAAAGAATGAAAAACGGCAAGTCTGTTTTGATACACAAAATATCTTGCTGTGTAGAAAGATATTCAAAATATTAAAACTGCAATAATTTTTAACCAAATATTCTTCTCACCTACCAGAAATATCCTAATCTAATTGAAGGATGTATCCATGACTCATTTCTTAGTTTCCCTCCTTTCTAATCTTTACAGCTTTTCCCTCAGAAATCTTACCCACTCTCCTGGCTACTGGTCTCTCTGTCTAAAAGACTACCCAATACATAACCTGGCCCTAACTCTCTTTCAAATACCAATCCCACATTTTCAGTTTTCTATAAACATACCTCTGTTTTAATTACCTTCTGCCATCTCAAACCAACATGCTAAAACTGATATCCATGCCCTAATACAGACTCATTGCCAAACTTACTCAACTTTTGTCAACCCACTTATTTTTTCAACTAATATTTGAATCTATTCTTCCTAAGTTTCCTTGCACTGTTTAATTTAGGATTTCCATTTTATTTAAATATTATCGAATTCACATTTGATATGTAGTTTGATATATCTTTATTTTATATAGCAAGAACAACTATAATATTTTGATAGTTTTTATTAGAGTATAATTGATTTACAATGTATTCCTAGCTTCTGCTGTACAGTAAAGTGAAGATCAGAGATACCAAGGGAATATTTCATGCAAAGATGGGCTCAATAAAGGACAGAAATGGTATGGACCTAAGAGAAGCAGAAGATATTTAAGAAGAGGTGCCAAGAATACACAGAAGAGCTGTACAAAAAAGAACTTCATGACCCGGATAATCACGATGGTGTGATCACTCACCTAGAGCCAGACATCCTGGAATGTGAAGTAAAGTGGGCCTTAGAAAGCATCACTACGAACAAAGCTAGTGGAGGTGATGGAATTCCAGGTGAGCTATTTCAAATCCTGAAAGATGATGCTGTGAGGGTGCTGCACTCAATATGCCAGAAACTTTGGAAAACTCAGCAGTAGCCACAGGACTGGAACAGGTCAGTTTTCATTCCAACCCCAAAGAAAGGCAATGCCAAAGAATGCCCAAACTACTGCATAACTGCACTCATCTCACATGCTAGTAAAGTAATGCTCAAAATTCTCCAAGCCAGGCTTCAGCAATACGTGAACTGTGAACTTCCAGATGTTCAAGCTGGTTTTAGAAAAGGCAGAGGAATCAGAGATCAAATTGCCAACATTCGCTGGATCATCGAAAAAAGCGAGCTCCAAAATAACATCTATATCTGCTTTATTGACTATACCAAAGCCTTTGACTGTGTGGATCACAATAAACTGTGGAAAATTCTGAAAGAGATGGGAATACCAGAGCACCTGACCTGCGTCTTGAGAAATCTGTATGCAGGTGAGGAAGCAACAGTTAGAACTGGACATGGAACAACAGACTGGTTCCAAATAGGAAAAGGAGTACATCAAGGCTGTATATTGTCACCCTGCTTATTTAACTTCTATGCAGAGTACATCATGAGAAACACTGGGCTGGAAGAAGCACAAGCTGGAATCAAGACTGCTGGGAGAAATAACAATAACCTCAGATATGCAGATGACACCACCCTTATGGCAGAAAGTGAAGAGGAGCTAAAAAGCCTCTTGATGAAAGTGAAAGAGGAGAGGGAAAAAGTTGGCTTAAAGCTCAACATTCAGAAAATGAAGATCATGGCATCTGGTCCCTTCACTTCATGACAAACAGATGGGGAAACAGTGGAAACAGTGTCAGACTTTATTTTGGGGGGCTCTAAAATCACTGCAGATGGTGACTGCAGCCATGAAATTAAAAGATGCTTACTCCTTGGAAGGAAAGTTATGACCAACCTAGATAGCATATTCAAAAGCAGAGACATTACTTTGCCAACAAAGGTCCGTCTAGTGAAGGCTATGGTTTTTCCTGTGGTCATGTATGGATGTGAAAGTTGGACTGTGAAGGAAGCTGAGCGCCAAAGAATTGATGCTTTTGAACTGTGGTGGTGGAGAAGACTCTTGAGAGTCCCTTGGACTGCAAGGAGATCCAACCTGTCCATTCTGAATGAGATCAATCCTGGTTGTTCATTGGAAGGACTGATGCTAAAGTGGAAACGCCAATACTTTGGCCACCTCATGCGAAGAGCTGACTCATTGGAAAAGACTCTGATGCTGGGAGGGATCGGGTGCAGGAGGAGAAGGGGATGACAGAGGATTAAATGGCTGGATGGCATCACAGACTCGATGGACGTGGGTTTGGGTGAACTCCAGAAGCTGGTGATGGACAGGGAGGCCTGGCGTGCTGCGATTCATGGGGTTGCAAAGAGTCGGACTTGCCTGAGTTACTGAACTGAACTGAAAGTGAATTAAATATGTGTGTGTGTGTGTGTGTGTGTGTGTGTATACTGCTTTTAGATTATTTTCCAATATAGGTCATTACAGAATATTGAGTTCCCTGTGCTATAGTAAGTCCTCATTATGTAGTTAATTATATATATAGTAGTGTGTATGACACTTCCATTTTATCTGTGTATAGCAGTGTATGGATGTGAGAGTTGGACTGTGAAGAAAGCTGAGCACCGAACAATTGATGCTTTTGAACTGTGGTGCTGGAGAAGACTCTTGAGAGTCCCTTGGACTGCAAGATCTAACCAGTCCATTCTAAAGGAGATCAGTCCTGGGTATTCTTTGGAAGGAATGATGCTAAAGCTGAAACTCCAGTACTTTGGCCACCTCATGCGAAGAGTTGACTCATTGGAAAAGACTCTGATGCTGGGAAGGATTAGGGGCAGGAGGAGAAGGGGACGACAGAGGATGAGATGGCTAGATGGCATCACCAACTCAATGGACGTGGGTTTGAGTGAACTCTGGGAGTTGGTGATGGACAGGGAGGCCTGGCGTGCTGCAATTCATGGGGTCGCAAGGAGTTGGACATGACTGAGTGACTGAACTGAACTGAACTGATACTGGGTTATGCAGTAAAATGTAGTTTTCTCAGTGCAGGCATCATATTAATGAAACGTTGTTCTTGATTTATACTTCGAGGTGACATTACTCATCCATAGGCCAACTGAACTTAAAGAGTTCTCATAACTCCACATCTGTACCAATAAGACACTCAGGCTTGGTAACATTTTACAAATTAAGTATAAATGGCACCTCAACATAGTTTTAATTTTTGGCTATTTTAATTATTAGGGCATATCAAAATGTGTTTGACATCAATCAAACAGCATAAAAATAAATGCACAAACATCTACAGTTCATAACCTATTTTTCTATTCTCATCTAAGTCTCAGCCTCTTTCAAGGTTCAATTTTTACCTCCTCCTGAAGCCTTTCTAACTATCACAGTAATTTCTGCTATTTCCAAGTTTCTGTATTGCCTACATTATTCATTTGGCACATATTAGCTAGAGCTGCTAATTATCTATGTACTCGTACTATCTCCCAAACTAAATTATAGTAAATGTTTATGAATGAGATTGACACTGATAAATCAATCATATGAACACTAAGACACTGAAATATCTACAGGCCTCTCCTTTGAAAGGAGAGTCAACAAAAATTAAGCATCCTCATCTATCCTTGATATTATTTAGACTTTATAAAGGTGAGGTACTAGACCAAATGATTTAAGGTTTAGAAGAATTTGCCCGTTAATGTGAGCTAAACTTAACAGGAATAAATAAGATGCTGCTGCTGCTGCTAAGTCACTTCAGTCAAGTTCAACTCTGTGCGACCCCAGAAACGGCAGCCCACCAGGCTCCTCTGTCCCTGGGATTCGCCAGGCAAGAATACTAGAGTGTGTTGCCACTTCCTTCTCCAATGCATGAAAGTTAAAAGTGAAAGTGAAGTCACTCAGTCGTGTCCAACTCTTCGTGACCCCATGGACTATAGCCTACCAGGCTCCTCCATTCATAGGATTTTCCAGGCAAGGGTACTGGTGTGGGTTGCCACTTCCTTCTCTGAATAAACAACATAAATGACAGCAATAACAAGTCTTTTCATGGAAGTTATTTAATAATTGAAAAGTTGGCATTTGAGTGAATTTAGTAATCTACAGGACAAATATAGACTTAATCTTTAAATAAAAACACATAATAAAGTAGGAACTTAGTTAACCAAAACCATCATACTTTGAGGGCTTCTCTGGTGGCTCAGATGGTAAAGAAGCTGCCTGAGCCAGGAGACCCAGGTTCATATTTTGATAATTAGTTTGATAAATGATTTTATATATCATAAATCATTAAAGTAATAAGTTAAACACAGATATATTCCCAATGGAAGAGAATTGATAAACTCTCAAAGATCTGTTAAATTTTGCTCAAAATATTTTCCTAATAAAATGTACCCTCAGTGATCTAGTTTTTGTAATGGAAGTGACAGTCACTTAGTCATGTCCGACTCTTTGTAACCCTATGGACTATGCAGTCCATGGAATTCTCCAGGCCAGAATACAGGAGTGGATAGCCGTTCCCTCTCCAGGGGATATTCTCAACACAGGGATCAAACCCAGGTCTCCCACATTGCATGCAAATTCTAAACCAGCTAAGCCACCAAGGAAGCCCAAGAATACTACAGTAGGTAGCCTATACCTTCTCTAGCAGATCTTCCCAAACCAGGAAGTGAACCGAGGTCTCCTGCATTGTAAGCAGATTCTTTACCAACTACCACGGAAGCCTTAGCACAAGTATATATAGTTAGAATTCATTGTTTTTCTTTTCATTTTTAGAGAAGCATAGTTGATTTATAATAAATTCTGTAAGTTTTAGATATATAACATGATTTCACAGTTTTAAAGGTCATGTTCCATTTATAGTTATTTGAAATGCTATATTCCCTCTGCTATACAATATGTCCTTATAGCTTATTTACTTTATACACAGTAGTTTGTACCTCTTAATCCCCTTCTCCTATCTTGTCCCTTCCCACTTTGCTCTCCCCACTGGTAACTACTAGCTTGTTCTCCATATCTGTGAGTCTGCTTCTTTTTTGTTACAGTCACTAGTTTGTTTTATTGTTCAGATTCCACATATAAGTGACACTGTACAGTATTTATCTTTCTCTGACTTATTTCACTAAACATTAATAACCCTCCAAGTCCTAAATTTAGCTTCATGAAACCTTTTCAACAAACTTTTCTGGATAGAATAAAGTACATTCTTAATGGTCTGGCTTGAGTTAATATTAAAATAGCAAATTGAACTCAGAGGAACCATAAAGCATAAAGGGTGACAAGAGAAAGTATGGCTGGAACAAATTATTTATTATGGATAAGCCATGAAATGAATAATTCAAATCATGGTCAAAAGAAGTCTATACAGTAAGAAGAGAATGATAATGGGTATGAATTAGGAAAAAAGTGGGGTGTGATGGCAGTGGTTCAAAAGACCTAAAACTCTATAAAACAATACTTGAGCATAGTTAATATATTATTTATATGACCTACTTTAAAATGTACATAAAGAGTTTAATGAAAAAAGAGAAGTAATGATATCAGTACAACTAAACAAAGGTGAACGGATAAAAGGGGTGAGAGAATTAAATGTAATTGAGAACTGAAACTTATTTCTGAGCTTCCTAGAAGGTAAGAAAAAAGGGAAATTCAGTGTTTAAAAATCATCTCATTAAATACAGAAAGTTATTAGTAGACTTGAGTTATCTAATGCAATACTTGAAGGAAAATTTATTGCAAGATTTACTTTATAACTAGCAGTGACAAAGCTAAAGCACAATTTACCAAAAGAAGTTACACGGCATTTTTCTACACTATTATCAATAAAGCACGTAATAGAATTAGATTGTTCTATGAAAGTTTTTCAGCAACTAGCTAAAAAATTTTGTGTATAACTTTCTAGTAGTTTGACTAGATATGTGGTTAAGGAATAAGCATTCTTGTTACTCTATTCTATAGACTACAAGTTTGGAAAAGTAAGAACTATTTAACATTACTTGATGGAACAATAAACACATGATGAAGGAACTTCTGGCTTCCAGCACAGGATGCAGTAAGTGGAAGGTTGTCTCTCCTATTCATACAACATGAAAAAAGTTGAACAAACTGAAAATCAGCAACTCTTCTTAGAATCATCAAAAAACTGAAATCATAGGGCAAATTGCTGTTCCCCAAACTAGAGAGACAGGCAGATACAGAGAATTACAATTTAGCAGAGCAAAATCCCTGAAGCAAGAAAACTCCATAGAAACCAGTACCAAGAGTAGGAACCCAAATCTGCAATTAACGAATGATTGGAGGATAAGTGTGGACGTGCATGAGAGTTTAAAATGTCCTAGAGGGCCTGGTCGTAGAGGAGTTCCTATACTTTCATGAGTTTTACATACAGAACACTATTAGGTTGTCACAGTGAGGATCAGAGAAAAATATCTTCCTGCTCTCTGAAGGAGGAGGGAACATAGACATTTAAAAATATGACCTAAGTACATAATTCTTAACAAGGCCTACCCTCAAGAGAAAATTATTTTACTAGAGTCTGCTGGGATTTTACCAGAGACTAACCAACCCAAATGAAGTTAAATGCCCAACTCCAGTACCCTCGAGCCTTCCAATCTTTCCTAAGGGTGGGGGGGAAAAACTGAGACACACTTAAAGACTGAGAGCTAAACATAAAACTATGGAGTACTTTCACTCCCCAAGACACCTCACAAACTACATCAATAGGCTTCTGTATAATAACAAGGAAATGCAACGGAAAAGAACTGGTTGTTTCAAACAATACTTAAGAAGTTTCTCAAGACACCCCAAAAAAACACACCAAAGCAAAGTTGAGCCTGTGCTAAAAGAACAGTAAACACAGCCTAAACCCTAGGCCTATTTCTCTTAGTATATTTTACTCATTTGGTTAATTTTGCGTCAACTTGGCTAAAACACTGTATCCACGATATATATAGTTCTTAAGCAAACACCAATCTAGATATTGCTGTGAAAGTGTTTTTGTCATAGATGTGATTAACATTTAAATCAGTAGACTTGAGTAAAGGAGAAAGACCCTCCAAAATGGGAGTAAGTCTCATCTGGTCAATTGAAGACCTTAAGAAAGAGGACTGTTCATCTGAGAAAGAAGGAATTTTGCCACCAGCATACTTTTGGACTCAGATGCTGTATCAGCTCTTGCCTGGGTCTCCAATTTGCTGTGCAGAACTCAGATTTGCCAGCCCACAACTACATGCATGAGTGCATGCTCAGTTGCTCAGTCATGTCCAACTCTTTGTGGTCCCATGGATTGCAGCCTGGCAGGCTCCTCTGTCCATGGGATTTTCCAAGCAAGAATACTAGAGCAGGTTACCATTTCCTACTCCAGGGGATCTTCCTGACCCCAGGGATGAAACTTGCATCACCTGTCTTCTGCCTTGGAAGGCAGATTCTTTACCACCGAGCCACCTGGAAGCCACAACTATATGAGACAATGCCTTAAAATCAACTTCTCTGTCTCTGTCTCATGTCTTTGACTATCTATCTACAGACACATAATTAGTTCTGTTTCTCTATGGAACCCTGACTAACAAAGACTTTGGTCCTATTTAGAACTTCAGTCCTAAACTGCAAGGTCTTGGATTCTGAATTTGAATAAGCCTGGAAGCAGATTCTTCCCAAATTAAATCTCCAGATGAAAACATAAATTAATCAAACCTCAATTACAACCTTATATAATAAGGAGCAGAGGAAGCACCTAACCTACGCCCAGACTCCTGACCCACAGCACCTTAAAAAATATGTGTATTCTTTGCAACTTAATAAATATGTATATTCTTTGCAACTTAATGAATATGTGTATTTTTTTAAGGTTTTAATTTGCTAACAGCAAGAGAAAAACTAACATACCACAAGGCATTTTCCTATAGAATTTATACTAGAAAATAATAGAGAAAATGGATGTAAACCATAAACACTAGAAATCTTGACAGTATAAAAAATATAACCAAATTATGCTAGTAACAGGAAATTAAGTCCTCCAATTACTCTCTGTAAGTTCACTTTAAAATGCAGGAGAAAAGAATAAGTAAAAATATACTAATTTTCTCAAGTTTTTTAAAGTGTGCAGCTGATAACTATCTAAATTTTTCAGAATATTCTAGAATAAAGGTATACAGTGTTAAGACAGAAAAATATCACATAATATTTATATGAAGGAACCAAAAAAAGTGACAAAATGAACTTATTTAGAGCACAGAAACTGACTCACAGACACAGGAAACAAACTTATTGTTACTAAAGGGAAAATGGAGGGAGGGATAAATTAGGAGATTTGGATTAACAGATATACACCACTATATATGAGGCAGATAAACAATAAAGACCTATAGGATAGCACAGGAAACTATATTCAATGTCTTATAATAACCTATAATGGAAAAGAATCTGAAAAAGAATACTTATACATACAAGCATACAAAGTTGTGTATAACAATCACTTTGCTGTATACCTGAAGCTAATACAACATTGTAAATCAACTATACTTCAATCTAAAAAACTATAGTGTTAAATATTATATATAAAAAATAAATATAATACTGAAAGAACTGATACAGTTCTTCTAAACCTTTCAAATTATCAGCATCAGAGTGCATGCACATACACAAAGACACACACAAATGAAGAGAAAACAACTGGCAAATGCTAAAACAAACAAAATATTAAAACAGAAAGCATAAGATTAACCAGAGAATAAAGATCAAATAAGTATATCAGATCTCAGGCAGATGGAATAAGCTTACTTTTAAAAAGGTAAATACATATATAATTGAGTCAAAACACAAAGTCCACCAAATAGTACAAACAATACAGTCATCTAAATATGCAATATTAAAGGATAAACAAATATATAACAAATTAATTCAAAGAATGCTATAGGAAAGATAATAGTTTAAGAAGAAAACTAATACAATCTGAATGTCTGAAAAGACAAAAAGGTTAGAATAAATGTATTCAATCTGGTTATCTTCTGGAACTCATGGCTTCCTCTTTTAACCAGATCTGTTAACACAATTAAGTTTTCTTGTATTGTGTATTTTAATTTCCTTCTCTATTACTTTCAAATATTTTGGCTAACACTTTTTAAAATGCAAAAATATCTTTCTTTGTACTGTTAAATTTCCTCATTTAATTATTTTGTTAGAATTCAGTGATTTCTTAAAACATCACATGCCATTCTATGTGTTACTTTCCAAAATCACTAAAAAATTCATGATTGCTGAATTAAATATTTTTTCAGAAACCTCATGTTTTGTTTTGTTTTTGTGAGCTTGTACAGCATTAACCACCTTTTGCTTTGAAATTCTTTTTCATATCATGAGATACAATATTATACTTCTCTCTTTCTACTTCTCTAAACAATTTTTTTTCATCTCTTTTACTAAAATTTGCTTTTCTTCTCATCTATTAATACTATCAGAAAATATCTAGTTCTCAGAATTCTGTTTAAAGTCTTTTCCTTAACTATAACATTAAATATTTTTATATCAAGAATATAATCCTTCCCAAGGATTGAATTCATACTTTCAATAGTTTACTTAAAAATCTCTAAACAGTATTCCTACCAACTAAACTTTTAACTGTCTAAAAGAAGCTCAAAAGTTATCATAGTAACTTGTACCTCTTTATAATAACCTTCTTCCTGATAGCAGTGCCACTGCTCTCTTGGATTCTCCAAGCTGAAAACCTAAGAGTCACTTTCAAATTACCGTCAAGTCCTTATAGTTCTAATTTATATATTTTTAATTCTTGAAAAACTAATAGTTCAAGTTCATGTCATTACTCTTAGACTATGAAATAACCTCCTTACAGATCATTCTACTTTCTGCTTTCCTTTTTCTAACTGTATACTAGATTATTAGTTTTATTTTCACAGATTGCAGCTTAATTAAGTTAATGAAATGCCTAGATAAATTCCTTTGCCCTCTAAGTAAAATACACATTTTTTCATTCAAGCAATTAAGGCCTTTCTTTAATACAGGTTCAATATAACATTAGTTTTTTCTCAGCCTACACTCCTACATATTATCTATGAAACAAACTATAAACTTCAGTATCACCCAAAGATATGCTACACTCCTACCTTCTTGAATTTTGCCTGGTGTTCAACATGGGCAAATCCTCCTAAAATCCCTACCTATTAAAATTGTTTGAGTATCTTAAGACTTTGCCACATAATTTAATCTCTCCTTCTTTTGAATCTTAATAGCATTCTGCTTGTGATTCTCTCATGGCACTATATTGGCTTCATTTAATGTAAGTCACACATTCAAAAATATTTAAAGAACATTTATTATAAATCAGGCAATATGGTAAATATTACACGTTGGGTATAAACGGTCCCCACGCTCATAGAACCTGTAATTAAATGTAGGAGCATATGGTTACTTGCACTTCACTTTTATCCCCACCCAACTGCTCACAGAGACTTAGAAATCCTTTATTAAAGGCAGGAATTTTAATTCTAAATTTTCCAGAGTACCATCACATGATAATATCCACATTTAATACAGCAATTTGTTGAAATGAACTGAAAATATAACCTATAAATCATTTTTAAGATATAAATACACTATTGCACAAAACTATACATGCTTTAGGCTGAGGAATTAAAGGCTCTAAATGACAAATTAAGTGCCCCCAAAAGAACAAATAATTTCTTTCATGGCATTTAATATTTTATGAGGTAAATCATTCTACTCAAAATGTAAATAATGAAATAATATCTATCCAAGGAAAAGGAAGTAGAAAAGAAAAGAATTCAGCAAAGAAAAAGGAAAAACATATTGTTATTTAAGAAAGTCAACATTTCAGAAATGGTATAGACCTAACAGAACAGAAGATATTGAGAAGAGGTGGCAAGAATACACAGAAGAACTATCCAAAAAAGATATTCATGACCCAGATAACCATGAGGATATGATCACTCACCTAGAGCCAAACATCCTGGAATGCAAAGTCAAGTGGGCCTAGGAAGCATCACTATGAACAAAGCAGTAGAGGTGATGGAATTCCAGTTGAGCTGTTTCAAATCCTAAAAGATGATGCTGTGAATGTGCTGTACTCAATATGCCAGCAAATTTGGAAAACTTAGCAGTGGCCACAGGACTGGAAAAGGTCAGTTTTCATTCCAATCCCAAAGAAGGGCAATGCCAAAGAATGTTCAAACTACTCCACAATTGCACTCATCTCACATGCTAGTGAAGTAATGCTCAAAATTCTCCAAGCCAGGCTTTGATAGTATGTGAACCATGAACTTCCAGATGTTCAAGCTGGATTTAGAAAAGGCAGAGGAACCAGAGATCAAATGGCCAACATCCTTTGGATCACTGAAAAAGCAAGGGAATACCAGAAAAGCATCTACTTCTGCTTTATTGACTATGCCAAAGCCTTTGACTGTGTGGATCACAATACACTGTGGAAAATTCTTAAAGAGATGGGAATACCACAGCACCTGACCTGCCTCCTGAGAAATCTATATGCAGGTCAAAAAGCAACAGTTAGAACTGCACATGGAACAACAGACTGGTTCCACATCAGGAAAGGAGTACGACAAGGCTGTACATTGTCACCATACTTATTTAACCTATATGCAGAATACATCCTGCAAAATGCGAGGCTGGATGAAGCACAGCTGGAATCAAGATTGTCGGGAGAAATATCAATATCCTCAAATTTGCAGATGACATCACCCTTACAACAGAAAGCAAGGAACTAAAGAGACTCTTGATGAAAGTGAAAGAGGAGAGTGAAAAAGTTGGTTTAAATCTCAACATTCAGAAAACTAAGATCATGGCATCTGGTCCCATCACTTCACGGCAAATAGGTGGGGAAACAGTAAGAGCAGTGACAGACTTTATTTTGTTGGGCTCCAAAATTACTGCAGATGGTGACCACAGCCATGAAATTAAGAGACACTTGCTCTTTGGAAGAAAAGCTATGACCAACCTAGACAGCATATTAAAAAGCAGTGACATTACTTTGTCAACAGAGGTCTGTTGAGTCAAAGCTATGATTTTTCTAATAGTCATGCATGGATGTGAGAGTTGAACTAGAAAGAAAGCTGAGTGCCAAAGAACTGATGCTTTTGGATTGTGGTGTTGGAGAAGACTCTTGAGAGTCCCTTGGACTGCAAGGTAATCCAACCAGTTCATCCTAAAGGAAATCAGTCCTGAATATTTATTGGAAGGACTGATGCGGAAGATGAAACTCCAACACTTTGGCCATTTAATTCAAAGAACTGACTCACTGGAAAAGACCCTTTTGCTGGGAAAGATCAAAGGCAAGAGGAAAAAGGGACGACAGAGCATGAGATGGTTGGATTGCATCACCAACTCGATGGATGTGAGTTTGTGCGAACTCTGAGAGTTGGTGATGGACAGGGAAACCTGGTGTGCTGCATGCAATCCATGGGTTGCAAAGAGTCCAACACGACTGAGCAACTGAACTGACTGACCATCTAGATCTGCTAAACTGAGTATTTCCTAAAGCACTGCAAACCTATTGCCAAAGGTTATCAAAAAGAATGCCAAAACCCATTCTCTTCCATAGAGTAGACCTGTATGTGAGGAAGAGATTGCTCAGCCCGGAAGTAACTCTTCCCAAATTCACTAAATATTGGGTTAACCATATGAGTAGTTTCTCTAAATGAAATGTGGCTTTGAGTGATGTTTGCTACCAAGTCTTAATTTTGTATCTGTTAGGCAGCTTAGAGTCTGACACAACTGAGCAACTGAACTGAACTGAACTGATTAGGTAGCTTGTTATTATTTAGTAGCTAAGTCTGTTTCACTTTTTGTGACCCCATGGACTGTAGGCAGGCTCTTCTGTCCATGGGATTTTCCATGCAAGAAAACTAGAGTGGGTTGCCACACCCTCCTCCAGGGGATCTTCCCAACTAATTAATACACTAGGCACATGGCAATATTTTTCTATATTAGAATTCATTTTGATATTGCTTGATATTCAAGTCACAAATACAACTATTATTCTCCAAAACAAACTAAAAAGTTATTTTAAAAATTTTATCATTATAGCTATAATTATTACATTTTCTATCCTGGAGAAGGAAATGGCAACCCACTCCAGTAAAATTCCATGGATGGAGGAGCCAGTAGGCTACAATCCATGGGGTCACAAAGAGTCAGACATGACTAAGTGACGTCACTCACTCACTTATTACATTTTCTATAAGGAAAATACAATTCTGGAGAAGGTATAAATTTCAAATTTATATGTCATATAGGAATGTATATCCAATTTTAGAACAAACTTATATAGAGAGAATAATAAAAATAATTTTTATCCACATTAACTTCCATTTTTAGTCCTTTAATAAAACAACTTAATAACAATAACCAATCTTAGATGAAAATTATCCTGACTGTTTAATTGGGTAGGAAGAAAAATAGAGTCAGAACTTGGAAAAGCAGAGTTACCAGAAAGAATTTTCATTTAACCCAGAAAATAAAGATAATTTAGCCTATAATGGGCAATTGGGTATAAAATGAATTTAAATATATCATGATATAGATAATTCTTAAAATAAATTTATTTCACCTTTATTTTTAAGATGTCACTACCTCCAAAATGATTCTTGGGAGGAATCAATGACCATGTAGATTTTTGTAGTGGTAATATACTGAAGATATAATTACCTATAATTTTAAATATACAGTTACATATAATTGTGTTAACTATAATTATAGGATTGCATAATTTGAAAGTGCAAGTTCAAAATATCAAATAGAATCATCCTAGTTATTGTTAATCTTTTGTATAAATTAAAGCATTAAAAAATTTGTAGGATTTAGAAGCAAATGATAATTGTTAAAAATAAAAAGCAATTTCAACAAAAAGTGAATGACAGATAGTTATTACTATAAAATTAAAACACCATCTTAAGAGTTTTAATGTATAAATAACATAGTCTATAACCCAAAAACACAAAGAATAACAGGCTAAAGTAGTAACTTGACTATAGTAATAAAACAACATAATGACCCTGATATTCTTGTGAACATTATTGCAAAAAAACTTAAAATGTTCGTAAAGACCTACTATATGAAACAAGTATCATAAATTTAGTATTTTCTGTTATAAACCAACCTGTTCCAGTTCTTGTATTTTAGCATCCTTGACTTGCAGAATTTCTAAAACTTTTCTGTCTTTAGCTTCAGAGTTCCGTTTTTCTCTAGAAATAAAAAATATCTATATTGAAAATTTATTAGTCATTATTTTTGAAAGTTGATTAGATATTATTGGTAGCCAATTCTTTTAATTTCCACATCCTAATAATGAGTTTCACATTAAACTATAGAAAAGTAAATTATCTGATGTTAACAGCCCTTTCTGATTTAATGAGAAACCATATGGCAAGTGACAACAATTTATAACTGCTGCCAACTAAGACAACTTCATACAAAAAAAGTT
>SJYQ01004395.1:182246-205772 GCA_006410935.1 Redunca redunca
AAAATTATATCATAATATAATAAATATTAATGATTAAGAATACAATACTTACCATTTTTTAAGTAAAAGAATTAAAAGAGAGAAAGCTTGAGATTTACTAACAATCAACATTAAATAAATAAGGGAGAAATTTATTGGATGCTCATCATATTTTTTAAATTTTAAAAACAGGTAAAATAAATAGAAATCTGTACCTAAATCACTCATGAATCACAAAGTGTACAGGTAGGAAGAAATTAAGAACCCTCACCTGAGAATAAAAATGAGATGAAGCAAAGGGCTTTATAGGTAAAAATGGGTATGAGAATTAAGAGACATATATGACATAAAAGCATACCATTGCTGGTGACCAAGATGGCAGAGTAGGAAGACCCTAAACTCACCTCTTTCCATGGACAACACAAAAATTACAACTAGTTATGAAACAGCTATTTATGGTTAAAAAAAAAAAATTAGCAGAAAAGATACACTACAAATAAAGATATGAATAAACCACACTATGATGGTTAGGAGGAGTGGAGATGCAATATAGTCAGTGCCCCCACCCCCAGATCAGTGGCCCCTAAATGGGAGGATAATCACAAATATAGAGATCTTCTCCAAGGAGCAAGTCAAGCTCTCCAGCCTGGATATTCCACACCAAGTAAATCAGACTACAAAACAATGGGTTTGAAAACTAGTAGTATACATGTTGCTTCCCAGGTTGCTAAGTGGTAAAGAATCTGCCCAGTGTAGGAGACACAGGAGACATGGGTTTGATCCTTGGGTCAGGAAGATCCCCCAGAGGAGGAAATGGCAACCCATTCCAGTATTCTTGCCTGGGGAACCCAGTAGGCAGAGGAGCCTGGTGAGTGACAGTCCATAGCATCGCAAAGAGTAGGATGTGACTGAGCACATATGTATGGGTCTCATGTTTGAAAGAGCTGGAGAGCTGCAGGAAACAGAGATTCCACTTTTCAAGAACATACACAAAATCTCACACAGTCCGAATTCCAGTGGAGATACAACAATATGACAGGAGCCTGGATCAGATACTCCTGCTGGTCTAGTAACACCTCCTGGAAAGGCAGGAGGCAATTGGGAATGCCTTGGGCACAGAGATGTTGGACACAGCCATTCTAGGGGAGTTGTTCTACTGCAATAACACCAGCAATGGCAAGCACTATTTTGGAACCCTCCCTCTACCCTATTAGCATGAGAGGATGTCCCACACACCTGCAGGCTAGCACCAGCTGCAAATCACCCCAGGCTGCATAGACAGTCAGGCAGGGACACAGCCCTAGGCAGCCAATGACACAGGAAGCCTACCTTTTCCTCCAGCAAGCCCACCGCCACTGCATGCGGACAATCTCACAGCCAACTGGGCCAGAGGCCAGCTCTGCCTAACAACACATCAATAGCAGTAAGCCCCACAGCTGTGGAAGGTGACATGCTGCCAACATAAGGAGACCCCTAAGGCACACATCTCTGGTGATCAGAGTGTGCTACCAGACCCCATGGAATGACTACTTCTCCTGACTGACCTAATACAGAGAAATGAATGTAGAGAATACAGAAAAATGAGGAGACAGAGAAATATGTTCCAAACAAATAACACAAAACCTCAGAAACAGAAAAAACAAAGTGGAGATAAACAATCTACCCGAAAAGATTTCAGTAATAGTCAAAAAGAGGTTCAATGAACAGGAGAGAAAACTGAATGAACATAGTAAAAATTTCAGAGTTTAAAAATTTAAATAAAAATCAGAGCTGAAAAATACAATGATTTCAATACTAATAAAAAATACAGTAGAATGATTCAACAGTAGATTAGATGATAGAGAGTAACGGACGAGCATCTGGAAGACAGAGTAGTAGAAATCTCCCAAGGAGAAAAGAAAAAAATAAGTTTTAAAAAGGAAAATATTTTAAGAGACTTCTGAAACAACATCAAGCATACTAACATTTGCATATAGGGGTGCCAGAGGAGAAGAGAAAGATAAAGTAGAAGGGAACTTATTTAAAAAAATAATACCCCAAATTTTCTTAACCTGAGAAATGAAGCAGATATCCAAAGCCAGGAATCACAGAGACGACTCAGAACCATGACCCCAAAGAGGTCCACTCGAAGACACATCATAATTAAAATGGCAAAAAAATAAAGCGAGAGTCTTAGAAGCAGCAAGGGGAAAGTAACCAGTTAAGTACACAGAAACTAATATAAGGCGGTTGACTTTTCAGCAGAAACTCTGTAGGCCAGAAGGGAGTTACACAACATATTTGAAGAGATGAAAGGAAAAAGTCTACAACAAAGAATACTCTACCTGGCAAAGATATTATTCAGATTTGAAGGAAAAGATAGTTTTACAGACAAGCTAAAGTTAAAAGAGTTCAGCAGCACTAAACTGGCTTTACAGGAAATGTTAAAGGGACTTCCATAAGCAAAAAAAAAAAAAGACTACAACTAGAAATATGAAAATTATGGAAGGAAAAATCTCACTGGTAAAGACAAACATACAGTAAAGGTAGTAGATCAGACAATGATAAATCTAGTAGGAAGGTTAAAAGGCAAAAGTAGTAAAATCATCTATTTCCACACTAAGCAACTATTACAATACGTAAAGGATACAAAATTTAAAAGAAGTTAAAAAAAAGATCAAAAACATTAAATATGTGAATAGGTGGAGTAAAAACGTACGCTTAAAAGGCATTGAACTGGCTTCTGGTTCAAGATGGTGGAATAGAAGGATCTGCACTCATCTCCTCCTGAAAGAGCACCAAAATGCAACTAGCTGCTGAATAACCATCAACAGGAGAGCACTAGAACCCATGAAAAAAAGATATTCCATGTCCAGTGACAAAGAAGAAGCTGCAGCAATCACAATAAAACCAAATCCAGTAACTACCAGGTGGGTGACCCACAAACTGGAGAACAATAATAATAAAGAAGATCTCCCACTGGTGGGAAGATTCTGAACCACACGTCAGGCTTCCCAGCCTGGGGACTGCACAAAGGGACTGGAAATGCCCATGGAATCTGACCTTGGAGGCCAGCGGGATTGATAACAGGACTTCCACAGGACTGGGGGAAACAGACTGTGGTCCACTGGAGAAGGGAATAGCAAACCACTTCAGTATTCTTGCCTTGAGAACCCCATGAACAGTATGAAAAGGCAAAATGATAGGAAACTGAGAGGTACTCCCCAGGTCAGTAGGTGCCCAATATGCTACTGGAGGTCAGTGGAGAAATAACTCCAGAGAGAATGAAGGGATACAGCCAAAGCAAAAACAATACCCAGCTATGGATGTGACTGGTGATAGAAGCAAGGTCTGATGCTGTAAAGAGCAATACTTCATAGGAACCTGAAATGTCAGGTCCATGAATCACGGCAAATTGGAAGTGCTCAAACTGGAGATGGCAAGAGGGCAAGAGTGAACGTCGACATTCTAGGAATCAGCAAACTAAAATGGACTGGAATGGGTGAATTTAACTCAGATGACCATTATATCTACTACAGCAGGCAGGAATCCCTCAGAAGAAATGGAGTAGCCATCATGGTCAACAGAAGAATCCGAAATGCAGTACTTGGATGCAGTCTCAAAAAAGAATGATCTCTGTTCGTCTCCAAGGCAAACCATTCAATATCAGACTAATCCATGTCTATGCCCCAACCAGTAACGCTGAAGAAGCTGAAGTTGAACGGTTCTATGAAGACCTACAAGACCTTTTAGAACTAACACCCAAAAAAGATGTCCTTTTGATTATAGGGGACTGGAATGCTAAAGTAGGAAGTCAAGAAACACCTCAAGTAACAGGCAAATTTGGCCTTGGAATATGGAATGAACCAGGGCAAAGACTAATAGAGTTTTGCCAAGAAAATGCACTGGTCATAGCCTACACCCTCTTCCAACAACACAAGAGAAGACTCTACACATAGACATCACCAGATGGTCAACATCGAAATCAGATTAATTATATTTTCTGCAGCAATATATGGAGAAGCTCTATACAGTCAACAAAAACAAGACCAGGAGCTGACTGTGGCTCAGATCATGAACTCCTTATTACCAAATTCAGACTGAAATTGAAGAAAACAGGGAAAACTGCTAGACCATTCAGGTATGACCTCAATCAAATCCCTTATGATTATACAGTGGAAGTGAGAAATAGATTTAAGGGCCTAGATCTGATAGATAGAGTGCCTGATGAACTACGGACTGAGGTTCACGACATTGTACAGGAGACAGGGATCAAGACCATCCCCATGGAAAAGAAATGCAAAAAGGCAAAATGGCTGCCTGGGGAAGCCTTACAAATAGCTGTGAAAAGAAGAGAAGCAAAAAGCAAAGGAGATAAAGAAAGATACAAGCATCTGAATGCAGAGTTCCAAAGGATAGCAAAAAGAAATAAGTAAGCCTTCTTCAGCAATCAATGCAAAGAAATAGAGGAAACCAACAGAATGGGAAAGACTAGAGATCTCTTCAAGAAAATTAGAGATACCAAGGGAACATTTCATGCAAAGATGGGCTCGATAAAGGACAGAAATGGTATGGACCTAACAGAAGCAGAAGATATAAAGAAGAGGTGGCAAGAATACACAGAAGAACCGTACAAAAAGGATCTTCACTACCCGGATAATCACGATGGTATGATCACTCATCTAGAGTCAGACATTCTGGAATGTGAAGTCAAGTCAGCCTTAGAAAGCATCACTATGAAAAGAAGCTAGTGGAGGTGATAGAATTCCAGTTGAGCTATTTCAAATCCTGAAAGATGATGCTGTGAAAGTGCTGCACTCAATATGCCAGCAAGTTTGGAAAACTCAGCAGTGGCCACAGGACTGGAAAAGGTCAGTTTTCATTCCAATCCCAAAGAAAGGCAATGCCAAACAATGCTCAAACTACCCCACAATTGCACTCATCTCACATGCTAGTAAAGTAATGCTCAAAATTCTCCAAGCCAGGCTTCAGCAATACGTGAACCGTGAACTTCCTGATGTTCAAGCTGGTTTTAGAAAAGGCAGAGGAACCAGAGATCAAATTGCCAACATCCACTGGGTCATCGAAAAAGCAAAACATCTATTTCTGCTTTATTGACTATGCCAAAGCCTTTGACTGTGAGGACCACAATAAACTGTGGAAAATTCTTAAAAAGATGGGAATACCAGACCACCTAACCTGCCTCTTGAGAAATCTGTATGCAGGCCAGGAAGCCACAGTTAGAACTGGACATGGAACAACAGACTGGTTCCAAATAGGAAAAGGAGTACGTCAAGGCTGTATATTGTCCCCCTGCTTATTTAACTTATATGCAGAGTACATCATGAGAAACGCTGGACTGGAAGAAACACAAGCTGGAATCAAGATTGCCGGGAGAAATATCAATAACCTCACATATGCAGATGACACCACACTTATGGCAGAAAGTGAAGAGGAATTAAAAAGCCTATTGATGAAAGTAAAAGAGGAGAGTGAAAAGCTGGCTTAAAGCTCAACATTCAGAAAACAAAGATCATGGCATCCGGTCCTATCACTCCATGGAAAATAGATGGAGGAACAGTGGAAACAGTGTCAGACTTTATTTTTGGGGCTCCAAAATCACTGCAGATGGTGACTGCAGGCATGAAATTAAAAGATGCTTACTCCTTGGAAGAAAAGTTATGACCAACCTAGATAGCATATTCAAAAGCAGAGACATTACTCTGCCGACTAAGGTCCGTCTAGTCAAGGCTATGGTTTTTCCAGTAGTCATGTATGGATGTGAGAGTTGGACTGTGAAGAAGGCTGAGCGCCGAAAAACTGATGCTTTTGAACTGTGGTGGTGAAGACTCTTGAGAGTCCCTTGGACTGTAAGGAGATCTAACCAGTCCATTTGGAAGGAGATCAGTCCTGGGATTTCTTTGGAAGGAATGATGCTAAAGCTGAAACTCCAGTATTTTGGCCACCTCATGCAAAGGGTAGACTCATTGGAAAAGACTTTGATGCTGGGAGGGATTGGGGCAGGAGAAGGGGATGGCAGAGGATGAGACGGCTGGATGGCATCAAGGAGTCGATGGACGCGAGTCTGAGTGAACTCTGGGAGTTGGTGATGGACAGGGAGGCCTGGCGTGCTGCAGTTCATGGGGTCGCAAAGAGTTGGACACGACTGAGCAACTGAACTGAACTGGGGGAAACAGAGACTCTAGGCTTGCAAGGCACAAACAAAATTTTGCCTGCCCAAGACACAGAGCAAATGAGCAGTGATCCCACAAAAGACTGAACCAAAACTACTTACTTGCTAGTGCTGGAGGGTTTCATGTGGAGGTGTGGGTTGGCAGGGGCTACCACAGGAATAGAGGCACTGGCAGCAGCAATCCTGGAAGGCCTCCCTTGATGTAAGCCCTCTTAGAGGTCACCATTAAACCTACCACAGAACCCATAGATCCCAGGGCTGGGTAACCTGAGGCCAAATAACTAACAGAGAGGAAGTGCAACCCCACCCATCAGCAGATAATTGGATTAAAGTTTTATGGAGCAAGGCCCTGCTGACCAGAGCAAGGCCCAGTTTTTCCCCCGGCCAGTCCCTCCCATCAAGATGCTTACACAAGCCTCTTAGCCTCCATCAGATGGCAGGAAGAAGAAGCAAAAAGAACCACAGTCCCACCGCAGCTAGAAAAAAAACACATTACAGAAAGTAAATCAGGATGAAAAAAGCAGGAATTTACGTCCCAGATAATAGGACAAGATAAAATCCCAAGTAAAGATAGTAAAGATGATCCAGGATCTCAGAAAAACAATGCAAAACATACAAGAAATGTTTACCAAAGACCTACAAGAACTAGAGAACAAACAGAGTGAATAATACACTAGAAAGAATCAACAGCAGAATAACTGAGGCAGAAGAACAAATAAATGACACAGAGGACAGAATGGTGGAAATCCCTGCCACAGAACAGAATATAGAAAAAAGAATGGAAAAAAAAAAAGCATAAGAGACCTCTGGGACAACACTGAACACACTAACATTCACATTATGGGGGCCCCAGAAGGAGAAGAAAGAGAGCAAGAAAGGACCTGAGAAAATACTTAAAGAGATAACAGCTGAAAATTTCCCTAAGATGGGAAAAGAAATGGTCAACCAAGTCCAGGAAGCGCAGAGTTCCAGGAAGGATAAACCCAAGAAGGAACACACAGAGACACACAGTAATCAAACTGACAGAAATGAAAGACAAAGATAAAATATTAAAAGCAACAAGGGAAAAACGACAAACAACATACAAGAGAACACCCATCAGGTTACCAGCTGATTTCTCAACAGAAAATCTGCAAACCTGAGGGAATGGCACCATATGTTTAAGGTGAAGAAAGGGAAGAAACAACAACCAAGAATACTCTACTCAGTAAGACTCTCATTCAGACTTGATAGAGAAATCAAAAGTTTTCCAGACAAGCAAAAGTTAAGATAATTCAGCACCACCAAATCAGTTTTACAACAAATGCTAAAAGAACTTCTCTAGACAGGAAACAGAAAAGAAAAGACCTACAGAAATAAACCCAAAACAACTGAGAAAATGGTGATGGATTAAATGCACCAATCAAAAGACAAAGACTGGCTGGGCAGATGAAAACAAGTGCATGTATGCACTTCCACTTACCACATCACTCTGCTTACCCCTCAAACTGTATGTAATTATTTTATATTGTTAGATTAATCATATTCCCATTATGGCTTGCAATTTAATTATCTTTCCTTTTGGGTCTCACTATTGATTGTGAAAACTGATAAATATATTTTACTATTGTGATTATGTACCTACCAATCACTTAATACCACTGTATCATGATTGGTCAACAGAAAAATAATAGAATTCTATATCACCAAAACTACTATTTAATAGAAAAACCTATAATCACTTTCTAAAACCCAAAGGCATACTGAATTATCTTGGAATGTTTTGAAAAATATAAATGTCCAATATTTCTTTTTTTCCTCAAAGCGCCAGGTTAGATTCTAATGAACAGCCATGTTTAAAAACAACTGGACTATATGATGATCTTTTAGTAGTTTCAGTTCAGTCGCTCAGTCGTGTCCGACTCTTTGCAACCCCATGAATCGCAGCATGCCAGACCTCCCTGTCCAACACCATCTCCCAGAGTTCAATCAGACTCACGTCCATCGAGTCAGTGATGCCATCCAGCCATCTCATCCTCTGTCGTCCCCTTCTCCTCTTGCCCCCAATCCCTCCCAGCATCAGAGTCTTTTCCAATGAGTCAACACTTCACATGAGGTGGCCAAAGTGCTGGAGTTTCACCTTTAGCATCATTCCTGCCAAAGAAATCCCAGGGCTGATCTCCTACAGAATGGACTGCTTGGATCTCCTTGCAGTCCAAGAACTCTCAAGAGTCTTCTCCAACACCACAGTTGAAAAGCATCAATTCTGTGGTGCTCAGCCTGCTTCACAGTCAAACTCTCTAGTAGTTTAACTTTTCCTATTTCATATTCAGTGCTCCCATTTCATTTAGTTTATGTTTCTAATTTCTCCATCTCTTCTCTTTTTGACGTTTTTTCTCAAGTCGTAGCANAGCAAGCATAGTAGAAAAGCTTTTGTATGCATATATATATAAGTTGTGTGCATAATATATATATTTTAGAAGACTTATGAATTCTTGCCCAACTAAAATTTTTTATTTCACTTGTTTGATTCCACAAGTTAAATTCCACTTGCTTGACTTTCATATGAATAGAATGCTAGATTTCTAATTAGAAAAAAATAAATAAACAAGCAACAAATGTTTACTTTATAGCACAGGAACTACAGTATCTTAAAATAACATAATGAAAAATAATCTGAAAAATAATATATGTGTATATTTATAAGGGCTTCCCTGGTGGCATAGAGGTTAAAGCATCTGCCCACAATGCAGGAGACCTGGGTTCAATCCCTGGGTCAGGATGATATGTATATGTATAATGAAGATATGTATATATATAATGAAGACATGTATCAGTTCAGTTCAGTTCAGTCACTCAGTCGTGTCCGACTCTTTGCGACCCCATGAATCGCAGCATGCCAGGCCTCCCTATCCATCACCATCTCCCGGAGTTCACTCAGACTCACGTCCATCAAGTCTGTGATGCCATCCAGCCATCTCATCCTGGTTCGTCCCCTTCTCCTCTTGCTCCCAATCCCTCCCAGCATCAGAGTCTTTTCCAATGAGTCAACTCTTCGCATGAGGTGGCCAAAGTACTGGAGCTTCAGCTTTAGCATCATTCCTTCCAAAGAAATCCCAGGATTGATCTCCTTCAGAATGGACTGGTTGGATCTCCTTGCAGTCCAAGGGACTCTCAAGAGTCTTCTCCAATACCACAGTTCAAACGCATCAATTCTTCGGCGCTCAGCCTTCTTCACAGTCCAACTCTCATATCCATACATGACCACAGGAAAAACCATAGCCTTGACTAGATGGACCTTATTCGGTAATGTCTCTACTTTTGAATACACTATCTAGATATGTATATGTATATGTATAATGAATCACCTTGCTGTGCACCTGAAACACTGTAAGTCAACTGTGCCTCAAATATACATATACATATATAAATATATATCTTAAGAAAAAAAAGAATGCACTGAACTTAAAGAGATCATCAAGTTAATCACATATATATACATTGTTATATATAAACCTCATGGTAAACTCAAATCAAACGCCTAAAATAGATACACAAAGGAAAAAGAGAAAGGAACCCAAACATAACACTAGAGATAATCATGAATCATAAGGGAAGACAACAAAAGAACAAGAAAATAATGAACAAAAAAGAACTACAAAAACAACCCCAAAGCAATTAACAAAATGGCAAAGAATAGTTGGCTATTAAATAATCACTTTAAATGTAAATGGACTAAATGCTCCAGTCAAAAGACAAAGAGTGGCTGAATGGACACAAAAACAAGTCCTATAGCTATGCTGCCTATGAGAGACTCACTATAGATCTAGATAAACATAGACTACAAGTGAGGGGATGGGGATCATGGAAAAAGCAAGAGAGTTCCAGAAAAATTTCTATTTCTGCTTTATTGACTATGCCAAAGCCTTTGACTGTGTGGATCACAATAAACTGTGGAAAATTCTGAAAGAGATGGTCATACGAGACCACCTGACTTGCCTCTTGAGAAATCTGTATGCAGGCCAGGAAGCCACAGTTAGAACTGGACATGGAACAACAGACTGGTTCCAAATAGGAAAAGGAGTACGTCAAGGCTGTATATTGTCCCCCTGCTTATTTAACTTATATGCAGAGTACATCATGAGAAACGCTGGACTGGAAGAAACACAAGCTGGAATCAAGATTGCCGGGAGAAATATCAATAACCTNTGAAGAGGAGCTAAAAAGCCTCTTGATGAAAGTGAAAGAGGAGAGCGAGAAAGTTGGCTTAAAGCTCAACATTCAGAAAACGAAGATCATGGCATCTGGTCCCATCACTTCAAGGGAAATAGATGGGGAAACAGTGGAAACAGTGTCAGACTTTATTTTGGGGGGCTCCAAAATCACGGCAGATGGTGATTGCAGCCACGAAATTAAAAGACGCTTACTCCTTGGAATAAAAGTTATGAGCAACCTAGATAGCATATTCAAAAGCAGAGACATTACTCTGCTGACTAAGGTCCGTCTAGTCAAGGCTATGGTTTTTCCTGTGGTCATGTATGGATGTGAGAGTTGGACTGTGAAGAAGGCTGAGCGCCGAAGCATTGATGCTTTTGAACTGTGGTGTTGGAGAAGACTCTTGAGAGTCCCTTGGACTGCAAGGAGATCCAACCAGTCCATTCTGAAGGAGATCAACCCTGGGATTTCTTTGGAAGGAATGACGCTAAAGCTGAAGCTCCAGTACTTTGGCCACCTCATGCGAAGAGTTGACTCATTGGAAAAGACTCTGATGCTGGGAGGGGTTGAGGCCAGGAGGAAAAGGGGATGACCGAGGATGAGATGGCTGGATGGTATCACAGACTCGATGGACGTGAGTCTGAGTAAACTCCGGGAGTTGGTGATGGACAGGGAGGCCTGGCATGCTGCGATTCACGGGCTCGCAGAGAGTCGGACACGACTGAGCTACTGAACTGACTGAGGGGATGGGAAAAAATAGTCCCACTAAAATAAAAAGAAAGGTGGGCTAGCAGTATTTATGACTTTAAACACTGTAACAAGAGGCAAGAAAGGACATTACATAATGACCAAGGAATCAAAAAGATATAATTGTAAATATATATACACTAAACATAAGAGCACCTACATACATAAAGCAAATATTAAGAAACATAAAGGGAGAGAGTGAAAGTAACATGATAATAGTGGAGGATTTTTAACACAACATTTATATCTATGGAGAGATCATGCAGGCATAAATCCATAAAGAAACACTGGCCTTAAATGACACATTAGATCAGATGTAATCAATCAATGCATACAGAACATTTTACTCAAAACAGTCATTAAAAAAGGGCCTAAAGAAATAAAAACAGAAATAGGTAAGGACAAGTTAAAAAGAGCACCACAAAAATACAAATGATCATAAACGTTACTGAGAACAATTATACGTACAAGAAAATGAACAACTTAGAAGAAACAGACAAATTCCCAGAAATATACAAACTCCTAAGACTGAATCAGGAAGAAATAGTAAATATAAACAAACCAATTAACAGTAATGGAATTCAATCAGTAATCAAAAAACTCGCCACAAACAAAGTCCAGGCCCAGACAGATTAACAGGTGAGTTCTACCAAGTATTTAAACAATTAACACCCGTGCTCCTCAAACTATTGAAAAAAACTGCTCCTGTGCCGTCATAGCTGCCGCACTCCCATGTCCAAAGTCAGGGGCAGCAGCCGAGAGGGGCTACCCTATGTCCAAGGTCAGGGGCAGCAGCTGTGCTTTGCTGGAGCAGCTGTGAAGGTATACCCCATGTCCAAGCTAAGAGAAACCCAAGTAATACGGTAGGCGTTGAAAGAGGGCATCAGAGGGCAGACAGATTGAAACCACAATCAGAGACAACTAGCCAATCTGATCACACGTATCACAGCTTGTCTAACTCAATGAAACTAAGCCATGCCTTGTGGGGCCACCCAAGACAGACGGGTCATGATGGAGAGGTCTGACAGAATGTGGTCTACTGGAGAAGGGAATGGCAAACCACTTCAGTATTCTTGCCTTGAGAACCCCATGAACAGTATGGAAAGGCAAAATGATAGGATACTGAAAGAGGAACTCCCCAGGTCCATAGGTGCCCAAATATGCTACTGGAGATCAGTGGAGAAATAACTCCAGAAAGAATGAAGGGACGGAACCAAAGCAAAAACACACCCAGTTGTGGATGTGACTGGTGATAGAAGCAAGGTCCGATGCTGTAAAGAGCAATATTGCATAGGAACCTGGAATGTTAGGTCCATGAATCAAGGAAAATTGGAATGGTCAAACAGGAGATGGCAAGAGTGAACATCGACATTCTAGGAATCAGCGAACTAAGATGGACGGGAATGAGTGAACTTAACTCAGATGACCATTATAGCTACTACTGCGGGCAGGAATTCCTTACAAGAAATGGAGTAGCCATCATAGTCAACAAAAGAGTCCAAAGTGCAGTACTTGGATGCAATCTCAGAAAAGACAGAATGATCTCTGTTCATTTCCAAGGCAAACCGTTCAGTATCACTGTAATCCAAGTCTATGTCCCAACTGGTAACGCTGAAGAAGCTGAAGTTGAACAGTTCTATGAAGACCTATAAGACCTTCTAGAACTAACACCCAAAAAAGATGTCCTTTTCATTATAGGGGACTGGAATGCAAAGTAGGAAGTCAAGAGATACCTGGAGTAACAGGCAAATTTGGCCTTGGAGTACAGAATGAAGCAGGGCAAAGGCTAATAGAGTTCTGCCAAAAGAATGCACTGGTCATAGCAGACACCCTCTTCCAACAACACAAGAGAAGACTCTACACATGGATATCACCAGATGGTCAACACCGAACTCAGATTGATTATATTCTTTGCAGCCAAAGATGGAGAAGCTCTATACAATCAGCAAAAACAAGACTGGGAGCTTGTTGGCTCTGACTGTGGCTCAGATCATGACCTCCTTATTGCCAAATTCAGACTTAAATTGAAGAAAGTAGGGAAAACCACTAGACCATTCAGGAATGACCTAAATCAAATCCCTTATGACTATACAGTGGAAGTGACAAATAGATTTAAGTACTAGATCTGATAGAGTGCCTGATGAACTATGGATGGAAGTTTGTGATATTTTATAGGAGACAGGGAGCAAGACCATCCCCAAGAAAAAGAAATGCAAAAAAAAAACCAAAATGGATGTCTGAGGAGATCAACCCTGGGATTTCCTTGGAAGGAATGATGTTAAAGCTGACACTCCAGTACTTTGGCCACCTCATGGGAAGAGTTGACTCATTGGAAAAGACTCTGATGCTGGGAGGGATTGGGGTCAGGAGGAGAAGGGGACGACCCAGGATGAGATAGCTGGATCGCATCACTGACTCGAGGGACGCGAGTTTGAGTGAACTCCGGGAGTTGGTGATGGACAGGGAGGCCTGGCATGCTGCAATTCATGGGGTCGCAAAGAGTTGGACACGACTGAACTGAATGCATTCCCCAGTAGCCCTTGTGATCAACAGTCTCCCCCGCCTTCCAACAGTTCTCCCTCTTGTGTGCCCCTTAGATAAGACCCTCTGTGGGGCTTGCCTGAAAGCATGCCACCCACAAACATTAATAGAGGCATATGCCCCAGGTCTATCCTTCTCTTGAGCTCTCTGCCTTGACCTCCCAGCACTGTCCCTTGAAGCAGGCTAAGTACTTCCTCCAGGACCTGTAAATAATAAAGTTTTCTATCCCAACTTTTCTTGTGGTCTGCTGTTGAATCATGGTTCACTATCCACCACTCTGTGCTCTACTTAACACAGAGTTAAGTGTTAATTTGACAAATCTATAACAGCTACCAGTTAGGAGTAAGAATGGGAAACCTCCTGAGCCACCAGGGAAGATCCAAACAAAGTTTTAGAAGTTGGGAATTCCTTGGCAGTCCATTAGTTAGGAGTTGGTGCTATCACTGCCAAAGTCTTGAGTTTGATCCCTGGTCAGGTGACTAAAATCTCATAAGCTGCTCGCATGGCCAAAACTTAAAAAGAAAAAAAACAAAAAAAGCTGACAGTTGAGTAAGCATAAAATAGTATTCTAGGATACGGAGACAGTAAGTGAAGCAGAGAAAAAAATAGGATGACTACCAATTAGTATTAAGCACTGAGGTTAATGGTCCTAAATTTAAATTACATAAGACCAGTCATCATATTTTAGAGTTTTCCTCTAGCCATGTTTAGCCCTCTGGATGCAGGCACACAGTAGATGGAGAGAGTTGGAATAAATGTTTGAAATTTTGTAAACATGCTATGACTACTATTTTTACTATTTTGCTAATTTTCTCTTTACTAGGCATTAACAACATGTTTACTGTATGATCACAATAAACTGTCTTCAAGCAGGCTTTCCTTTTACTCGTGCTTCTTTTATTAATAATGAAACTAAACATACTTTTAGAAATTGAAATGCCTTTCCCCTGTAAATTTGCCATTGCCTGTCACTATACCTACAATATACCCCATGGACTGTAGCCTACCAAGCTCCTCCCTCCATGGGATTTTCCAAACAAGAGTACTGGAGTGGGTTGCCATTTCCTTCTCCAGGGGATCTTCCCAACCCAGGGATCGAACTGGGGTCTCCCACATTCCAGGCAGACGCTTTAACCTCTGAGCCACCAGGGAAGCCCTATTTTACATCTTACTGTTTTTATTGATTTACAAAACTATTTTATATATACCTCTTTATATATACCATATATATACAATATATGCCTCTTGCCTATCACTTGTCACTAACATATAATCTCAAATTGTCACTTGAATGTGTAATTTACCATTATAAAACCATAAATGTTGCAAAAGAATGCTACTTCTATTCAAGGTACAGTTGACTCATGAACAATGCAAGTTTGAACGGTCAGTGTCCACTTATAGTGGATGTCTGTCAATAGTAAACACTGTAGAACCACAAGTCCATGGTTGGTTAAACTATGGATGCAGTGATACCAAGAACATGGAGGCTGACTGTAAACTATACAAGGATTAACCCCCGGTCATTCCAGGGTCAACTGTATATGGATCAAGAGAAAAACTGAGGGCTTCCCAGGTGGTGCTAGTAGTAAAGAACCTGCCTGCCAATGAAGAGACATACAGATGCGGGTTCAGTCTTTGGGTCAGGAAGATCCCCTGGAGAGGGCATAGCAACCTACTCCAGTATTTTCCCCTGGAGGATCCCATGGACAGAGAAGCCAGGTGAGCAACAGTCCATAGCACTGCAAAAAGCTGGACACAGCTGAAGTGACTTAGCATGCACACACACACATACACACAGGAAAAATATTAATAACTTCAAATAACTTCAAATCCCAACGAACAGGGAATGATAGGGTTTAGTCAGGGAGAAAGGCCCAGGTTGAGACAGTCAAGATATTAATTCTAGTCAGAAAATTCCTCTATAAATTCCTTCCTGAATATACTATGAATCTATTTTTAACTTCTCAGAAATTAAACTTAACACAGATAAATTCTTTCTAATTTGCTCACTTCTAAAATACTGACTATCATCAAAATAAATTCTAGTGGTCCTTTTAAATGAGATAATGGAAAAGTAGACTATATGTCACAAACCCCAAACAAAGGCATTCCTGCTGCTTCCAAATTAGCTTGGTACCAGAGCAATTATCTCCTATGATACACGTATGTGCATAACTCACTCACACTCTAACTCAGTGCTATTCATAGTTGTGGGTCACCAAAGAAGCATCAGCATCACCTAAGAGCTTGTTAGAAATGTACCATCCTCCGCCCACCCTGGAAGTAGAAACTGTGAGGGAGGAGCCCAGCAATCTGTGTTTGACAAAAAGATGCTATGGACTGAATGTTTTATATCCGTATGTTGAAGCCCTAATCCCCAGTGAGAGGGTATTTGTAGGTAGGGCCTTTGGAAGGGTCATGAGAGTAAGGCCTGCACGAATAGGATTAGTGGGAGAGATTAGAGAGAAAGATGATCTCTCTCTTCTATCATGTGATCATACTTCAAGGCAGCTGTCTGCAAGAGAGCTCTCACAAGGAATGGTGTTGGCAGGCACTTTGATATTGGGTTTCCTTGCCTACAGAACTATGAGAAATAAATGTTTGTTGTTTAAGCCACCCATTCTATGGAATTCAGTTATAGTAGCCCAAATTGACAAGAGACAAAGCCTCAGATAATTCTAATACACACTAAAGTCTGAGAATCACTGAAATAACAATAACTGACACATTTCTCAACCAAAGATGAATAATATTGAAAGCATAGGTCATAAATGAAATATGAATCTTCACATAAACTTCTAAAATAGACCTCAATGATATATTTTATAACAAAAAATTCCAAAGAGTACCATGTTACAGTTTTGAAGTTGAAAAAAAATCAGTTTAAAATCTATATAGATATTTGTCCAGCAACTCCTCCTGGTCGCACGGGATGCCTAATATTTTCCTAACAGGAAAATTCTCCCAAGAGAAAACAATGCTACAACATGAATACAATATTTTTTACTTGGAATAATATAATGAAAACAATTGCTTTGAATTTAAAGATCATCAACCTATCTGGTCAATTCAATTAATACACAGTCTATGTATTTACAAGACATTAAAAAAAGGTTACTAAAAATAAAGACACTGTCAAGAAGCTGATGATGATCAATGACTGAAACAAACTCCTGTTTAGCTAATTAGAACCACTGATGTGCAATAATGATGTGAGCTAAGAATATTTGCAGACTTCTTTAGGATGAAAAATGAAGTGAAAAGAGGCTGTCAAATTTGTACGAGTTTAAAGCTCCAATCACTTTTCCCAAGAGTATGACCCATTTAAACACTTAACATTGCTGTACTTAGCCACATGAATTACCATGCTAATTTTTTTTCCATTTTTCTAAACTCAAAAATCTGAGAAATTATTCTAAAGCATTAAGAAACAAAATTTTACTGTGTTATAGACCATGCCATATATTATACAATATGACAGGATCATATTTTCTGGGCTTGAGCCCATTTTTAATGAGATGTCAAAAATGAAATATTAGAGTCTAAAAGAAACATTTAACTATAAATGAGGCAATGATATTGGCCTGAATTAGAAAACAAAGAAAATAAGAAAGCAAAACTCACTGATGTTGATTATTTTTAATTAACAAATTACACTGANCAACACCAGCTGAATTCCCACAGGCCACTGTTCACTCAGGCTTGACTGCAATTATCATGTCAATATTTTGTGCTCCAATATGCAGATATGCACACATGCAAGCTGCATAATACCTCCTTCTCCATGGAATGTTGACTTGTGTTCAATGTTCTGGGAATTTTTAATGAAACTAGAAATAAACTTTCACCAAATGATGACAATCACAATTATTTTCCCTTAAAATCAAAAATGATATTTCTGTGTCACCCTCTGCCATGCATAAAAAGAATAATTTTAAAGTAACTTTGCTTCATTAGAATTTCAAAATTCCTCCATTTAAAACTCTTCATAAAAGTTAACAGACTATTTGTCAGCTTCTTGCATCTATATTAAGAGTTCAAATGTATTTCTTCATACTTTACTGGATGTTCTTTTACCTTAAACAGTAGAGTACTTCCAATTAAACACCCTTCTGTTAGTTCCTTTGACCATCTTTCCATCCGTCCATATCATTGCCTAGGCATTCATGGCTATTGCAATAAGAAAAGGGCTCAGCAAAAATATATTTATGTCCTGTGTGGAGCTGCCTAGCAGCACTGCTGCCAGATGGAAGAATTCTGGCAGCTACACTTCTGGGGTCTCCAACCAGCCATGCTACTACCATGCTCCAAAATGCAACCCTTTTGCAGGCTGTGTTGGCTTAAAACACAAGAGACGGTGTACAACCATACAGCAGCTGTGCAACCCATGTGTTTAGGAGTGGAATTGAGCATAAGGGAGGTTTTCTCAATCATGAGAATATATAATAGAACCTTATAACAACAGCCTGCTTATTATTAAGCACCTAAACTTTAACTATAAACATAAATATGAGATAATCTCTCATCCTCTTTTGAGGTTAAATCTTTAAATAAAAGTATTTCAAGGATATAGCATGTATATCTTAAGCAAATATGCAACAAATACTAAAAATCTTCTTACTCCTTCGATTCCTTTTTATGGTTACCATTTTTCAAGACAGTTTCCATTTTGAAAAAGTGAATTCTTAAAAAGAGAAGAGTATAAGAAAACAATTATTGAGAAGCCTATCAGACTATAAGTATAGAATGCTAAAAAGAAAGTAAAACATTTTTAAAATTTATACAAATATAAGGTGTTTGGATATAAAAACAAATAGGAAAATAAAGCAATATCTATAGGTTTCATTTGAAAGTATGTATGAAACAATAAAAGGATTAATTTTGATAAACTCTAAACATCTTCAATTTGAGATTTTGATATATGTTTGAATTTGAGTGTTTAACTTAAAGTACAATAGACATTATTTGAAGAATTAAAAATTTAATATTTATGAACTAGTATAATATCAAAAAGGAGTTACTTTTGGAAGCCTATATTCTAGAAGATGCTAACTGGCTTTTCTCAAGATTCTCCAAAAACAAACTTGAGTGAGTGAGTGAGTGAAGTTGCTCAGTCGTGTCCGACTCTGGACTGTAGCCTACCATGCTCCTCCATCCGTGGGATTCTCCAGGCAAGAATACTGGAGTGGGTTGCCATTTCCTTCTCCAGGAGATCTTCCCAACCCAGGGATTGAGCCCAGGTCTCCCACATTGCAGGTAGACACAAGATACTTAAACTATAACACGATCTGGAGATAATGATGATTATAATGCACAATTCTCATTTCACAAAAATGAAAACTAAGGTTAAAAAAAGAACAAAACAAAAAGAAAGCTAAGGCATATAAAAGTAATTATTTTGCCTCGATTCACACAACAAGAAAGTGGTAGAGCCAAGGTTCCAAACCACGTAGTCCTGTCTACATAGTTGTGTTCTTAACCATAAATCATTAAAAATAACTTCTTTACAGAAGTTCTAATGAAAGACGTGTCAATTTTTCCCTGTCTTTAAACCTGTTAAATATTGAACCTCAGATTTTCTTCATCCTTAAAGATAAAAATATTCACCTTTCTAGTTTAGAGTCTCTTCTGGAATGTCAGAAATGCCTGTGAATCTGTGTTAAAATGCATAGTCCAGTCTCATCATAAACCTTGATAAGTCACATAGAGGTCATGAATAAATTATAGCTCAAAAGCTCTTAAATGAATCTACTACTCAGTAAAGAAAATACTGATATAAATGAGTCTTTTTTCAATATATAACTCCTCAATGATTAAAATTAAATGAGATATTCCTTACACATCCCTGATCAAAGTTTTGGCCACTTGAGAGAACTTTTAAGTATCAATGCCAGTTTTGAGTACCTACTACCAGATGCTTCTCTAATTCCTCAACAAACTCTTTTTAAAATCCTCTTAACAGATGTGGAAACTGAGGCCTAGAGAATTTAAGTTAGGAAGGGATGAAAATAATGCAATTTAAATTCTGATTTGTATGACTTCTAAGTCTATGATCTCAACCATCCGTCACAGACTGAAAGTTTGTGTCTTTCAGTGACAATCCCTAACATGATGGTATTTGGAGGTGCAGAACTGGGAAGTAATCAAGTTATGAGGGTAGAGTCTTCATGAATGGGATTGTGCATAGTCACTCAGTCATGTCCAGCTCTTTGCGGCCCCATGGATTGCAGCCTACCAGTCTCCTCTGTCCATGGGGATTCTCTAGGCAAGTATATTGGAGTGCGTTGCTATGCCCTCCTCCAGGGGATCTTCCCAACCCAAGGATCTAACCCAGGTCTCCCACATTGTAGGTGGATTCTTTACCATCTCAGCCAGCAGGAATTCCCATGAATACTGCAATGGGTAGCCTACCCCTTCTCCAGGGAAACTTCCTGACCCAGGAATCAAACCAGGGTCTCCTGCATTGCAGGCAGATTCTTTACCAGCTTAGCTACCAGGGAAGCCCATGAATGGCATTGGTGCCCTTAAGTGGCAATGAAGAGACCAGAGCTCTCTCTTCTTGCCATATGAGGATATAAGAAGTTGGCACCCTGCAAACCAGAATAGGACTCTCCACAGAACCTGATCTCGTGCTTCCAGTCTTCAGAGAGTGAGAAGTAAATATTTGTCTTGTAAGTCACAGAGTTTTTCAGTCAGTTCAGTCGCTCAGTTGTGTCCGACTCTTTGCAACCCCATAGACTGCAGCAGGCCAGACATCCCTGTCCTTCACAACTCCCAGAGCTCGCTCAAACTCAAGTCCATCGAGTCGGTGATATCAAGTATATGGAATTTTGTTAAAACAGACTGAGCTGAGAGACCATCTTTTTACACTGTCAATTTGAAAATTCCTGACATTAAAATTTAATCTTAAATAGATTTCCAGAAGTTCTGATTTTATGTAAATCTCTAACTGATTCATGGGTGAATCACTCACAATTCATGAGTGAAAAATCTTTAATCACAGAAAAAATGATTTTTTAATTTAACAAGCATGACAAAACAAACAATATTTAAGACAAAATAAATGCAGGAAGAGAGCTTATTTAGTTAATAAAGGAGGTCAGGGAAGATATCTCTAAATCATTACATTTTTCACTACCACTAGCTTCTAAGAGACACTAATGTTTTTTTCTTTCCCTGACCCACTATCTCCTAACGTAATAAGCAGAATTCTGAGCACATACTAGGCATTCAGGTAATAATTCTGAATTCAATTAAAAGTATTTATTAAGCATCAACAGGTACACAAACTCTAATACAATCTATATAAATCTAGAACTTAAAAGCTCATAAAAAATAGAAATTTCAAGAAGACTAAAGACAATAAAAATATCTATATGAATTGAATGTTTTGCTATTTTGTGCTGAGATGGGAGAGTATATTTTAAAAGAAAGAAACAATAGTCTTCATTAAGAACCAAAAGATACAAGGAAACATCATATTTCTGTGCTGGCCCAATAAACCAAATAGCTTTCATTTTTAGCATTATTATAGTTCAAAATTATGATTAGGCATAGTTATACTCCCCCATCAAGTCATTAGCATGACCTCTGCAATAGATTTATTAATAGCTTCCAGTAATTATCTATTAAAATACAATATCTTGGAATCACCATGAAATATATTCAAATTGTAATCTTGAATTTAAGATTTCTAACTTAATCTTAAATGGGATAAAATATCACTAAGTAATAAATGTACTTTATTTTTCAAAGTTTAAAGGCATTGTGGTTGTCTCCTTTTCCTTGAACTAATAACTTAGAAACAACTTTAAAGTCTAGGATCTTAAAATAAACGTAGATCACATTCACTTGTTTTCTTTTTTCTTAAGTGACAAGCATTTTCTTTGTTAACACTCAGGAGTTCATTTTCTCTTTAGGGAGTGGTTAACCACCCTTATGGCAGAAAGTGAAGAGGAACTAAAGAGCCTCTTGATGAAAGTGAAAGAGGAGAGTGAAAAAGTTGGCTTAAAGCTCAACATTCAGAAAACGAAAATCATGGCATCTGGTCCCATCACTTCATGGGAAATAGATGAGGAAACAGTGGAAATAGTGTCAGACTTTATTTTTCTAGGCTCCAAAATCACTGCAGATGGTGACTGCAGCCATGAAATTAAAAGACGCTTACGCCTTGGAAGGAAAGTTATGACCAACCTAGATAGCATGTTCAAAAGCAGAGACATTACTTTGCCAACAAAGGTCTGTCTAGTCAAGGCTATGGTTTTTCCTATGGTCATGTATGGATTTGAGAGTTGGACTGTGAAGAAAGCTGAGCACCGAAGAATTGATGCTTTTGAACTGTGGTGCTGGAGAAGACTCTTGAGAGTCCCTTGGACTGCAAGGAGATCCAACCAGTCCATCCTAAAGGAGACCAGTCCTGGGTGTTCACTGGAAGGACTGATGCTGACTGAAACTCCAGTACTTTGGCCTCCTCATGGGAAGAATTAACTCACTGGAAAAGACTCTGATGCTGGGAGGGATTAGGGGCAGGAGGAGAAAGGGATGACAAAGGATGAGATGGCTGGATGGCATCACCGACTCGATGCACATGAGTCTGGGTGAACTCCAGGAGTTGGTGATGGACAGGGAAGCTTGGCATGCTGCGATTCATGGGGTCTCAAAGAGTAAGACACTACTGAGCAACCGAAGTGAACTGAACTGAAAAACAAGAACTCTGGAACTATATTGCCTGATTTCAAACTCTGATTCCACCACTCATTAGCTTGAACAAATTACTTAAACTTCACTGTGGTCCATTTTCTTGATATATAAAATGAGAATAGAGTATATCTCATAGGACTATTGTAGGAATTCAGTCAATATATGGAAAGCACTAAGAACTGTGTGTGGTCCATAGTAAACACTTGCTAAATATAAACTATTATCATTATGGTTGTTCTATGATGTATTAAAGTGTAAACACATGGAACTGGAAATATATACATATAATAGTACACAAAAATAACACTTTGTACATAATTCAGAATATATTTNGAGTAATAATGTATCCATCTTAATTCCATTTATTATCACATTTTAATATTTTGTTCACTCACTACTTCTTTTTGTATTCCAGGTATTTGTAAATATGGTGCACAAAGCCAATGTATTCAATCATTTTTCTATGAAGTCTCTGCTGTAAATACTTTTCTATCAAAGAAAAATGCCAATTACACTATTCCTTTATTGCACCATTATTAAATCAATTTCTTAAGAAATTTGCTAATCACAAATTATCAAAAAGGATTCTATATTTTGAAGTAGAAAAATTAGTTAGGATATTAATCATACTGAAATTTCATATAAAACAGTAATAAACATTAGAAAGGAATGATTTAATTCTAGCACCCAGAGTGTGTGCCAAGGCTCCCATGGGTCCTATAGTGAACACAGGGGCACTGCTAGATATTTTAAATAAGGTGAAAACCGCATTAATTGACAGCTGTTGGACACTGCACAAACTACTAACTAAAGAAGTTCAGAGTTTCAATGTCAGATTGCACTGCATTCCTTTCAAGGCATCATGTCCTTATGAAAGTGGGTTTTTGACTACTGCTGTGATAAGAATCAAGTTGAGAGCAAAAAGCAATGTGAAATAAGAAATTTGGGTGTTAATGTCCAATCTGATGCCAAAGTTTGAGATATCTGTCTAGTACCCAAAAGTCTCAAACATCTTGTAACAAACACTTATGGCTATTAAAGAATTAAATTAAGATATTATTTTAATCTATATGTACATTTTAATGATTATTAAATTGTTAGGATATACATAGTTAGTTGACAGTATTCTCAGATATTTCTCTTTAAGTGCCATGAAAATATTACTGAGATAATAAGGTCTCTATGAACTG
>SJYQ01004395.1:205780-260631 GCA_006410935.1 Redunca redunca
TGAGACAATTTGGGAAACTATCAATTAATATCTAAAGAAAACAAACCTATTATTTAAATGACTAAATATTATAATGTGTCAACAGTTATTAATTACAACACTTACCATAACAGAGATCTTTACTAAAAAGTCTCTCAACTTCTTGGAAGTAGTTCTTAATCCTTATAATTCTACTCAGTCTCACTCAAATTTAATCTTAGCTCATCCTATGATATCATAAGCATTTCAGCAGGTTCATACATTTCTCTTCAACTCTAAGACTGAAGGAGTGTTAAGAATATAAAAACTCAGGTAATGAGAAATAAGTCACACACTCTCAATGTTAAACGTAAGGTATTTTGGCACAAATTTTTAACCACAAAGAGCTTCCAGGTACAATCATTATCTACATCAGTTAATCAAGTTCACTATAAGAGGGCTATCTGAAACTCTGAATACAACAACAATTTGTTGAACTTTCTTATATATGGTATTTTAATGGAAAATTTAACTTGCAATGTGAAAAAAATAAGCTAATAAAATTAAGGTAATCAGATTTTTAAAAACTCTTCTTTCTTGGTAGAACTTCAATTTTATGTTAAGTTACTATCTGTTCACAATGCATCATATATTTTAAATTTTCTGAACTTTCTGGGTCATTTCTCACCATAAAGCTGAGTTAACTTCTGCTTCCAACCATATAAAAGATACAGATGAAAAATTACCCGCTGCCTTAAAAAACTCACATACTGTACATAACATATAGAATATTTTCAGACACCTGCCACAGAGCAAAGGACAGTGAACCCTTAAGAAAGGAAACTAATGAAGTAAGCTGTATGATTGCTGTAGCTCACTATCTAAAGACAGTTTCCAAGCTACAATGAAGGAAGGGAGACCCAGAGCTCAGGGTCTCATTAAGTGGAGTAGACACAGACTGGAGTTCAGGAAAGCAATTGACTGAACAATTTCTAGAGGGGACAGAGGGCTAAAAATAATTCACGTTACCATCAGCCTGTGAGGAAGGACCTTGTAATCTACAGGGGATAAGACAGAGTTGCCACAACAGCCATGTCTTAATAGTGGAACTAAATTCACCCTACACAGGAAGAAATCCTTCCTTGTATCTATGCTAGGAGCTTCCCAGGCAGCACAGTGTCAGACTTTATTTTTTTGGGCTCCCAAATCACTGCAGATGGTGATTGCAGCCATGAAATTAAAAGACACTTACTCCTTGGAAGAAAAGTTATGACCAACCTAGATAGTATATTCAAAAGCATAGACATTACTTTGCCAACTAAGGTCCGTCTAGTCAAGGCTATGGTTTTTCCAGTGGTCATGTATGGATGTGAGAGTTGGACTGTGAAGAAGGCTGAGCGCCAAAGAATTGATGCGCCTGAACTGTGGTGTTGGAGAAGACTCTTGAGAGTCCCTTGGACTGCAAGGAGATCCAACCAGTCCATTCTGAAGGAGATCAATCCTGGGATTTCTTTGGAAGGAATGATGCTGAAGCTGAAACTCCAGTACTTTGGACACCTCATGTGGAGAGTTGATTCACTGGAAAAGACTCTGATGCTGGGAGAGATTGGGGGCAGGAGGAGAAGGGGATGACCCAGGATGAGGTGGCTGGATGGCATCACGGACACGATGGACGTGAGTCTGAGTGAACTCCGGGAGACGGTGATGGACAGGGAGGCCTGGCGTGCTGCGATTCATAGGGTCGCAAAGAGTCGGACACGACTGAGCAACTGAACTGAACTGAACTGACAGTCAGTAAAAAGTCTGCCTGCCAATGCAGGAAACGAAAAAGACACAGGCTTGATCCCTGGGTAGGAGAGATTCCCTGGAATGGGAAATGGCAACACACTTCAGTGTTCTTACCTGGAAAACTCCATAGACAGATAAGCCTGGCAGGCTCATGGAACTGCAAAGAGTTGGTTGCAACTGAGCATGCATGCAATCAATCTATGCTAACAAAGTTGCAAAAGATCAAACTGAACTACAAGTAACTGAACTGCATACAAGAAAAAGTTCAATATTTTTAAAGGCATGTAACAATCATCAAACAAACATAAAATTCACACTGTCTGGAATTCAATCAACAATTACCAGGAATGCAAAGATGAAACATATGATCCAAAATGTAGAGAAGTATCAATGACTAAGATAATAAAATTAGGAAATTAGAACATTAAATGCTTATGATAAGTATACTCAAGATTTTAAAGAAAACCATAACTATAAAAAAGAAATGGAGTATGNTATCTGGATAACTAACAATTTTCACCAGTGAAGAAAAGTAATTTAAAAGTAATGGCAAGTTGGAAAAAAAATGTGTTTTTTAGAAACTATAAATGCATTCAACCTTAATATAAAATATTGTTTTAATTATTAATTTTAACATGAAAAACATGCTCCATAATACACGCCCTCAAAGTAGAAATGAATTAATCTTCAGAATTTCTCTTAGAAACACAAATAAAAATCTATAGATGTGATCATTTTCCTCCTATGCAATGTCACTTTTAATTGAAGTATAGGTGATTTTCCTGGAGGAGGGTATGGCAACCCACTCCAATATTCTTACCTGGAGGATCCCATGGATAGAGTAGCCTGGCAGGCTATAGTCCAAAGGGTCACACAGAGTCAGACATGACTTAAGCAGGCACGCACGCATAGATGATTTACAATATTGTGTTAGTTTCAAGTATACAGCAAAGTGATTCAGGATTTTTAAGATTATATTCCATTATAGGTTATTATAAGATATTGAATATAAGACCTTTGGCTATACAGTAAATCCTTCCTGCTTACCTATTGTATGTATAGTAGTGTGTATCTGTTAAACCCATATTCCTAATTTGTCACTCCCTCCTACCCTACCCCTTTTGGTAACCATAAGTTATTTTCCTGTATTTGTGAGTCTTTTTCTTTTTTGTATATAGATTTATAAACAAATAAAATTATCTGTTTTGTATATAGATCAATTACATATAATTTATATCACATAGTGTTTGTCTTTCTCAGACTTACTTCACTAAATATAATATTCTCCAGGTCCAATCATGTTGCTGCAAATGGTAAAATTTCAATCATTTTTATGGTTGAGTAATATTTTATTGTGTGTATATACCACAACTTCCTAAACCATTTGTCCACTGATGAATACTTGAGTTGTCTTGGTTACTGTAAACAGGACTGCTATGAACATTGGGGGTGCATGTACCCTTTCAAATTGCAGCTTTCATGTTTTCAGATAGATGCCCAGAAGTAATATTGCTGGACCATATCGTAACTACATTTTTAGTTCATTAAGAAACCTCCATACTGTTTTCCATAGCAGCTATATCAATTTAAATTCCCACCAACAGTGTAGGAGAGTTCCCTCTTCTCCACACCTTCTTCAATTTTTATTATATGCAGACATTTTGGTAATACCCATTCTGATTAGAGTGAGGTGATACCCCATTTGATTTTCATTTCTCTAATAATTAACAATGCTGAGCATCTTTTCATTCTGTATGTATTCTTTGGAAAAATATCTATTTAGAACTTCCACCCATATTTTTTATTGGGTTGTTCGGTTTCTTCTGTTTTTGTATATGTTGAGTTCTATGAGCTCTTTATACACTTTGGAAATTAACTGTTTGTCAGTTACATAATTTGCAAATATTTACTCCCAGTCCAAAGACTGCCTTTTCATTTTGTTGATGATTTTCTTTACTGTGCAAAAGCTCATAAGTTTGATTAGGTCCCATTTGTTTATTTTTGCTTTTATTCATTTTTCCTTGTGAGATTGATACAAGAAAACATTGCTATGATTTATGTCAAAGACTGTTTTGCCTATATTCCCTTCTAGGAGTTTTATGGTGTCATGTCTTATATTTAAGTCTTTAAAACATTTTGAGTTTACTCTTGTACATGGTATGAGGGAGTATTCTAACTACATTGATGTATGTGTGGCTGTCCAGTTTTCCCAACAACAATGGCTGAAAAGACTATCTTTTCTCCATTATATATACTTGCCTCCTTTATGGTCAAAGATTAATTGACCATAGGTGTGTGGTTTATTTCTGGGATTTCTGTTGTACTCCATTACTGTATATGTCTCTTTCTGTGCCAATACCATGCTGTATTGATTACTACAGCTTTGTAGTACTGTCTCAAGTCTAGAAGGGTTATGTTCTTTTTCCTCAGGACTGCCTCGACAATTCTGGGTCTTTTATGGTTCCATAATAAATCTTCAAATTATTTGTTCCACTTCTGTGAAAAAGTCAAGAGTGTTTCAATATGGATTATATTAAATCTGTAGACTGTTTTGGATATTATGGCCACTTTAACAATATTAAATCTTCCAAAACAAAATAATGGAATAAAAAATAATAATAATGGGCTCTTTTTCCACTTCTTTAAATCAACTTCAATTTCTTTTACCAATGTTATACAGTTTTCAGCATATACCTCTTTAATCTCTGGTTAAGATTATTCACATGTTTTTTTTTTTTTGAAGTGATTTTTAACAGGATTATTTACTTGCTCATTTTGATATTTCATTGCTTGTATAAAAAAATGCAATGTATTTCTGTATATTAATCTTGAATTCTGCTACTCTGCCCAATTCATTTATTAGTCCTAATACTTTGTTGTGGAGATTTTAGTATCTTCTATATAGAGTGTCAAGTCATCTGCGAATATGGACAATGTTATATTCTCCCTTCTGATCAGAATACTTTTTAAAATTTTTCTTGGCTGAATACTATGGGTAGGATATGTTAAATACAAGTGGTGAGAGTAGACATTCTTGGCTTGTTCCTGAATTTAGCAGGGAGGCTTTCATCTCTTCCTCCTTTAGTATTACATTCGCTGTGGATTTGTCAAAAATAGTTTTATTAGGTTGAGATATGCTCCCTCTAAACCCGTTTTGGTGATTTTTATCAACATGAAGAGATGTCCTATTTTGTCAAATACTTTTTCTTCATCTGTTGAGATGAACATGTAGCTTTTGTCTTTCCTGTTGTCAACAATGGTTAATTTGCATATGTTGAACCATCCTTGAGACCCTGAAATGAATCCAGCTTAATCATGGTGTATGATCCTTTTTATGTACTGTTGGATTTAACTTCTAATATTCTCTGGAGAATTTTTTCATCTATATTCATTAGAGTTCTTGCCTATAATTTTCTTTATAGTGGCTTTTTGTGATTTTGATATCACTATGATGAATGGCTTCATAGAACAAATTTGGAAATATTCACTCCACTTCAATTTCTAGGTATATTTTAAGAAAGACAGGTGTAAATTCCTTATATGTTTAGTGGAAATTTCCAGTGAAGTCATTTGGTGTTGGACTTGTGTTTGTAGGTAATTTTTTTTTGTTTTTTTAACAGATTCTCTTTCATACATAGTAATCAGTCTATTTGAATTGTCATTTTTTTATTTACTCAGCTTTTGCAGTTATGTATTCAGAAACTTAACCATTTCTTCTAGGTTGTCCATTTAATTGCTATAACTGTTCATAGTAGTCTCCTAGGACTTTTTTCCCTCTGTGGTATCAGTTGTTATGTCTCCTCTTTCACGTCTTATTTTATTCATTTCAGCCTTCTGTATTTTCTTCTTCATAAGGCCTGGCTAGAGATTTGTTGACTTCTTTTTCAAAAAGTCAGCTCTTGGTTTTATTGATCAAAACTATTATTTACTTGATCTCTATTTTATTTCTTCTTTAATCTTTATTACTTCCCTCCCTCTGCTACCTCTTGGGTGAACTTTTTTTCCCAGTTCTTTTAGGTGGCAAGTTAAGTCATTTACTTGAGATTTTTGTTTCTTAAGGAAGGCCTCATCACTGTGAACTTCCCACTTAGAACTGCTATGTTGAATCCCTAAGATTTTATAAGATTGTGTTTTTATTTTTGATCGTCTTGATTTCTTCTTTGATTTTATTGTTGACCCATTGGTTTTTTCAATAGCACAATGTTTAGCCTCCATGTGTTCATACTTTTTCCATTTTTCTTTCTGTGGTTGAATTCTAGTTTCATAGAGCCGTGGTCAGAAAACAGGCTTAAGTAACTTCTACACTTTAAAGTCTGTTGAGGCTTGTTTTGTGACCTATTATACTGACTATCCTTGAGAACATTACATTACATGCATGATTGAAAAGTATGTCTATTCTAATTTTTCTTGGATACAATGTCCTGTAAATATCAATTTAGTCCATCTGGTCTACAGTGTCACACAGGATTCTGTTGCCTTATTTAATTTTTTGTCTGGTTGATATGTCCATTGATGTCAGTGGGATTCTGTAGTCTCATATAATTATTGTATAGATCATATGCTGATCCATAATACAAGATTTACAAGTTTAAGAAGACTGAAATCACTTCAAATATCCACATAAGCACAATGCCATGAAATCAGAAATCAGTAACAGGAGGAAATTGGGAGACTTGCAGATATGTGCAAATTAAATAACACACTTTTGGACAGCAAAAAATAAAAAATAACTTGATAAAAATGAAAAAGTACTTTAAAACTCTGTGGAATAATAAGAACAATTCTAAGAGAAAAAACTATAGCAAAAAATGCCTACATTAAGAAAAAGAAAGAACTCAAACAACCTAACTTTACACTTCAAAGAACTTAAAACAAAAAAAGACCTTGGGCCTAAAATAGCAGAAGGAAGGAATTAATAAAAAATAGAGCAGAAGTAAATGGAACAAATATCTATGAAATTGAGTTGATTTATTGATAAACAAAACTGACAAACCTTTAGCGAGAAAAATGAGAGAAGACTCAAAACTATAGCTGAAATAAGACATAGTACAAAAGATACAACAGAAATACAAAGCATAGTTAAGAGACTACTATAAAGAATTATTTGCGAACAAATTGGATAACATAGAAGAGATGGAATAATTTGAGGAAAGAGACAACCTACCAAGACTTAATCATGAAGAAAGAGAAAATCTGAAAAGGAGGTTAAATTGAATCCAAAATATCCCCCCAAAACAAAGCTCAATTCCAATAGTTTATTGGCCATTTCTACCAAACATCTAAAAAATGAATCAATGCCATCCTTCTTAAACTATTCCAAAATAGTCAATAAAAAATCACATTTACACTCATTTTCCACACCCCCATTATCTTGAAAGCAAAACCCAGCAAGAGAACTACAAGAAAACTGCAGACCAAAATTCCTGATAAACACAAGGTGTAAAAGTCTTCAACATTCTGTCAAACTGAATTTAAGAGCACATTGAAAGGACCAAACAACAAGATAAAGTGAGAGCTATCCTAGGTACATAAAGATGGTTCAATATATTCAAATTAATAAATGTGAAACACATTAACAGAATTAAAGAATAAAACTCATATATGATCATCTCAGTAGATGCAGAAAAGGAATTTCACAAAATAAAACATCCTTTTATGATTAAAAAACACTCAACAAATTGAGTATAAACAGAATATACTTCAATATAACAAAAGATATATATGATGAGTCCATAGCTAAAATAATACTAAACAGTTAACATTTGAAAGCTTTCCATCTAAGATCAGGAAAGATATTCACTGTCATTACTTCTATTAATATTTAGCATGATACTAGTGGCCTTCCCAGGTGGCGCTAGTGGTAAAGAACTCGCCTGTCAAGGCAGGTTAGACATAAGAGATGTGGGTTCAATCCTTGGTTCGGGAATATCCCCTGTAGAAGGAAATGACAACCCACTCCAGTATTCTTGCCTGGAGAATCCCATGGACTGAGGAGCCTGGCAGGCTACAGTCCATAAGGTTGCACAAAGCAGGACACAACTGAAATAATGACTTAGCACATGGTACTAGTGATCCTAGGCAGAGTTATCAGGCAAGAAAAAGAAATAAAAGGTGCCCAAAGTAGAAAAGAAGTAAAACTGTTTTTCATTTTCAATCATATGATCTTACATACAAAAAATCCTAAAGACTCCATCAAAACACCAGCAGAACTAATCAATCAATTCAATAAAGTTACAGTGCACAAAAATCAACATAAAGAAGTAAGTGTGTTTCTATACACTAACAATGAAACATTTAAAAAGAAATAAAGTGCTGGGCATACACACCAAAGAAACCAGAATTGAAAGAGACACATGTACCCCGATGTGCACTGCAGCACTGTTTACCATAGCTAGAACATGGAAGTAACCTAGATTTCCTTCAGCAGATGAACAGACAAGGAAGTTGTTGTACATATACACAATGGAATATTACTCAGCTATAAAAAAAAGAATGCATTTGAGTCAATTCTAATAAGGTAGATGAAACTGGAGCCTATTATACAGAGTGAAGTAAGTCAGAAAGAGAAACACCAATGCAATATATTAACTTAGAAAGACAGTAACGACCCTATATGAAAGACAAAATTACATTTGTGTGTCTTATGCAAGACAAAAGAGACACAGATGTAAAGAACAGACTTTTGGACCCTGTGGGAGAAGCCAAGGGTGGGATGATTTGAGAGAATAGCATTGAAACATGTATATTACCATTTGTAAAATAGATGACCAGTGCAAGTTTGATGCATGAAGCAGGGCACTCAAAGCCAGTGCTCTGGGACAACCTAGAGGGATGGGGTGGGGAGGGAGGTGGGAAGGCGGTTCAGGATGGGGGGACACATGGGCACCTGTGGCTGATTCATGTCAGTGTATGGCAAAAACCACCACAGTATTGTAAAGCAATTAGCTTCCAATTAAATAAATAATTTTTAAGAAAGAAATAACCCCATTCATAACAGCAGCAAAAACAATTTAAAAAATTACAAATAAGAAGGTAAAAGCACCTGTACACTGAAAACTACAAGACTTTGATGAAAGAAACTGAAAAAGATACAAACAAATGAAAGATACTCCATGTTCATGAAATGGAATAAATAATATTACTAAAATATCCACAGTACATAAAGCCATCTATATATTCAATGCAATCTCTATAAAAATTTTAATGCAAGTCTTCACAGAAATAACACAAATAATCCTAAAATATTTGTTGAATCATTAAAGATCCCTAATAGCCAATGTAATCCTGAGAAAGAAGAAAAAGACTGGAGGCCTCACACTTTGCAATTTCAAACTATATAACAAATCTACAGTAACCAAAATAGTATGGTACTGGCATAAAATCAGACACATAAATCAATGGAATATAATCAAGAGCTCAGAAATAAACCCCTCACATACATAGTCAATTAACATTTTAGTTGGGAGCCATGAATATTCAGTGGGAAAAGGAAGTTCTCATTGGTAAATATTTTGGGGAAAACTAGATAACCACAGTAGAAGAATGAATTTGGACCCCTATCTATACCACTCACAAGAATTAAAGTCGATGAAAACCTTAAAACATAAAAATTGAAAGTATAAAACTCCTAGAAGAAAACTTGAGAACATGTAACAATGCTCTTGACAACACTTTTCTTTTTTTGGATATTACACTGAAAGCACAAAAATCAAAAAGTAGGACTAAGTCAAACTAAAAAGCACTAAAATAAACTAAAAAGCACAGCAAAAGAAACAATCAACAGAATGAAAATGCAACCTACAAAATGGCAAAAAAAATTGCACATCATAAATCTTATAAGAGGTTAATACCTAAAATACATAACACAACAACAACAACAAAAAATCTGATTTTTAAAACAGGCAGAAAATCTGAATAGACATTTTTCCAAAGAGCATATACAAATGGCCTATAGGTACATGAAAAGACGCTCACTAACCATCAGGGAAATGCAAATCAAAAGCAAATGAATTATCACTCCAAACCCACAAGTGCTGATGAGAAAGTTGAAAAAAAAAGAGAACCCTTGTACATCCTCAGACGGGAACATCAACTGGAACAGCCACTATGGAAAAGAGTATGGAGGTTCCTCACACAATTAAAATAGAACTACCTCATGAGTCAGTAACTGTGCTTCCATGTATACATTCAAAGGCAACGAAAGCTGGACCTTGAAGAGTTAATTATCTACACACTCACGTTCACTGCAACATTACTCACAATAGGCAAGATACGGTAACAACCTAACTGTCCATCAATGGACGAAGAGATAAATAAAATTATACAGATATAATGGAAAGTTATTCAGCCTTAAAACAGAAGGAAATACTTCCGTTCGTGACAACACGAATGAACCTGGAGGGCATTATAATACTTAAAATTAGTCAGACACAGAAAGACAAATACTCTGTGATCTGACTTTTATGTGCAGTCTCAAAAAAGTCAAACTCATAAAAGCAGAAAGTAAAATGGTGGTTGCTAGGCTTCTGGGGATGGGAGAACTGAGGAGATGTTGTTCAAGGGATACAATATTTTTGTTATGTAAGATGAGCAACTTCTGGAGATATAATATATAGCTTGGTGACTGTAGTGATTAATATTATATACTTGAAATTTAAAGAGTAGATCTTAAGTAGCCAAAACACACACAAAAAAGGTAACTATAAGAAGTAATGGATATGTTAATTAGTTTGATTGCAAACATTTAGCAATCTATATGAATCAAAACATCATGTTGTTATCTTAAATTTATACAATGTTTACATTTTGTTAATTATATCTCAATAAAACTATAAACAATGTTACGCTTTTCAAAGAAAAGTGTAATGTCTTTAGGTATAAAAGTATAGAGAGAAAAAGTAAAATTAATATTTGGAAAGAGTGCCAAAAATGACAATTATACATAGATAAGGTTTTAATATTAAGTAGAATGTAGAAGTGCTGTCAGATTATTCCATACTCATTCTTACACACCTATCTCACGATAATAGACTACACAAAGCTGGTGAGGATGCTGTGAAATAGGTACTCATATATAGGGCTGCTGGCTATATATTGTGTAGCTTCTTTAAAGTTCAAATACTTGATTCAAGATTTTCAAGTAGACTTTTTTCAAATATATCTATCACAGCAATATTTCTAACAGTGAAAACTGGATCTTCCTGTTGGGAAGATCCTCTGGAGGAGAAAATGGCAACCCATTCCAGTATTCTTGCCTAGGAAATACCATGGACAGAGGAGCATGGCGGGCGACACTCCATGAGGTTGCAAAAGAGCCGGGCATGACTTAGTGACTAAACAACAACACCTTAAAACTTACCAAAAATCAAAGATAAAAGGCAGCAAAGTAAAAATTCAAACATATGTTTGTAAATCCATATCTCAGTCTCTTCCACTTGATGACTAGCCCTTTCTGAAAATTCAGTTAGAACATCAGAAGTCAGAAATTATGCCACTGGTTCAAAGTAAAAGTAGTCTGCAAAGAACCAAACAATCCAGACATCAAAGACTCACCTAAAAGTAAAAGCATCCTGCTTCATCAAATTTAGGTTTGCATGTAAAATATTAAGTAAACAATCTAGTTAGACTGGAGGATATAGAAATCAAATATATTGTAGAAAGGATAGTAATATTTATATTAAATATGCATAAAAAGAAACTATCAGAACTATCCATATGTAGATAATCAAATGATGCTTTATAATATTTTACACATTAAGTATCTAAATTATATAAGGTAATCTTTGTTTAATGTGTCTTTTAAGTGGTAGTAAAACCAAAATAAATCCACATAATGGGCACACATAAACTACAAACAAGGAAAAGAACCAATAATGCCTATAATTCTGCAAAAGGAAAGTGAGCACCCACTACTAAAGTATACTTGGTAAAATACCCTGACTAGGATTTCTAATCCAAAATCAAATACGAGGTAGATATTTAATAAACATTCTTGAACCACAGATTGGAAACCTCAGTGTTAACAGATGTCTTAGTTAAGGAAACCAAAATTAATTCAAATATATGTTCTCACTACTTCCTAATGCCTACCACCATGTATCCTATTAGGTTTGCCAGACTCTCTTGGGAGCTTCTCTGGTGGCTCAGCAGTATAGAATCCGCCTATGATGCAGAAAGACGCAGGAGACGCTGGTCGATCCCTGGGTGGGGAAGATCCTCTGGAGGAGAGCATGGCAACCCACTCCAATATTCTTGCCTAGAGAATCCCATGGACAGAAGACCCTGTCCAGCCTCTGACTCCAGGGTAGCAAAGAGTCAGACACAGCTGAAGCAACTGGGCACAAACACAAGCATCAGTGAATCAAAGACAAAGACCTTTCTCAAAGAGATTATAGTTACTCAGTGGGCACATATACATGATAAAATATAGAAAATCTACAGAAAAAATTATAAACAGGGTTCAACAAGATGAGACAGATTACCCTCAGGAAACACAAAGTTTCACTTATTCTGAGAATTAAAAATACTTCAAAAAGCAAACGATGAGAGAAATCCTCTCCTACCAAGGTGAAATCTCCATGGCATAGGAAAGCTCTTTATACGCGTTTTGTAGCTTCCTCTACCTCACTGGCGAAGGAAATGGCACCCCACTCCAGTACTCTTGCCTGGACAATCCCATGGACGGAGGAGCCTGGTGGGCTGCAGTCCATGGAGTCTCGAAGAGTTGGACATGACTGAGCGACTTCACTTTCACTTTTCACTTTCATGCATTGGAGAAGGAAATGGCAACCCACTCCAGTGTTTTTGCCTGGAGAATCCCAGGGATGGGGGAGCCTGGTGGGCTGCCGTCTACAGAATCGCACAGAGGACACGACTGAAGCGACTTAGCAGCAGCAGCAGCTACCTCACTGGCTGAAGTCACTTAACTGTTCTGAAGAAACTTTAGATTGAAAAAGAATTGCGGATGCCTTCTTCTACCATTTCAAATATTCACCAAAGAGATCCTCTTAGAGCCTATCATGTTCTGAATAAAGATATACTTCTTTAGCAAGGGCAGTTATATGTATAGTTATTAATATGTACTGCTATTTTTGGTTTAATAGGTTAATCTTGCTATACCAATTATGATGGTGGGCATTCTGCTAAAACAGTAGTTACTTCATTATTTCCTAATGAAGCCAATTTATAATCCCAATGGCAAATGTGTACATGGTCATAGAAGTAAGGCTATACTTCTTCCTCAATACAATTCGCAATTCCAAAGCTACTTCCTGCTGCTGCTGCTGCTAAGTCGCTTCAGTCGTCTCCGACTCTGTGCAACCCCATAGACGGCAGCCCACCAGGCTCCCCCGTCTCCGGAATTCTCCAGGCAAGAACACTGGAGTGGGTTGCCATTTCCTTCTCCAATGCATGAAAGTGAAAAGTGAAAGTGAAGTCGCTTAGTCATGTTCGACTCTTAGCGACCCCATGGACTGCAGCCTACCAGGCTCCTCCATCCATGGGATTTTCCAGGTAAGAGTACTGGAGTGGGGTGCCGTCACCTTCTCTGAAGCTACTTCCTATTTCACAGCTATCCATATGCACAACTGGAAGATTATCTCACTTTTTACCTCCATTAACTTGCTCACTTTTGAACCATATCTTCAAATATAAAGTGAAATTTTGACATCTTTATCATAAGCACTGCATTTAACTGCTTTTTTAGCTACTAAATTTTTAAAAATTTATTGAATACTACAAAGATAACCATATTTNTCCATTTTTCAAATTAGTATCTATAGAAGCTCAGTTTAGTCCAAAGTGTGAGATGATAATTTGGGATCATTTGTTGTCTTTCATATGCTATCATAAATCAGATTATTTCATGACCTCAATGTGAAACTCAGAAAGTTCACTATTTTTCCATTTCAACCAGAAGTTATTTACTTTAAACCTTACTGATTCTTAAGCACAGATTTAGATACCAGCTTTCACATGTTGGGTGCATTTCTTCTCTGGTGAAAATAAACCTATCTGAATATTAAAGGAAAATATAAATAATATTATCTTTGCTATGCAAATTAGCAATGCCTTTGGGATAAAACAAGGCCTCCAGGTATTTTAAAATAAGCAGATGCAGAAGCGTATTTCATGTTCAGTTTACTTCTTAACTACTTTAAATGCTATTGATCTCAGCATTGTTTATATATAATTATATCTAGCTCATTTTCCTTTGAAACACTTTTGATGATAACATGAAAATTTACAAAAGACACTGAAAAGAATAAGAAAGCCTTTATCAATGCTACTGAGTGGCCAAATATTTATGTCATGGTCTCATGTGAACATTTTAAAGTTACCATAATTGTTTATATTTTCTAATGCTTGAGAGTTTATTTGAACATTTACCTGTCTTTTCTTAATTTTTTAAAAAGAAGCAACCTTGTTTAAAAGGTAATTTTTATTGCTATAAGACAGTTTTCTAAAGTTTAATATACAGTAAAGTACATTTAGAAAATTAAGATCATGGCATCTGGTCCCATCACTTCATGGCAAATAGATGGGGAAACAGTGGCTGACTTTATTTTTCTGGGCTCCAAAATCACTGTGGATGGTGACTGCAGCCATGAAATTAAAAGACACTTTCTCCTTGGATGGAAAGTTATGATCAACCTAGACAGCATATTAAAAAGCAGAGACATTACTTTGCCAACAAAGGTCAGTCTAGTCAAGGCTATGGTTTTTCCAGTGGTCATGTATGGATGTGAGTTGGACTATAAAGAAACCTGAGTGCCAAAAAACTGATGCTTTTGAACTGTGGTGTTGGAGAAGACTCTTGAGAGTCCCTTGGACTGCAAGGAGATCCAACCAGTCCATCCTAAAGGAAATCAGTCCTGGGTGTTCATTGGTGGGACTGATGTTGAAGCTGAAACTCCAATACTTTGGCAACCTGATGCACAGAGCTGATTCATTGGAAAAGACCCTGATGCTGGGAAAGATTGAGGGCAGGAGGAGAAGGGGACGATGGAGGATGAGATGGTTGGATGGCATCACCGACACAATGGACATGGGTCTGGGTGGATTCCGGGAGTTGGTGATGGACAGGGAGGCCTGGCGTGCTGCGATTCATGGGGGTCACAAAGAGTCGGACACGACTGAGCGACTGAACTGAACTGCACTAAAAGTACTACAATCCTACTCAATGGGTTTTTGTCATCACCTCTTTCGATTCAATTTATATTCTCCTGAGTTACCTTATAAAACTATAAATTTATTAAAAGAATGAAGATTTCTCAGTGATATTCCAGACAACAGACTGGTTATGCCTGCCATTCATAGGAAAAACACAGCTTAGATTTATAGATGTTTTTAAAACTTTTTGATTTGTTTACTAATTATAAATTTATTATATAACTCCCCTAAACAAACAAACAAAAAATCTAAATGATAATTCCCAGTGGCAGTAATTGAAGGCCTACTCTTCTTTTTTAAATTTATTTAGTTATTTTAATTGGAGGCTAATTACTTTACAATATTGCAGTGGTTTTTGCCATACATTGATTGATATGAATCAGCCATGAGTGTATATGTGTTCCCCATCCTGAACCCTTCTCCCACCTTCCTCCCCATCCGGGTCATTCCAGTGCACCAGCCCTGAGCACCCTGTCTCATGTATCGAACCTGGACTGCCAATCTATTTCACATATGGTAATATACATGTTTCTATGCTATTCTCTCAAATCATCCCACCCTCGCCTTCTCCCACAGAGTCCAAAAGTCTGTTCTTTATATCTGTGTTACTTTTGCTATCTCGCATATAGGGTCATCGTTACCATCTTTCTAAATTCCATATATATATGCATTAACATACTATATCGGTGCTTTTGTTTCTGACTTACTTCACTCTGTATAATAGGCTCCAGTTTCATCCACCTCATTAGAACTGATTCAAATGCATTCTTTTTAATAGCTGAGTAATATTCCATTGTGTTAATGTACCACCGCTTTCTTATTTGACAGCCTACTCTTAACTGCTAGAATTCTAGGATACAACAGCCTGCACATAGATGAAGACAAGATAGTCTGAAGACAAAGACCCCCCAAGTAATAGTTAATGACCTATTTCACTTGACTTTATGAGTCATACATCAACTTTATAGATGCTGAATGTATTCCACTTGGGACCCTCCCATTTTAATTCACTTAATTATGTTCAACTGAATAAACACTCTAGAGCAGATATGACAAACAGGCTCTCTCACCTGTGCAAACGCATAGCAGAGGGCTGACCAGAATGCTATTTTAATTCAGAACTCAATAGGAAAGAGAGTTGTGAACACTCAGTAAAGACTAAAATGAAATGGAAGGGGAAGGAGGATACAACACTCTCCTGCAGGGTAAAATCATCACTTATTAAACTGTTTAAGCCCCACTTTGAACACTGGGTTCCAACAACATCAGTACTGCTGCTGCTGCTGCTAAGTCACATCAGTCGTGTCCGACTCTGTGCGACCCCAAAGACAGCAGCCCACCAGGCTCCTCTGTCCCTGGGATTCTCCAGGCAAGAAAACTGGAGTGGGTTGCCATTTCCTTCTCCAGTACTATTAACTCCCAAATCTAGTGTCAAAATATAAGATTTAAAAATCATAATCATCTTCCACTCCTAGAAAAAAGAACTACAATGTACTTTTTCCTTCTGTCTCCCTCAAAACACAACCAAAACCCATGGTCGTTATATATAAAATAAAAAAGAAAACTCCAATGGTGTAGGGGGCAGACTGGCTAGGACTCTTGAAAAAAAGATTGTTAAGAAACAACACAGTGATAAGAAAATTATGATTTTCTTTCTGTCTCATATTTCCCAGACCTGGAGCAAAAAATGTCAGTAACCTAATGCAGTATAAATGGTGCAATGAGTGCAGTAAGAAAAGTTGAGTCACTCAGTCATGTCTGACTCTTTGCGACCCCATGGACTGTAGCCTACCAGGCTCCTCTGTCCACGGAATTTTCCAGGCAAGAGTACTGGAGTGGGCTGCCATTTCCTGCTCCAGGGGATCTTCCCGACCCAGGGATCGAACCTGGGTCCCCTGCATTATAAACAGATGCTTTACCATCTGAGCCACCAGGGAAGTCAGTAAGAAAAAGTCCTAGCAAAAACGGAACTGGAAGGGGATAGCCTAATAAAAAAGAAAACATTTACACAATAACCACTCTACCCCAGCCTATCATTCTCCACAAAAAACAAAAAAACCTTGTTTCAACTACCACCCATACCAGCAAAGGCTAACTGGGGAACCTAGACTCCAATCCTTGCAAAAGTATAGTAAGACTCCCCACATCCCTTTCCCGACTGGGGCAGTGTCAGACGTGGGCAGTAGAGAGTCAGAGTGCTGGAGCTTCACCACTGTCCAACAAAGGCTCCTGTCCCACCACGTCTGAGCAGAAGCCACACGAGGAACCTTAAAGAGGCACTACTGCTCCTCCCAAACAGAATATGTCAGTGGAGCCATAGGAGAGAGCGGTAAAACCCAAGCCAATCCAGCAGTAAAGAGAAGCCCTCCCCACTCCTCAAGTGTCGACGTGAATCAAGACAGGAACCTGAACTTCCAACCGCTCCTGTGAATCAAGACAGGAACCTGAACTTCCAACCTCTCCTGGCAGTAGAAAAGAAACACCACTTCTTCCCCTGGTGGAGTGATTTCAGAGAAAGCAAACTTAACAAAAGGTTTAAATAAGACACACAGCCCATCGTATCTGAACGACTAGCTGTAATTAAATCACTCATCATACCAAGAACCAAGAATATATAAAACTGAATAAAAAGCAATCAATAAAAGTTAAAAGCAGAATGACAGAAATGTTAGAATTATTCAACAATTTTAAAGCGGACATAATAAAAATGGTTTAACAAGCAATTATAAAGACAGAAGAAAAAAACTAGAAGCCTCAGCAAAGTAGAAAGTCTCAGCAAAGAGAGAGAAGATACAAAGAAGAACCAAATGAAAATTTCAGAAGTGAAAAGTATAAAAACCAAAATAAACAACTCAGTGGATGGGCTCAATAACTTTCTGTAGAGAACAGAGTAAGAATCAGTGAACCAAAGAGAGTACAATACAAACAAAAACTACTAGTCCTCACTTCTGCTGAAGACATTAACTTTTTCTCTGTAAAAATTTCTAGAAATCCTCCAATAAACCACAACTATAAATCTTGACAAAATTTTTAAGTTTCCCCACATGTTTTCAAAGATTATTCCCTAAACTTCATGACACAAAAGGGAGAACATGGGCAAAAACCTATGTCATTACAATCCCAAAGAAAAGCAATGCCAAAGACTGTGCAAACTACCACACAACTGCACTCATTTCACACGCTAGTAAGCTTATGCTCAACATCCTTGAAGCTAGGCTGCAGCAGTACATGAACTAAGAATTTCCAGAAAGACAAGCTGAGTTTAGAAAAGGCAAAGGAACCAGAGATCAAATTACCAACATTCATTAGATCATAGAAAAAGCAAGGGAATTCCAGAAAAACATCTACTTCTGCTTCATTGACTATCCAAAAGCCTTTGACTGTGTGGATCACAACAAACTGCAGAAAATACTTAAAGAGATGGGAATACCAGACCACCTTACCTGTATCCTAAGAAACCTATATACAGGTCAAGAAGCAACAGTTAGAAATGGACATGAAACAAAGGACTGGTTCAAAATTGGGAAAGGAGTATGACAAAGCTGTACACTGTCACTCTGCTTATTTAAATTATATGCAGCATAGATCCTACAAAATGCTGGGCTGGATGAAGTTCAGGCTGGAATCCAGGTTGCCGGGAGAAATATCAACAACCTCAGATCTGCAGATGATACTACTCTAATGGCAGAAACTGAAGAGGAACTAAAGAGACTCTTGATGCGGGTGGAAGAAGACAGTGAAAAAGCTGCCTCAAAACTCAACATTCAGAAAACTAAGATCATGGCATTTGGTCCCATCACTTCAAGGGGAAAATGTGGAAGCAATGGCAGATTTTCTTTTTGGGAGCTCCAGAATCAGTCGGCAGTGACTGCAGCCATGAAATTCGAAGACACTTGCTCCTTGGAAGGAAAGCCATGACAAACCTAGACAGCATAGTCAAAAGCAAAGAAGACACCACTTTGCTGACAAAGGTCCACATAGTCAAAGCTATGGTTTTGCCAACAGTCATATAGGGATATTAACCATAAAGTAGGCTGAGTGACAAAGAACTGATGCTTTCAAACTGTGGTGCTGCAGGAGACTCTTGAGAGTCCCTTGGACAGCAGGGAGATTAAACCAGTCAATCTTCAAGGAAATCAACCCTGAAATTTACTGGAAAGACGGATGCTAAAGCTGAAGCTCCAATACTTTGGCCACCTGATGCAATAAGCCAACTCATTGGAAAAGACCCTGATGCTGGGAAAGATTGAAAGCAAAAGGCAAAGAGGGCAGCAGAGGACGAGATGGTTGGATAGTATCACTGACTCAATGGACATAAATCTAAGCAAATTCCAGGAGAAAGGGAATGACAGGGAAGCCTGGCATTCTGCAGTCCATGGGATTGTAAACAACAACGATGCTGGAGGCTTTAATGTAACAACTTGTTACATCAAATATCTTATTAAGGACTGTACGTACATTTATAAATAGAATTAGCAGTAAGTGAACGAAAAGTTCTAGAGTTTTATTTATGACATACGATGTATTTTATTATATTCAGACTTTTCTAAATAAAATTCTTCACTCTTAAGTTTTAAAAGTTTAGTCAATTTTAAATAATATTCAGAAAATAAAAAGAACAGGGCATGTACTACTGTATATAAAACAGATAATCAACCAGGATCTACTGTTTAGNAGCACAGGGAATTATACTCATTATTTTGTAATAACCTATAAGGAAAAAGAATCTGGAAAAGAACATATATATAATGGAATGACTGTGCTGTATGCCTGAAACTAACCTGACATTATAAGTCAATTATTTTTAATAAGATAAAATAAAAAGAACAGTGATTTAAAAACCTTAGTCAGTCATATCTGTTATAATTATGAAAAGCATTTAGTTTAAAGGCATTAAACATATCAAGTATTTGCAATTATTTTATTTAAGTACTTCATAACACTCTAGCTAACACCCATGATATATTTCATTCACTTGGGATTCTTAAGACACCCATGGATTTTTTGACCTATCAGCATAGTGAATGATAGCAAAGAAAACTATCCTCAATTATCTCCAACTAGAAACCAAAAAAGAAAAGAAATCAAAAAAAAAGGGTAGTTTGATATGCATTTTACAAAATGTTAAAACAACAACTATTGCTTCAAAATTTTCAAATGAAAAAGAATCAAGTTTTAAAATAAGGCAACCCCAAGATCGCAATAGCTTAGCAGGTACCTAAACCCAGTTACTTCTCTTTCACATTATTCTGGCAAAAGTTAGAAAAGGATTCAAGAGGAAGAATGCTCTGATCTACTGAGTCACTCAGAGACTTAGGTTTCCTGAGTATATTTTTTGGGTGTGCTGAGTCCTGAAAATCCTCTCCATTCAGCTGGTAGATGAGATAAGAGAGCTGGTAGAAAGAAGAGCGCCTTAAAGTGACCATATTGTGCCAGGCCTGTATGTGGTACAGGCATAACTCAGAGATATTACAGATTTGGAACCAACAGTGCAAAAAAGCAATAAAATAAATCACAATAAAGTAAGCCTGTGGCTTACTTTTCTTTTTTTTTGGTTTCCCTGTGCATATAAAAGTTATGTTTTAACTATACTGTAGTCTATTCATCATACAATATTATGTCAAAATGTACACAATTTAACAATATTTATTGCCAAAAATGCTAACCTAACCATCATCTGAGCTTTCAATGTGTTGCTGCAATCTTCTTCCTGGTGGTGGGTCTTGCCTCAATATTGATGTCTGCTAACTAATCAGGGTGGTGGTTGCTGAAGGTTGGGTGGTTGTATCAATTCCTTAAAATAAGATGACAATGAAGCTTGCTCAATGGATCAACTCTTCCTCATGAAAGATTTCTCTGTAGCATGCAATGCTGTTTGACAACATTTTACCCATAATAGAACTTCTTTCAAAGCTGGAGCCAATTCTCTCAAACCCTGATGCTGCTGCTTTATCAACTAAGTTTATATAATTCTTTCCATAAGTTTTTCAACTGAACCAGATTCATCAGAGGAATCACAATGGCAGCTATAGCCTTACAAATTGTATTTCTTAAATAGTAAGACTTGAAAATCAAAATCTCTTCTTAATCCATGATTTTCACAATGAATGTTGTGTATCACACATGAAATAACATTAATCACATTGTACAACTCTATCAGAACTCTTGGGTAACTAACTGGGTGCAATTAAGCAGAAATATTTTGAATCTTTTTTTCTAAACATTTGGTCTCAAGAGTGGGCTTAAAACATTTAGTAAACCATGTTGTAGGGAGATGTGCTATCATCCAGACTTTGCCGTTCCACTTACAGAGTACAACCAGTAGGTCTAGCATAATACAGTAGAATCCACAATTCTTATGGATTTTGAAATGGTAAATGAACACTTTTTGCCTTTTATACAGTTCTCATGGCATGAGGTTCTCACACCAAGTATACTGGGGTGGTTTGCCATCCCCTCCTCCAGTGGACCATGTTTTGTCAGAACTCTCTGCTACGACCCATCCATCTTGGGTGGACCTGTACTGCATGGTTCATAGCTTCACTGAGTTAAGCAAGCCTCTTTGCCATGACAAGGCAGTTATCCTTGTCTGGATGGCATCACCAAAGCAATGACATGAACTTGGGCAAACTCCAGGAGATGGTGAGGGACAGGGAGGCCTGGCGTGCTACAGTCCATGGGGTCGCAGAGCTGGACACAACTGGGTGACTGAACAAGAACAATAAAGGTGCACTGGCTTCAAATTAAAGCCACCAGCTAGATTAGCCCCTAACAAGAGTCAGCCTATCCTTTGAAGCTTTGAAGCAGGCTATTGATTTCCCTTCTTGAGCTATCAAAATCTTAGATGGCATCTTCTTCCAATAGAAAGCTGTTTCATCCACACTGAAAATCACTTGTTTAGTGTAGCCACCTTCATAAAAACCTTAGCTAGATCTTCCATAACTTGCTGCAGCTTCTACATCAGTACTTGCTGTTTCACCTTACCTATGCATGTTCTGGAAGTGGCTTCCTCCTTTAAACTCCATGAACCATCCGCTACTGGCTTCAAACTTTTCTCCTGTAGTTTCATAACCTCTCTCAAGCTTCACAGAATTGAAGCGATTTAGGGCCTTGATCTGCATTCGAATTTGGTCTAAGAGAATGTTGTGGCTGGTTGTGATGTTCTATACAGACCACTAACACTTTCTCCATCTCAGCAATAAGGCTGCTTTGCTTTATCATTCATACATTCACCAGAGTAGCACTTTTAATTGACTTCAAGAATCTGCTTTCACAAGTTGGCTAACTAGCACAAGAGGCCTAGCTTTAGACCTATTTCAACTTTCAACATGTCTTCCTCACTGAGCTTAACATTCCTAGCTTTTTATTTAAAGTGACAGACCTAGAACTCTTCCTTTCATTTAAACAGAGGCCACTGTAAGGTTTTTAATTGGCCTAATTCCAAAACTGTTGTGTCTCAGGGAATACAGAGGCCCAAGGAGAAGAAAGGTAGGGAACTGCCAGTCAAAGGGATAGTCAGAACACATACGTATGTATGTGCACAAAGTCGCTTCAGTCTTGTCCAACTATGTGTGACCCTATGGACTGTAGCCTGCCACGCTCCTCTATCCATAAGATTCTCCAGGCAAAAATACTGCAGTGGGTTGCCAGGTCCTCATCCAGGGGATCTTCCTGACCCAGGGACCGAACCCGAGTCTGTTACAACTCTGGTATTGGCAAGTGGGTTCTTTATCACTAGTGTACCTGGGAAGTCCAGTAAGAACACATATATAAATTATCAATTACATTCACCATCTTACACACAGTTTTTGGCACCCCAAAACAATTGTAATAATAACACTGAAGATCACTGATCACATATCACTGTAACAAATATGAGCAAATGCTATAGTCAAAATGCTGCTAATAGACTTGCTGGACACAGGGTTGCCACAAACCTTCAACTGGTAAAAAATGAAGTATCTGTAAGTGCAATAAAACAAGATATGCCAGTATACACCTCCCCCCCCACCCCCGCACATACACAGCCAACTCACCAGAACTCAGTCAAAATATCATACCTAAAGGCAAGGGAAATTGGGAAATAAAGTCTTCCTGGATGCCCCCAAAAAGAGTACAGGTGCTGGGTTAGCACCAGCAGTGTCTGCCACAACAGTATCAGAACTTTATTAGAAGTCTGAAGAAATGAAATAATTATATATGAAATATTTTAAATACAGTTTGATATTCCTTATATTGCAGACACAAGTATGATTTGGCCAACAATTCTATGCACCAATAGGTTATATTTGCCCTGTTCATCACTGTATTCACAGTGCTTGGTACACTGCTGAGTCTTTCCCAAACATCCCATAAATATGTGATGCTGAATCAGTCGATTAATCAATAGAAAGAAACCATGTTAAAATTATAATATTCAGTATCCATTAATTAACAATTTTCTAAATAACAGTGAAGCAGAAGCACTATATTTCTATATAAAGAAAATAAGAGCTGGTTTTCAGGGTAACTAACTCTAACAAGTGACAACATATTCTAAGTTTTACACTTTCAAGTTAGAAGAGTTATTTGAAGCTCATTTAAGAAAAGCAAAAATGGCCTAGCCTTTTTTTCCCTTCTAATAAAAGCATAAATTAGACCTTCTAAATAGTTTTCTTTTTAGTTTCAAGTCATATACCCAGAATGAGAGGCATTTTCAGTGATTCAAAAGTATGTACCAGGAACTATCTAAAACAATCAAAAGAGATCCTGGATATTTATTTATAAGACTGCCAACATACTCCATCCATTTTAAGATTACTCAAGAGTCTAAAACTATTCAAAGTCAATGTAAAAATGGTTGCCAGACTATCAGTGAACAAACTTTCCAAAATTTCCTACTCTCATAGTTTGTGGCTGAAACTGATCTGGCCCCCTGGTAAGACTATTGCCCTAATTAGAACCAACACAAAACCTCAGAACTGATACCCCGCATTACCACACTCCATGTCCCCAGTCATAATCATTATTCAAGAAGGCTTTAAACCACTCAGGTTTCAACTAAATAAACCAAAACAGGAAAAAGGTGTTTATAACAAATGGTTCATAGAATATAACAAAATAAACATTTGTGGTTAATAAATGATGCTTAATATAGGATATTTATTCAAGTAACTTAAGAATTTTCAAGATAAAAGGCCTCAAAATCTGCTATGCTAATATATACAATTTTCAAATTAACAGATCAACACATTCAGAATCAGAATGGTCACATATTCTTATCTATTTTTAACCAATTTATATATGTTACATTTTCACTCAAACATAGTAATTTACATAATAAAAAGACATAAAAAAACAAACAAAAAACAGTACTTCTCAACACTCATTAATGTCTTCCTTAAGTGATATACACTTTTGCAATTTCTTTTAGTTGCTAAAATTCCTTTAATAAAATGAGGAACTGTCTGTTTCTCCTCATGTATTTTATATTAAAATTATTTTATTGTGTTATCTCTCCTCTTGAATTTTAAGTGCACAATACAGTACTGTTAAATACAGGTATAATACTGTACAGGAGATCTCTAAAACTTGTCTTGCATAACTGAAACTAAATACGCACTGAACAAGACCTCCCCCACTTCTGTCTCTCCAACAGACCTCCCTCCCCAAAAAACAGTTCTACCCTCTATGAGTTTGATTATCATAGATATTTCATGTAAGTGGAGTCATGGGGTATTTGCCCTTCTGTAACTATCTTATTTTATTCAGCATAATGTTCTCCATATTCATCCATGTTGTTATTGCAACATTTCCTTCTCTTTTTAAACCTTAATAATATCCCATTGTATACACACACACACACACACACACAAATACAAACATATATATATAATCACATTTGTATTTATCTATTCATCCATCAACGAACATTTATGTTGGTTCCAGATCTTGCTACTGTGAATAATGCTGCAATGAACATGAAAGTACAGATATCTGTTTGAGATCATGCTTTCATTCCCTTCAGGTATATATACACAAGTGGAATTGATGAATCACATTAGTTCTATTTCTAATTTTTTCAGAAAATTTTTCAAAGAATTCATTTGCAAGATCAATGTCATAAAGCTTTCCCTTATGTTTTCTTCCAGAGGTTTTACAGTTTCAGGTCTTAAATTTAAATCCTTAATTCATTTTGTGTTGATTTTAATACTCTGTGTTGAAATATAATGCCTCCACCTTTGTTCTTCTTGCTCAAGATTGCTATGGATATCTGGGCTCGTTTTTGGTTCCACATGAATTTTAGCACTGTCATATTGTGAAAAGTATATTGGGATTTTGAAAGGGACTGCTAAATCTGTAGATTGCTGAGTATCACGTGAACCGTGAAATTCCAGATGTTCAAGTTGGTTTTAGAAAAGGCAGAGGAACCAGAGATCATATTGCCAACATTCGCTGGAACATCGAAAAAGCAAGAATGTTCCAGAAAAACATCTATTTCTGCTTTATTGACTATGCCAAAGCCTTTGACTGTGTGGATCACAATAAACTGTGGAAAATTCTGAAAGAGATGGGAATACCAGACCACCTGACCTGCCTCTTGAGAAACTTATATGCAGGTCAGGAAGTAACAATTAGAACTAGACATGGAACAACAGCCTGGTTCCAAATAGGAAAAGGAGTACTTCAAGGCTGTATATTGTCCCCCTGCTTATTTAACTTATATGCAGAGTACATCATGAGAAACGCTGGGCTGGAAGAAGCACAAGCTGGAATCAAGATTGCCGGGAGAAATATCAATAACCTCAGATATGCAGATGACACCACCTTTATGGCAGACAGCGAAGAGGAAATAAAGAGCCTCTTGATGAAAGTAAAAGAGGAGAGTGAAAAAGCTGGCTTAAAGCTCAACATTCAGAAAATGAAGATCATGGCATCTGGTCCCATCACTTCATGGGAAATAGATGGGGAAACAGTGGAAACGGTGTCAGACTTTATTTTTCTAGGCTCCAAAATCACTGCAGATTGTGACTGCAGCCATGAAATTAAAAGACGCTTACTCCTTGGAAGGAAAGTTATGACCAACCTAGATAGCATATTCAAAAGCAGAGACATTACTTTGCCAACAAAGGTCCATCTAGCCAAAGCTATGGTTTTTCCAGTGGTCATGTATGGATGTGAGAGTTGGACTGTGAAGAAAGCTGAGCACGGAAAAATTGATACTTTTGAACTGTGGTGTTGGAGAAGACTCTTGAGAGTCCCTTGGACTGCAAGGAGATCCAACCAGTCCATCCTAAAGGAGATCAGTCCTGAGTGTTCATTGGAAGGACTGATGCTAAAGCTGAAACTCCAATACTTTGGCCACCTGATGTGAAGAGTTGATCCATTGGAAAAGACTCTGATGCTGGGAGGGATTGCGGGCAGGAGGAGAAGGGGACGACAAAGGATGAGATGGCTGGATGGCATCACTGATTCGATGGACATAAGTTTGGGTGAACTCCGGCAGTTGGTGATGGACAGGGAGGCCTGACATGCTGCGATTCATGGGGTGGCAAAGAGTCGGACACGACTGAGCAACTGAACTGAATTGAACAGATATTTAAACAATATTTAGCTTTCTCCACTATGAATACTCTATGCACCCAGGGTGTTGTTTTATTTATTTGTGTTTTAAATTTCTTTCACTGATACTTCAGTGTACAAGGGTTTTACCTCCTTTGTTATTATGTTTATCCCTAAGTTATTCTTCCTGACAATATTATAAAGATATTTTAAAGATATTATAAAGATATTTTAAGGACAGCTGATTTAAGAGTCTTTTGCTACTATATAGAAGCACAACTGCTTTTTGTATATTGATTTTGTATACTGCAACACTACAAAATTTGTTTATTCTAATAGTTTCTTTGTGGAATCATTAGGGTTTTCTACAGGTAGATATGTCATCTCTAGAGAAAATCTTCTTCCTTTCCAACTTGATGCCTTTCATTTCTTTTGCTTGCCTAATTCCTCTGACTAGGAATTCCAATATTGTGTTGAACAGAATAGGCAGAGAGTAGGCATCTTTGCCTTGCTCTGCTCTTAAAGGAAAAGCTCTTAGCTTTTCATTATTAAATAGTATTTGCTAGTTGTGGGATTTTCTTATATGGTCTTTATTATGATGAGGTAAATTCCACCTATAATTGGTTTGTTGAAAGATTTTATTATGTAATTCAATGAAACATTGGATTTTGTCAAATGCTTCTTCAGCATTGAGATGATTGTATAATTTTTATACTTCATTGTGTTTCTGTAGTGTGTTACATTTATTGATTTGTGTTGATCAAAGCAGCCTTGAACACCTCAAGAATGAATCCTACTTGATTGTGGTGTGTGATCCTTTAAAAGTACTGTTCAATTCAGGTTGCTATCATAGTTGCTATAATAATATTTTGTTGAGGATTTTAACATCTATTTCTATCAGGGATATTGCACTGCAGTTTTCTTATTTGTCTTTTCTAGCTTTGATAGCAGAGTAATGTTGGCCTCATAAAATGAGTTTAGACATGTCTTTTGGATGCATTTAAGAAGTGTTAATATGTCTTTAAATATTAGGCAAAAGTCACCAATGAAGCCATCTGTTTCTACAGTTTCCTTTGTTTGATATTTTTTGCCTACTGATTCAATCTCTTTACTCATAGGTTTCTCACTTTCTTTATTTCTTCAGAATTCAGTTTTGGTAGGTTGTCTATTTCTATGAATTTATATGCTTCTTCCAAGTTATCCTATTTGTTGGCATAAATTTGTTCATAATAGTGTCTCAGAATTCTTTGTATTTGTGGGATCAGTCATAATGCTGCTTCTTTCATCTCTGGTTTTAAAGCCTTTTTTTCTTAATTACTCTAGCTAAAGCTTTGTCAATTTTGTTGATCTGTGCACAAAAACAGCTCCTACTGTCACTGATTTTTTTTTTCCAACTCTTAGTTTTGTTGGGCTTTCACTATTGCTTTTCTGATCTCTACTTTTATTCCTGTCCTATTTTTATCTTCCCTGCTGCTTACACTGGGCTGTTTACTTATCCATTCCAAGTTCCATGGGGTATAAAGTAGGTTCTCTTTTTTTTTTTTTTTTGATCCTCATTTTTTAATGTAGATTTTTTTGTCAATGTAAAATTCCTTCTTAATACTGCTTTTGCTGCATCTCATTTCATTTGTCTCAGATTTCTTACTTCCCTTTTATTTGTTCTTCAGTCATTGGTTCTTTAAGAATGTGTTATCTAATTTTTACATCTTTGTGTATTTTCCAGTTTTCTGTTATTTATTTCTAGTTTCATTCCACTGTCATTGGAAAATATACAGATACAACTTTAATTTTCTTACATTTGTTAATACTTGTTTTGTTACCTACCATGTAATTTACCCTGAAAATGTTCCATGGACACTTGAGCAAAATGTATATTCTGTTGTTATTGAGTGGATGTGCTATATAATTCTGTCAGTTCCATTTGGTCAACAGTGCCATTAAAGTCCACTATTTTCTTATTGATGGTCTACCTAGATACTCTCCATTACTGAAAGTGGGGTACTGAAGTCTCCTACTATTATTGCATTATTAGCTATTTCTCTCTTCAGATTTGTGAATGTTTCCTTTATACATTTAGGTGCTGTGATGTTAAGGGCATATCTCATTATATAATTATTTTACATTCCTGATAAATTGGATCTTTTGTCATTATATAATGACCTTTTAGTCTCTTTTGACAGTTTTGGCTTAAAATCTATTTTGTCTGATATAAATTCTATTCATCCAGTCACTCTAGGTTTTTTAATTAAAGCATTTAATGACAGTGTGGAGATTCCTTAAAAAACTGCAAACAGAACTGCCTTATGACCCAGCAATCCCACTGCTGGACATACACACCGAGAAAACCAGAATTGAAAGAGACATGTGTACCCCAATGTTCATTGCAGCACTGTTTATAATAGCCAGGACATGGAAGCAACCTAGATGTCCCTCAGCAGATGAATGGATAAGAAAGCTGTGGTATGTATACACAATGGAGTATTACTCAGCCATTAAAAAGAATACATTTGAATCAGTTCTAATGAGGTGGATGAAACTGGAGCCAATTATACAGAGTGAAGTAAGCCAGAAAGAAAAACACCAATACAGTATCAGTTCAGTTCAGTTCAGTTCAGTCGCTCAGTCGTGTCCGACTCTTTGTGACCCCATGAACCGCAGCACACCAGGCCTCCCTGGCCATCACCAACTCCCGGAGTTCACTCAGACTCATGTCCATCAAGTCAGTGATGCCATCCAGCCCTCTGTCGTCCCCTTCTCCTCCTGCCCCCAATCCCTCCCAGCATCAAAGTCTTTTCCAATGAGTCAACTCTTCACATGAGGTGGCCAAAGTACTGGAGTTTCAGCTTCAGCATAAGTTAAGTTAAGTCACTCAGTCATGTCCAACTCTTTGCGATCCCGTGGACTGTAGCCCACCAGGCTCCTCCAACAGCTTCAGCATCATTCCCTCCAAAGAAATCCCAGGATGGATCTCCCTTAGAATGGACTGGCTGGATCTCCTTGTAGTCCAAGGGACTCTCAAGAGTCTTCTCCAACACCACAGTTCAAAAGCATCAATTCTTTGGTGCTCAGCTTTCTTCACAATCCAACTCTTACATCCATACATGACCACAAGAAAAACCATAGCCCCGAGTAGAACACATATGTGTGGAATTTAGAAAGATGGTAACTATAACCCTGTATGTGAGTCAGCAAAAGAGACACAGATGTATAGAACAGTCTTTTGGACTCTGTGGGAGAGGGCGAGGGTGGGATGATTTGGGAGAATGGCATTGAAACATGTATAATATCATATATGACACAAATCACCAGTCCAGGTTCGATTCAGGATACAGGATGCTTGGGGCTGGTGCACTGGGATGACCCAGAGGGATGGTATGGAGAGCGAGGAGGGAGGGGGGGTTCAGGATGGGGAACACATGTATACCTGTGGCAGATTCATGTTGATATATGGCAAAATCAATACAATATTGTACAGTAATTAACCTCCAATTAAAATAAATTTATATTTTAAAAAGCATTTAATGCATTTATATACAAAATAATTACTGATGGGTAAGGACTTACTACTGCCATTTTTAAAAATTGTTTTCTGTCTTATAATTCTTTTCTCTACCTTTTCTTCTCTTGATAGCTTTCTCTGCAAATATTAACATTTTCTAGTGATATTCTTTGATTCTTTTCTCTTTTCCTTTTGTGTATCCTCTAGAAGTCTCTTCTGTGTGGTTACCAGGAGGTCAACACGAAACAACTTAAGTTATAACACTCTATTAAAGGGTGATAACAACTTAAACTTCAACCACATACAAAAACTACATTTACTTCTCCTTACATGTTACTGAGGTCACAATTTGCTTTCTTATATTGTATATTCACAAATATATTTTTGCAGTTATAGTTAGTTATTCTCAAGATTTTTGTCTCTTAACTCTCTTATAGAATTAAAAGTGACTTATACATCACCATTATGGTATTGGAGTCTTCTCTGTCTATATATTTATCATAGCAGTGGATTTTATACTATTATATGTTGCTGTTCAGTATCCTTTTGATTCAACATAAAAAACATCCTTTAGCATTTTTTGTTAAGGCAGTTGTAGTGGTGATGAATTGCTTTAGCTTCCATCTGGAAAAGTTTTTATCTATCATTTTTGAAGGACAGTTCTGCCAGGTATAAGATCCTTGGTTGGCAGGCTTTTTTCTTTCTAAATTTTGAATATATTATCCCACTACCTTTTGGCCTTTAAGGTCTCCCCTGATAAATGTGCGTATTGGCTAATGGGGACTCCCTTGTATATGACTATAGTCACTTTTCTCTCACTGCTTTCAAAATCTTTCTTTGTCTTTAACCTCTGAGAATTTGATCACACAGTTGGCCTTCCGTATTCATGGGGAAGTGGTTCCTAGAGCCCCAGACTATACTGAAATCCACGGATGCTCAAGTCCGTTATATAAAGTAGCATAGTACAGTAGGCCCTCCATATCCATACATTTCACATCTGCAGATTCAACCAACCATGGATGGAAATTTTGATCTGCAGGTGGTTGAATCTCTGAGTGTAAAAGCTTCAAATACAAAAGGCCAACTGTACATTTATTGAAAAAATCTGGGTATAAGTACATCTGCACATTTCAAACCCAGTTGTTGAAAGGTCAGCTACACTTTTTTTCTGTGTAGGATTCCTTAGGTTCATCTTTTTAGGAATCCTTTGAACTTCAACAATCTGGATGTCTATTTCCCTATCCAGGTTTGGGAAGTTGTTAAGGTCTTAGTTGTGGCATACAGGATATTCGTTGCATCATGCACTATCTTTCATTACGGTGCATGAACTCTCTAGTTGTGGAGCACAGGTTTAGTTGCTCCACAGCATATAGGATATTAGTTACCCAAACAGACATCAAACCTGTGTCTCCTACACTGCAAGGCAGATTCATAACCCCTGGACCACCAGTGAAGTCCCAGCCCATTATTTCTTTAAATAAACTTTTTGCAACATTCTTTCTTTTACTTCTGATACTCCCATAATGCTAATTAATCACTAATGTTGGTCCATTAGTCCCTTACGCTCTCTTTACTCTTTTTCATTCTTTGTCTCTCTTTGCTCCTCTGACTGGCTAATTTCAAACTACTTGTCTTGAAATTTGTTGACTTTTCCATCTGCTTGATGGAATATCCTGCTGAACCCTTTTTAACTAAATCTTTCTGTATTGTACTCTTCAGTTCCAAACTTTGTTCTGTGGTTATTTAGTCTTTTTGTTGATATTCTCATTTTTTCTTCATGTATCATTTTCTTGATTTCCTTTAGTTGTCTGTGTTCTCCTGTAACTCTCTGAGCTTCTTTAAAATGATTACTTTCAAATATTGTCAAGCTATTTATAATTGTCCATTTCTTTAGGGGAAGTTACTAGAGATTTATTTTATTCCTTTGATTGTTTAATGTTTCCCTGATTCTTCATGCTCCTCACTGCTTTGTGTTGGTAACTGTGCATTTGAAGAAACAGCCACCTCTCTCCCAGGTATTATAAACTGAATTTCACAAGGAAAGACCTTCAGCAAACAGAAAGAACCTATCACTCTTCCTTTGTTTTTAGCTACCCCCATCAAAGTATGCCAGTTTCTTCAGCACTCTTCCTAAGATGAAAAAAAAACTGGTCCCTTGGGTAGCACACCGAAAGGCCAGGAAAGCTCCACTCCTCTCCTTCCCTTCTGGAGAAGCCTCAGTTTCTGTGCCTTCTCCCAAGCCCCAAGAGTTTTGCCAGGCAGTAGCAAGCTGCCCACAGTCGTCTTTCACTCTTAGCTGCCCCAGGTGCCTCAACTATGCTGGATCCATCAGCACTTTGAATGAGATGTGACACAATCTAGCCCCTCAGGCAGTGCACCAAAAGGCCAACAATATTTGATGGATATTCCACTCTCTCTTCCCCACTCCCATCTACCACAAGGAGGAAGTTGTAGGCTAAAGCAGTTTCTTGGTGTCGAGCTGTGCCTGCTTGGAGAAGGAATTAATGCAGGTAAAACAAAACTGCTCTTATCTGTTTCAATGCAATGTTCCTGTTTTGTGTTCATCTCAGGTACTGCAACTTAACTATAATCTAGACTTCTCATAGAAGTATTTTGATCTGCATATCATTAAGTCAGTGTTTCTGGGGGGACTGTGTTTCTATTCACCATCTTGCTGTTGTTGCACCTCGCTTAAACTCTTCTTTGGATTTCTGACACATAATCTTTATACTCCTTACCCATCTTCTCCCAATACGGTGATCACTTGAAGCCAATGGTCAGGAAGAGATTGAAGCATATTTTATTTTGTGTGTGTTACAGGCCTTATACCCCTTGCTATATAAACTCTTGCTATTTGCCATCTAAAATACAAAAACCAATAGATTTCAATAACATAATATCCTCGCCATCTAAGCTTTCACTATCTATACTCAGAAAGTGAAATTTTGGATATTAAGAAGTAATTACATGTACTTTACTAGTGATTTCCAGTCCCTCATCCTCTCATCAAACAGGAGAGGTGCTCTCCTCATCATGCAGTAATGAGGGTCATTCTCCCAGAGAAAGACATACGCAGCCTTGCCAGACTATTCTATGCAGCCTAGAGTGAAGAAGACAGTGCACAGAGTGCCTGCACGTTTACCTGGGATTCCCTCTCTGAATTTCCCCCAAAGTAGACTACTCAAGCACTTCTGAGGGGCTATTCTGACTTATCCTTATTACGCCACTTTTGGTTCCATCAATAGTAATTGTTCATATTAATAATACATTCATATTACTCCTATCCAAAATAATTCTTGTTCACAGTTGAGCAATACAGTGTACAATAATTACATTTCCTTTCATATATGTTTGTTCTTAGTGGAATTAAGAAATGTCACTCTGTTATCAATGACTTTATCATTTAGCTGACTCAATTAATGTCACGGTGAAGATATGTACGTCATCTCAATGTAGAATTTTTCACTTAATGCCAACTCTTAGAGACAAGCAAAAAATTTCCTTACTTGCTTTTTAGTGCTCCTTTAACTTTGGTACATTTTTTACTTTCAGGTTCTATCAGGCCTTTAAAAGCTTTATTCTCCTTTCTTTCCTTCTATTATTAACACATGCCCTAAAAGAAGAAACAACTTATGCTAAATTTCAGACCCTTGAATTGTGTATGGATCACAAAGTAAAATCAAAGTACAGACAATGTCTCTAATAAGCAATATAAAAGATAAGATGCAATAACTGAGAATGAAAAAGAATAGAACACTGGGGACATTTTTTTAAAGGGGACTCTCCAGAACAAGAAATCTCAAAGGACTGAGGCTCTCCTTCCTCTCATAATCAATATGGCATCACACCTGGAATCCTCCAGGAGGTAATGATTTAGTGTTTAATTAAAGTATTAAAACTCTTCCTTTTAAAAAAACAAAAGTTGCATCACTTTTGTTATTTGCTCAGTTTTTTAAATTTATATTTTAACTCTTTCCAGAATTCTTGAAAAGAACTGTAAAATACCTTTCTGTATGATTTATCAATTATTTTACCTACATGGTCAAAAGCATTTCAATCTAGAAACTCATATTCCTTGAGTCTGAGAATTTTCTTGAATGGCTTCTTTAATATTGTTCATTTCTCTGTTCTCTACTTTCAACATTCCTAATAATCACTGTTAGAGCACCTAGATTGAGTCTCTATTTTTTTCTTTTTGCTATTTACTATCTCTTTGTTCTAATTTTTGGAAGACTTACTCTATTTTTTGTTTATTTACCCCTCCCTCACTGCCAGTTACTTCTTTATTTTGACAATCACATTTAACTTCCATGTGCTCTTTCTCATTCTTTGCCTCCTGGTCATGCTTCATACATACAAAATCTCTTATTGCCTTATGGTATTTATTATAAGGGGGTTTCTTTGTTTTCTTCATCATTGCCTTTATCTCCTCTAAGTTTCATTTTTGTTACTTTTAACTTCTTGTCTTTCATGTTGGAGGTTTTCCTCACATGTCTTAAGATCCTTTGCTGTCCATTTATATATAAAAATGTGGTACTAAAAATTTGTTGGTAGTTTTCCTGAACTGGGGGAGGAGCAGCTTGCCAACAGATCTTCTCAATAGGCACCTTAATGGGGCACCTGTCATTTTCTTAGGAGACCTTTATATATCAGTATCTCTCTGTTCTTTCTCTAGATTTACTAATTTTCTCCACAGAAGAATTTTTAAGGCTTCTGCCTGGATAAGACTATGTACAGGTTCCAGTAATCTCAGAGCTGAACAATTTAGTGAATACTCAATGTTCAGAAGAATAGGTTTTCATTTCCTCAGTTTTCAGCATAATCCTAAACCCTGTACCTTGATATGTTGATATCCTTAAGTCCAGAAGCTCCCTGTTTCAGTATCTCAAAAGAATAAAACTTTTGCTTCCTACCTAGATGAGAGGAAGACTATGGAGTGTATATGTTCTTTACATAGACTTTAATTCAATCTTTCTGTTTTTCAGTATCATCATCCCTCATTTCAACCATCAGAGGTCAATGTCATCACCTATTCCTAAAACTTTACAGATTGGATTTCAACCTTCTCCATTTTGCTTAGTAAGTTAGCATTCATAAATTCATTTCTCATCGTTCAAAAATTTACTAACATCTCTTTGCCCATTGTTATCTTTTCTCTTCTCTTTATCCATAGGCACTATGTATTCTTGAAAATCTTTTTTAATCATTTTAGTAAGATTTTAAGAGGAAGTAGAGATAAATGTTTTTGCTCAAGCCATCATATTTACCAAAGTTCCTGTTGTTACAGTTTCAAATTTTCTTTTTACATATGTTAATGATGTAATGTTTTCTCTTTGGCAGTATATGTGACTTCATGTTCAAATTAATTATTTCTTTAAAAGTAACAAAAAATTTTCTAGGAATCTATACTTTCAGTCCATCTGAGGTTAAAGACCTAAATAAAAATACAGACTATCCAAATACTAATGTCAAATCCAAAACTTGGTCTTATGGTTTATTAAATTAAACCTAACAAACGTCTTATGTAAAAGAATGAAAGATCCTTTCAATAAATCAACATTACTTTTAAAATTTACTGAATCAGGCAGTTAATTCACTGGATCCATGAACAAAACAAATTTGAGGACCTTCTTAGACTATTTCCTAACATTACCTCCTTAACATACAAATACACTTACTTATTCTTATGTTCAAGAAATTAATTTCTTCCACCTTGTATTTTAAAATCATTCACTCACTTGCTTATTCATTCATTTATTCAGTGTGTCTGTGCACTATTCAAGGACTATGCTAAGCACTATGAAAAATACATATAATATGGTTCTATCCTCACAATATTCAATAGGAAAATCAAAAGACTGACACATACAAATAATTAAATTGAAATATAAATGTTGAGAAAGTTCAAGAAGCTATAGACTCACAAAAGCAGAAGAGGTCTCTGTGTATGATCTGCTTAATAATATTTAGTCAATCACAAAAACAGAATTAACATCAATTTAAATACAGTTTCTTTTGCTCTGTGTGTGCTCAGTCACTTCAGTTGTGTCTAACTCTTAGTGACCCCATAGACCGTAGCCCGCCTGGCTCCTCGGTCCACGGAATTCTCTAGGCAAGAATACTGGAGTGGGTTGCCATGCCCTTCTCTAGGGCATCTTCTCAACCCAGGGATTCAACCTGGGTCTCCCGCATTGCAGGCAGATTCTTTACTGACTGAGCCACGCTCTATAATTATCATGATAATAAAAGAAATGCATTAGTACTAATTCTTGAGATATAACCCAAACCAGAAATCTACATAAGAATCTAGTTAACATCCTCTGACCTAATTTGAAATCAATAATAAGTGTGGAAAACCATTTAATTCATTGAAACCATGAAAAAGATAACTTTAACCCACGCAAATAGAAATTACTTCAGCAGACTCACTTAAAATCAGTACTCCATGTCCAGTGATGTATAGGCTTTCCTTCCCACCAGACAATATCCCTCAATTCATCATCAGGTGCAGTTAAAAAAAAACAGTCAAATTCAGCAACTCAGGGAAACATCCATGTGGAAAACAAATTAGGTACATCACCAAAAAGAGATCTGAAGCTCATAAATATATAAAATCCACCCATAATTTCCTTCTCTATCAATTAAGCAAAGAAAGTATCAGTGCCTCTTTCTAATTTTCTTAGTTTCATTATCTCCAAAACTTTAAATTTAACAGAACTTTTATGATGTATTTTCCTCGTGTATGTTTAATTATGGTTTCAAGAATTGTTGGTGATTCCTTGAAGACTACTATTCTGGTTCTCTTCATAATTTATCCTATTTCATTCACAGAGCTTAGAGTATTTCTAGTGAAGGTGGTATGTATTATAATGCAGAAACTTAAGGTAGTACTACTCAAAATGCATGGCTCTGAATTGGTTATTACTAGTCTCTACGAAATAAAGAAGTATCGATAACAAGATTTCCACTTAGAAGTCATAAGTTTGATTTACATTCTGACACAGGGCTACAGACCATATTTATTAGACCACTGTAGCTCTTCTGTCTTATATATCAAATAACAGAAAAGAAAGGCAAAAGAGATTACCATGAGTAGCAAATGTAAAAGCGAGAAAGAAGCTATAGCCCAACTCTGAATGGATTCAGTTCAGTTCAGTTCAGTCACTCAGTCGTGTCCGACTCTTTGCGACCCCATGAATCGCAGCACGCCAGGCCTCCCTGTCCATCACCAACTCCTGGAGTTCACTCAAACTCATGTCCATCGAGTCAGTGATGCCATCCAGCCATTTTATCCTCTGTCGTCCCCTTCTCCTCCTGCCCACAATCCCTCCCAGCATCAGAGTCTTTTCCAATGAGTCAACACTTCGCGTGAGGTAAATGGATCAGTAGCAACAAAACAGAGAAAGACAATTCCTGGGATTCTTTGTCACTAAAGGTAGATCACGAGCTCAGTACTTTAACACTGAGCTACATAAAACACACAAAGTATCAGACAACTAAGCAACAGAGTACATACACATAAAATACAGAACCGTATATTTTTGGTTAAGTCCATAAAATTACTTACATAATGTTAGTAAGAAAAATAATAGCAGTTTCTGTTGTTCTAAATACTTCAAACTCAAACTAGTATTCTTTTTTCTGTCAAAGTAGTGTTCTTAATAGACAAAATGATGTATTATTAATTTTAAAGGCTAGGATGAAGTCTGTCTGAGGCACAAACCTGGCTGGATCACAAAAATCACTATGACACATATTTGCTGCTACTGCTGCTGCTAAGTCGCTTCAGTCCTGTCCAACTCTGTGCAGCCCCATAGACAGCAGCCCACCAGGGTCCCCCGTCCCTGAGATTCTCAAGGCAAGAACACTGCAGTGGGTTGCCCTTTCCTTCTCCAATGCAAGTAACAGTGAAGTCGCTCAGTCGTGTCCGACTCTCAGCAACCCCATGGACTGCAGCCTACCAGGCTCCTCCATCCATGGGATTTTCGAGGCAAGAGTACTGGAGTGGGGTGCCACTGCCTTCTCCATGACACATATTTAGTTACCCAAAGAAAAGCTGAACAATTCAAGTTCCTAATGTATTGCTATTCCATGAAACACCATAAATAATACTGTTTCTTCAATGTTTATCATTCCTACCTATTCAAGTTGTAATGTTTCCTTATGCATTCAAAGATCAAATATAGTGACTGTGCTCTTATGACACTAATGATAGTGTGAAGTGAGAGTTTATATATAATAGCAAGGAAATTAGATTTTCAGGGCTAATAAACAATAAATGATATATTCAGAATGTGCTTCTAGCAACAGCAGTTCATAACAAACTCATAAAATGGCAGATAAATGCAAATATCTATAAATCATAGAAAATATTTTCTAAAAACAAATTCATAAGGAAAATAATATAACAAATATTTCTATTTATATCATATCATTCTCTAATAGAACTTAGGAAAATCAAAATTTTATTTTCAGTAGCATAAACTTCTACTTGGAATTACCAGGTAGCTCAGTGGTAAAGAATTTGTCTGCCAAGGAGGAGACATGGGTTTGATCTCTGGGTCAGGAAGATCCCCTGGAGAAGAAAATGGCAGTGCACTCCAATATTCTTGCCTGGAATATCCCATGACAGAGGAGCTTGGCAGGTTATAGTCAATGGGGTCACAAAGAATAGGACATAACTTAGTGACTAAACATCAGCAGCTAAAATTCTAATTAAATAGAATTAGTGATAATTCTTTGTCCATCTTTTTCCAGATCAAGGGAAGAAATAATTACATAAATATGAATATACTTAACCACAGTACTTAGCAAACTCTACTACAAGTTTTCTCTTTCTACAAATAACTTTTTGACTAAACATAACTCCTTAATGGTCAAACACAGAACTTTCCCTAACTTTTAGCTCAGCATCTGACACTCACACAACACTCAATTGATATTTGTTGAATGAGTAAATGCAGTGGAGATAGCTGCTTTAACTGGCTATGATCCATGGCCATGCACTTCTGGATCTTAAAGTCCTATTTCCTGGGAACATTTGGTATCACCTTGGCATCCACACCAAAAGGTAATAAGTTTCCTCTAGCTCTCTGTTAGGGGGTTATATAATTTCCTCGATTCTGTCTCACCACAGCAAAAATTTGAAACAACAGACCAGTGTGACAGCTTGGTTAAAGCTCAGTTTTATTTGGCAAGCAAAAGAAAATACATCCTAGAGTCGTGAGGGCACGCCGACCCAAAAGAAGAGAGAGGCTCAATTTTGGCTCCTCTTTTTATATGTCTGGTCTCCTCCCCCTGAGCCTGCCCTATGTAACTTGGGCTAGCCAGGAGAGCTGTTTGTTTCACCTGAGGTTCTCACTCCTGTCCTTGGATTTTCCTTTGTTCTATTTTTGCAGGCTTCTCCCTTCTTTGTCTTCTAGACATCACCATTTTGGAATCCTTTTTCCTATTCTAACTACCTAACATATCCATTTAAAAGGTCTTAGAATTTTCATTGGTCATCTTTAACCTAAATTTTTTAATGAATTTTTTGGTGCTTTATCTCTTGCTTTGTCTCAAAGTGAAGATGTAAAACAGAACTGATGTTTGAGAAAGAAATCAATAAGATGTTCAGAGCTGAGATATTAAGGGCCTAAATGGAGGGTCTGGATGATAAGGACACAGAGGAATTACTGGATTTGAGTGACACAGCAAAACAAAAAGCGACTGAACTTGAGAATTGATTTTCTGTTCAAAGAGACCAAAAAATATCAAAGATTACTCTTTAAATGTGAAATTTAGAGAAAAGGAAGAAAATGGCATGTTTGTGGTAGAGAAAAAGTTAGGTAGTTAAAAAACTCAGAGGAGAAGCCAATAAGTTCTGTACACAATACACTGAATTTGAAGGGTACACAGGACATTAAACAGAAATGCCACAAGCAAGGGATATAGAAAGATATATAAAATAAGAAGTCCACAGAAAAGGATATAAAATGTCTTAGTCTTCTCTCACATGCAGGAACAAAATTGCAAGTAAAAATTATTTCAGTATATATTTTTTTTACCTTTCAGATTAGCAAAGATATAAAGAATTAAAAACAATGTGACGGCCAAGATGTGGAAAAACATCAGTACATTTTTACATTGCTAGCAGAAGTATAATCTGGTGAAACAATAGGCAGTATTTATCATATACAACTGTGGTGGCTCAGATGGTAAAGAATCCACCTGCAATGCAGAAGGCCTGGGTTTGATCCCTGGGTTAGGAAGATCCCCTGGAGGAGGTCATGGCAACTATAAGGCAAGTGCAGAGAAAAAGAGAGCAAGTCGCGCAGTCAGGCAAGAAAAAGTAAATTTATTAGAGGGAATGGAGGGGGTGACTGGCCCTTAAGGAGAACCAGCGTGCTCCCTTTCTTGCAGGGTCTTTCTTATACCCCACCAATGAAATGGTCACGTAGCCAGAGGTCTGGAATCTGGTGGTCTCATAGCTTTGAGAAGGTAGGCACCAGTGAGAAAACAGAATGTCGTTTGGGCAATTTGGTTAGTCTCAAGGATCACTGATTTTATCCTTTGTTTGCGAGGTCAACATAATGAGCCACCTTAACAATGAGACCCCATGTGGGCCCTATCGGAACCCACTCCAGTACTCTTGCCTGGAGAATCCCCATGGACAGAGAGGTGCCTGGCAGTCTACAGTCCATGGGGTCGCAAAGAGTCAGACACAACTGAGTGACAAAGCACAGCACGCTTAAGCCTTCTGATCTGGTATATAAGCTGTCTATTGCTAGATAACAAATTATCCCAAAATTTAGCAGCCCAAAAGAACAAACACTGGGAGATCAACTTCTCACATGACAGTTTGAGGAGCTCTGCTAACCCACTTCCTAGTGATACTGGTGAAAGCTACTGAGGGGGGAAAAGAAACCACATTATTTAAAACATCTTATGGTAACTGAGGGCTTCCCTGGTGGCTCAGATGGTACAGAATCATCCCAAAATGCAGGAGACCTGGGTTCAATCCTTGGGTTGGGAAGTTCCCATGGAGGAGGGCATGGCAACCCACACTCCAGTATTCTTGCCTGGAGAATCCCCATGGACAGAGGTGCCTTGTGGGCTATAGTCCGTGGGGTCACAAAGAGTTGGACACGACTGAGAGACTAAACACACACATGGTATCTGAACCAAGACCATTTCCTTCCCTCTACCCTCTGTGCTCAGGAAGGTGAAGAGTCTACTCCAGATTGATACAGCCAAGATAACAAGACTCTATTTTCTCCAAGTTCCCAGTCAGAGAACTTTTCTTCCCAGGAGGAGCAAGATATCACCATTTCTCATCCTCCCCTCCCTAACACATAGGTAACTCTGACTACAGACAAATCCCAGGCAAGTGCAGTTGAGTGGTAAAGGCTCCATTCTCTGTTCAGCGTCTGTCTGTGGAATACAGATTCTATCTCAGGTGCAGAGCACCGAGAATACTGGAGACCCAAACACCCTCGCCAGAGCTTATGACATGGTGGTTCTACACAAGGAGAGGCAAGTCAAGAGAACCTAAGATTACTGAAATCAGCATGTAGAATGGAGGTGTCACTCAGAGAAGCATGATACTGTCCCACCTCCAGAGGCCTGCCTCAGATTTTGCCTGGTTGGAAATATGGGGTAAAGAGGCAGGATACAAAGTATGCACTCCTAATCTCTTCCCAAAGGGAAGTGACTTCATTTGCAACACAGTGTGAAGAAGTTCAAGTCTAGAGACACTCTCAAGAAGAATGTAGGTTATGGTAAAAAAAAAAACAATTGGAAGGAGAGTTAAGACACAGGCTAAACTGTAGGCCTGCTTATTTGCAGGAGAGGAATAAGGATGAAAGAAGTCCTTCAAGGGTTGAAAATAATAATATCAAACAGTGACTCAGAAATATCAAAGGAGTCACAATTTGATTACATTGGTTTGTGAAGCATTTTATGCTCTAGGGCATTGTTGAAAACAACTGAGCAATCAGCCACCAATTACTGAAGCCACCAATTGGTGAAGACTGGTTGTGATCAAAAAAAAAAAAGGAGAACCAAAAGCACTGTCATGCTCGGATGACTGTAAGCATATCCAAAGCTGCTGGTGGTTTAGTAGCTAAGTTGTGTCCAACTCTTGTGACTCCACGGACTGTAGCCTGCCAGGCTCGTCTGTCCATGGGATTCTCCAGGCAGGAATACTGGAGTGGGTTGCGATTTCCTTCTCCAAAGCTGCTATTGCTGCTGCTAAGTCGCTTCAGTCATGTCCGACTCTGTGCGACCCCATAGACGGCTGCTCACCAGGCTCCCCCGTCCCTGGGATTCTCCAAAGCTGCACTTAAAAGCAACATCAGAGACTTAACACTGTGGGAGGGGAAATAGACTTTACTAATATAATCCAATTGGTCACCAATTAAATAAACAGGTTTGGAGGAAAAGGGTGCAGGAGAACAGTAACCAAATTTGCTACAATATAATATCTCAAATATTCACTTTCCATCAAAAAATTCTCGTGCAAAAAACAAGAAAACATCACCCATACACTAGGAAGTAAAGCAGACAAGAAACTATCTGGGAAAATGACCATATTTGGAAAAAAGAAAAAAGGCTTCACAGTAGCCATTATAAATATGTTCATAAAACTAAAGAAACCATGGTTTTAAAAGTAAAGAAAGATATAACAATATCACATCAAATAGAGACAATCAGAAAGAGAAAGAAATTGTAAAAGAACCAAGTGACTCAAGGCAGTACAGCCATCCATACCCATGGTTACCACATCCACGGAATCAATCAACTGAGACTCAAAAATTGTTGAAAAAAAATTTTTTCAGGAACTTCTAAAAAGCAAAATTCATACAGTATTGTAAAGTAACATAAAGTAAAATAATAAATAAATAAAATAAAAAGCAAAATTCAAACGTGCCATGTGCTGGCAACTATTTACAATTCATTTACATTATATATGCAACTATTTACATAGCATTTACATTGCACTAGGTAGTATAAGTAATCTAGAGATGCTGACAATTTACACTGTAAGAGGATATGCATAGGTTATATGCAAACATATACCATTTTATGCAAAGGACTTGAGGATCCTAGAATTTAGGTATCTGTGGGGTTCCAGGATCCAGTTCCCAGTGGATATTGAGGGATGACCATAACTTGAATCCATATGTGAAAACAAACATTTACTGGGAAAGGTAATTATATAATTATAATAAAAGACCATTTTCAAGTACATTTCTTTCTATTTTCTTCTCTTATCTAATTTGTAAAGCAATTGCTTAAAGTAATAAGTATATAATGTATTCACAGGCTCAAAACATATAAAAATGTATCATGTGTAATATAATTGCCAGTAACAGCATAAATGAGGTAGGTAGTAGCAAACTTTTATTGGGCTAAGGAAATGACTACAAATAATAAAGCAATAACTATAATAATGTATTGTTGTGTTTGTAATATTAATAGATAACATGTATAACAATACCACAAAAAGGGATTAAAAGGAATATGGCTGTATTTCAGTAAAGTTTCTATATACCACTGGAATTAAGGTTGGCTAAACCTGGACCTAATTTGTTAAGATACATACAGTAAATCTTAGAGCAATAACTTTTAAAAATCTCAAAAAAATATAGTGAAAAAGAAATTAAAATGCTATATTAGAAAATATTCACTTAATGCAAAAGAAAGATTCAGAGACGTAAATACATTGAAAGTAAAGAATGAGAAAAAACATAGGCAAATACCAACCGCAAAAAAGATGCAGTAACTACACTAATGTCAGACAAAATAAACTTTAAGCAAAAAAGTCACTAAAAAAGAGGCACATTTTATAACAGGTTCCTGACAGAGTCAATCCATCAGGAAGATACAACATTTATAAACACATATGTACCTAATAGTGCATAAAATGCCTGAAGGAAAAATGACAGATATGAAATAAAAAATGGACAATTCAGTTATAATAGTTGGAGACTTCAATAGCCACCGTGATGGTCAACTTGGAGGGCATTTTTGGATGAGATTAACATTTAAATTGGTGAACTCTAAATAAGCATAATACCCTTCATAATGTAAGTAGGCTTTATCCAATCAGTTGAAGGCCTAAACAGAATAAAAAGACCAGCATTCCCGAACAAGAAATCTCCAGAGACTGCCTTTATCTACACCATCAACTTTCCTGGTCTCAAACTGATCATACTGCAGATGTGGACATGCCAGTCTCCAAAATCATGTAAGCCAGTTCTTTATAATAAGTCTTTTTCCATATATATATATACTCACACATGTCCTTTTGGTTCTGTTTCTCTGCAGAATACCAATACACCCACTTTCAATAGCAGACAGACAAGGAGACAGGAGATCAACAAAAAAATAGAAGACCTCAGCAACACTACAACCTAGTCCTTGCAAACATCATCAGATACCCCTTGAAAAAATGACAGTTAAATTTATATAATTTTCAAGTGTAAAAGGAACATTCTCAGGATAAATCATGTTAGACTATTTTTTTTAACTCAATAAATGTAAAAAGATAAAAATAATGTAAAGAATGTTCTCTGACCACAGTGAAATAAAATTAGAAATAAATGAAAATACTCACAAATGTGTGGAAATTAAACAAAACACCATTAAAAAAAAGGGTCAAGAGGAAATCAAAAGATAAATCAAAAAATACTTTAAGATGAGCAAAAACAAGGCATAAAATATCAAAATGTATGGGATGCAGCTAAAGCAGTGCTTAGAGAAAAATTTATAGCTATAAATACCTATATTAAGCTAGAAGAAAGATCTGAAATCAGTAACCTAATATTCTACCATAAGACACTGGAAAAAATAAGAGCAAATTAAGCCTAAAGCAATTAGAAAGAAGAAATAAAGATTTGAGAAGAAATTCATGAAACAGAGAACAGGAAAACAATACAGAAGCACTAATACTTTGGCCACCTGATGTAAGGGTTGACTCACTGGGAAAGACCCCGATGTCGGGAAAGACTGAGGGCAGGAAGAGAAGGGGGCAACAGAGGAAGAGATGGCTAAATAGCACCGCCAGCTCAACAGACATGAGTCTGAGCAAACTCTGGGTAATAGTGAAAGACAGGAAAGCCTGGTGTGCTATAGTCCATGGGGTTGCAGAGTCGGGCACGACTTAGCAACAGAACAACAACAGAAAATGGATGGAAACCAAAAGCTGGTTCCTTGAAAAGATCAACAAAACTGACAAACCTTTAGCTATACTGACAATATTAAAAAGAAAGAAGCCTCAAACTACCAGAATTGGAAAGAAAAAAATGGTATATAACCATTAACCTAACAAAAATAAAAAGCATTATAAAGGAATACTGTGAAAAATTGTATGCCAGCAAATTAGATACTTAAAAGGAATAGGTGAATTCCTAGAAAACACAAATACCAAAAGTAAAATAAAATTCTGAGTTGACCTGTAATAAATAAAGAAATTCTAATTGTAATTTTTTTTTAAATTACCCACAAACAAAAGTCCAGGCCTGGATGGGTTCACCCCTGAATTCCACCAAACATTGAAAGAAGAATTAATACCAATTCTTAAAAAGAAAATTCAAAAAAATAGAAGAGAGTATTTCTCAACCCATTTCATATAGCCAGTATTACCCTAATACAAAAGAAAAAACACACACACACAGAAACATCATAAGAAAACTACAGACTAATATCTCTCATCAATATAGATGCAAAAGTTCTAAACAAATACTAGCAAACAAAATTCAACAACATATTAAAAGAATTATATACCATGACTAGGTGGAATTTATTCCAGGGTTGTTGTAAGGGTTGTTTCATATTTGAAAATCAATTATCATAATAAATCATATCACTAAAATATGAAACAAAAATCACACGATCATATCAATAGATATAGAAGATATATTTAACAAAATTCAACTACCTTTCATAATAAAAACACTTAACAAACTAGGAATAGAAGGGAACTTCCTAAACTTGCTAAAGGACATCTATGAAAAACTGACAGATCATTTTATAGTTAGTGGTGAAGGACTGGGTGTTTTCTCCCTATGATCGGGAGTAAAACAAAGTTGTCTGCTCTGGCCACTTCAGCTCAACAATGTATTGAAGTTCTAACCAGGGTAAGTAGCCAAGAGAAAGAAACAAAAGGCACCAAGTTTGGAATAAAAGAAACAAAACTATTTCTATTTGCAGATTACATGATCTTGTAAGTAGAAAATCCTAAGGAATCTACTCCAAAAAATTACAACTGAAAAATGAGCTCAGAACACTTGCAGGATAGGCAATCAATTAAAAAAAAAAAAATCAACTGTAATCTATACACTTACAATAAACAACCTGAAAATAAACTTAAGAAAATAATTTCACTTATAATAAAATCAGAAAGAATAAAATATTAAGGAATAAAGTTATCAAAAAGTTTCAAACATACTCTAAAACTATAAAACATTATTTCAAGAAATTTTAGAAGAGATAAATAACTAGAAACACATTTCATGTTCATAATATAGAATATTTAACATTGTTAAAACGGCAATATCACCCAAACTGACCCATTAAGAGAAGAAGATAGGCTGTTCTAGATTAAAGAAACACAATCCAGTGATCAACCACAACAATACCAAAAAAAAAAGATTTGGATAATATGCTATGTGTCTCCTGATGTGATGTACTACGAATCATATTACACCAAAGAAGACTTCTGTGCCAAAACATCAAACCTGAAACTGAATAAACCTCTAGGTCTCATTACAAATGTATGATAAGTATAGAGTAAAACAAATTACAATCAGAAAAATCCAGAATGTGGAAAACTCTACAGGATAAACAACCCAACTTATTCCAAAAATAAACTGCAAAGAAAAGGAGAAGAAGCAATCCATATGTTCAGTGGTTAGACTATGTTTGAATCCTCATAGGAACAAACCACCTTTCAAAAGAAAGTTATGAGAAAGCTGGAGAAATCTGAAAACTGGATATTTGATTATATGAGGGAGTAATTATAGAATTCTAAGTATGAAAAAGATTTCATGGTTATATTTTTTAAAAGGCTTATTTTTTAGAGATAGAGTCAATACTTATTCACATAATCAGAACTTACGAACTTTCCTACTAACTAAAACTTACTTGTAAGCGTAAAATCAATACCCAGGCACTTTTTTCAGTCATTTGCAGACATGTACAAAGTGGTGAAAAATTTAAGTCACCTGAACCACATGTTCCCAGCTGAAGTCAAACAAGGGAACACTCTGTCTTCTTGTTTCAGCTCTCATACTGTAAACAAGTATTCTTCACATGGTCTATTTAGTACCACATTTTTCACATTTTTGCCCTTTGTTGATGATTTTGCGGTTTCAAATGACCGCCAAGCACAGTGATGCAGTGCTATCTAGTGTTCTTAAGTGCAAGAAGGCTGTGACTTGCTTATGGAGAAGACTGTGTTAGACAAACCGTGCTCAGACTTGAGTTATAGCACCATCAGTCATGAGCTGTCCTGTGAATAAAAAGAACTGACTGTAAACACCAATGTAATTGTGGGTAACATAACATGATGTCTGGAATTTCCTTCAAAATAATCCATCAGTGGTAGAGGCAGCAGAGCAAAAGAAAGGAAGAAGAAGTTTACAGATGAAACAAGATTGGTCGTCTGCGGATAACTGTTCAAGCTGAGTGATGAATAAACATGGGAATTCATTCATGTATTTTCTCTGCCTTTACATCAGATTAAAATTTTCCATAATAAAAAGTAAAACATGTGCAACCCAAAAATATGTATATAGACACCCCACTAAAAAGTTTTCTAAGGCATATAATACAGTACCAAAAAGGTTTAAAAAAAAAAAGAATTACTGATAAGACAAGCATTTTTCCAAAAGGGAACCAAGGGCATTTGAAGCAGTTACAGGCATAACTCATTTTACTGAACTTTGCTTATTGTGCTTCACAGATACTACATTTTACAAATTGAAGGTTTGTGGAAACCCTTCATCAAACAAATCTACCAGCACCATTTTTCCAACAACACTAACTGAATGTCTCTCTGTCACATTTTTGTAATTCTCACAATATGTCACACTTTTTCATTATTATTATATTTGTTATGACGATCTGTGATCAGTGAGTGATCTTTGATGTCACTATTGCAAAAAATGTATAACTCACTGAAGGCTCAGATGAGAGCATTTTTTAGCAATATATTTAAATTATGTACATTGTTTTTAGACATAATGCTGTTGTGCACTTAATAGTCTACAGTATAGTATAAACATAACTTTTATATACACTTGAAAACAAATAATTGGTGTGACTCACTTTATTTCACTATTCGCTTTAAAACAGTGGTCTGGAATGAACACCCAATATCTCCAAGGGTTACTTAATTGACCAAGAGCATCCTATTTAATTCAGGATGTTTAGCATTTCCCGCCTTTATCTACTGTGTCAGTAGCACCACTGGTTAAGACCATTTATCCTTGTAGATAAAACTTTATCCACAAGGCCATTCATCATGAAAGATCATCATAAAATTTTTTTTAAATCAAGTAACTGTAATATATAGTAAGATACTGGTCAAATAAGATGACATAACAAAATGAAAGATATTATAATTCCAAAAATATTATCTTCTCTTGAAGAAAATGGTAATTATATTCCTCTTGAAAAAATGAACTGACATGCCTAAATCACACCACCTTGAGTCTCCTAGCCTGGAAATCAGTTCAGTTCAGTTCAGTTCAGTCGCTCAGTCATGTCCAACGCTTTGCGACCCCATGAATCACAGCACGCCAGGCCTCCCTGTCCATCACCGACTCCTGGAGTTCACTCAGACTCACGTCCATCGAGTCAGTGATGCCATTCAGCCATCTCATCCTCTGTCGTCCCCTTCTCCTCCTGCCCCCAATCTCTCCCAGCATCAGAGTCTTTTCCAATGAGTCAACTCTTCACATGAGGTGGCTGAAGTACTGGAGTTTCAGCTTCAGCATCATTCCCTCCAAAAATATCCCAGGGCCGATCTCCTTCAGAATGGACTGGTTGGATCTCCCTGCAGTCCAAGGGACTCTCAACAGTCTTCTCCAACACCACAGTTCAAAAGCATCAATTCTCCGGTGCTCAGCTTTCTTCACAGTCCAACTCTCACATCCATACATGACCACAGGAAAAACCATAGCCTTGACTAGATGGAAATAAGTAGAGGGGTCCAAAATGAACAAATATCTGACTAACAGAAGGATGGACTCACAGAGACAAATCCAGAAGAGAAAAATAAAAATCTACACAGTGTCTATAATGGAAGAGGAAGCTAGTTTTTCTGGAAGAGGCCCAGAGAGGCTCTAATTACCCCATTAGTAAGTACAGGATCAAGATGACTAACTAAATTACCATTAATCAAAAATCTGGGCTCCCTATTCATCCATGTTCAGAAGAGCTACCTGAAATATTTGCCTACAATAAATGGCCCAAGACTACTCAAAAGAATCATGTTCCTGAAAAAGGTCCCCACTATGGTTGCTGGGACAAACAATATAATCAGAAAAGGGAATGACTTAAGAGTCTACTTTTCGTTCTGTACAGTGAAGCCCATTTGCCATACATCCCTCAGGAAAGCTTGTTGATAGTCTGCTCCCTTCTCTTGCACAATATCCACAGTCAATCCTCTCATTCAGAGGAGAAACATTTTGGTAAACAAATATAGAAAAATGCAAAGTAAATTCATTAAAAGCAACATTTCTACATTATGCAATTTACACTTTCACACAAAAATATGACAGTTAGTAAAGAACCATCATACACTTGAAGGAAACCATCAGCATTAAAGTAAAAAAGTAGGAAGAAAAGTTACCAAACAGGAAACAAAGATAATGTCAGAAACAGAAAAGAACTTAAAAATTATAATCAAAAAGATAAAAAAGTCATTCTTTTAAAGAAGACTTATGAAAAAGTAAAAACCAAACAAGAAAAACCTNTTTGACTTCTAAAATTTAAAAAGTTAATTTTATTGATGCAATAAAACATAATAAAACTACTCAGGAGATAAAATTAAAAGACGGAAAATAAGATAGAAAAGAAGGCCAAGTCCAGAAGGTCCAACCTCTAAGAGTGTGAAGAACAGACAAGGAGGAAAATATGAGAATCATATTTTTCTTCAATTAAAATAAAATCTTAAGTCTTGATGTTGAAAGAACCTCACAAAGGCTGAGAATTCTGAATTTTTAAAATGTGCAAATTAATAAACAATGCTGAAATTTAAAAATATATATAGAGAATCCTAAAAACTTTAAGCAAGCTACCTAGAAAGAAATAAGAATCTCACTTGCACTGGGATCACAAATACACTTGATAACACCACTGCAATACTTTAAAAAAATCTGAGGGAAATTAGATGGACTTAAAATTTATGTTCACCTAAACTATCAATCAAATGTTAAGTACAAAAGAAAGACATTTTGGGCATATAAGGAGTCAGAAAATGAACCACTTATGCATCCCTCCTGAGAAAAAAAACTTCAAAAATATAATCCAACAAAAGAAAAAAGATGTGGGATTCTAGAAACTCTGGAACTAGCTCAGGAGTGCAATAAAAAGAAATCCTACATGACAGCTATGAGTAGGTTTAAAAACCAATTGGCCAAAATTCATACCATAAACCAAGGGCCCAAGGAAGAATGTCTTCAGCCCACCATTTAAATGTTTGAACACTGACATTCTTTATGGTAAGAAACACTAGAAAAGAAAAGCAATTTGAAATACCAGGGAGAAAAAATGTTGTTAGGAAGACCAAGGCACAAATATAAAATGACTTGAATGTAGCAAAATTTGGGTAATTAATGGACTATAAAAAAGAAATTCTATTTGACATTGATACTTAGAATATTCTTTCTTTAATCATACTATTTCCTATATCAAGTCCAAACATGTTACATGGTTCTCAAAGAAAGAAACATTTATGTAATTATAAAATTAGAAATGCAAATTACAGGTTTCCAATTTTAAAGGTCAATTTGAATTCCAAGGTATCTAATCATATGATCTATGGACATCAGAATTACCTGGAAAGCTTAAAGACTCCTGGGTCTCCTGTTCCATTTTAATCAGTTCAATTCAGTCACTGAGTCATGTCCAACTCCTTGCGACCCCATGGACTGTAGCGTGCCAGGCTTCCTTGTCCATCACCAACTCCTGGAGCTTACTCAAACTCATGTCGATGGAGTCACTGATGCCATCCAACCATCTCATCTTCTGTCGTCCCCTTTTCCTCCCGCTTTCAATCTTTCCCAGTATCAGGGTCTTTTCAAATAAGTCAGTTCTTCACATCAGGTGGCCAAAGTATTGGAGCTTCAGCTCCAGCATCAGTCCTTCCAATAAATATTCAGAACTGAATTCCTTTAGGATGGACTGGCTGGATCTCCTGGCAGTCCAAGGGACTCTCAAGAGTCTTCTCCAACACCACAGTTCAAAAGCATCAATTCTTCGGCGCTCCACTTTCTTTCCAGTCCAGCTCTCACATCTATACACACAACTGGAAAAACCATAGCTTTGACTAGACAGAAATTTTTTGGCAAAGTAATTTCTCTAATTTTTAATATGCTATCTAGGTTGGTCATAGCTTTTCTTCCAAGGAGCAAGTGTCTTTTAATTGCATGGCTGCATTCACCATCTGCCGTGATTTTGGAGCCTCCAAAAATAAGGTCTGTCACTGTTTCCATTGTTTCCCCATCTATTTGCCATGAAGTGATGGGACTGGATGCCATGACCTTAGTTTTCTGAATGTTGAGTTTTAAACCAACTTTTTCACTCACCTCTTTCACTTTAATCAAGAGACTCTTTAGTTCTTAGCTTTCTGCCGTAAGGGCTGTGTTATCTGCATATCTGAGGTTATTGATATTTCTCCCAGCAATCTTAATTCCAGCTTGTGCTGCATCCAGCCCAGCATTTCACATGATGTATAGAAGTTAAATAAGTAGGATGACAATATATAGCCTTGACGTACTCCTTTCCTGATTTGGAACCAATCTGCTGTTTCATGTCTAGTTCTAAGTGTTGCTTCTCGATCTGCATACAGATTTCTCAGGAGGCAGGTAAGGTGGTTTGGTATTCCCATCTCTTAAATAATTTTCCACAGTTTGTTGTGATCCACATAGTCAAAGGCTTTGGCATAGTCAATAAAGTAGAAGTATATGTTTTCCTGGAATTCTCTTGCTTTTTTAATGATCCAGCGGATGTTGGCAATTAGATCTCTGGTTCCTCTGCCTTTGCTAAATCCAGCTTGAACATCTGCATTTTAATAAATTCTCCAAATATAAAGTTTTGAAGATCATGGCTGTAAAGCAAAAACCTCCAAAATTTCCCATTACCTATGTTATAAGCAAAAGGCTTCTGAGTACTCACCCCCAAATTATATGTATATTTATTTATAAATTCAATACACTTTTATGTGACCATATATTATATTGTTATAAAATGTGAAAGATAAAAATCTTAAAGAATGAGAAAAATGGCCTTAAATTATTTTATTGTTTCTGTCTCAACCAAGAATAAAGGGAAAATTAAGAATAGTGTTAGAAAGTTGTAAAAAATATGTATAAATAAAAGGAGAAAAGGATAATGAAAGAATCACAGAAATGACAAAAGAAATCTCAAGAATATATCTTCTAAAGGTCTATTTTACTAAAAAAACAGAGAAACTGAGAGGGATCACATTTAATTTCAAGAAAGATTAAGGAACTAACAAAGGTACTTCAACAAAAGTCTTAATTCTGTTCATCCAAAGGGAAAAACTGATTGATGAATTAGACATACAGGACCATGAAAAGAAACTAATTAAAAGTTCACAATAAAAAAGAATGCTAAAATTAGACATAGGCATGTATCACAGATTTTTCAAAGTCAAATTCCAGACAATGTTAGAATGTTCCCAGTGCTAGAAACTCCAAAGGTGAATATAGTTCAAGTTATCATAAAATGATATTCAGATTATATAATCATAATTCCAATAAAGAAAAAGGAAAAGGCAACCATATGCTTAGCTTCTCATTTACAAAATGTAATGAAATCTGTTTAATAGGAAAGCAAGTGTTTTAATTGCTATGTAAGTGTCATGGGACTACTGTATACCAAATGTTTGATAAAGAGTGCCCAGCATCACTCCACTGTTTCTAATGACCAAGGAGAGGCCCAATAATCTATAGTTAAATGACTGGGCATCCCCTACAGAGTAATACAGAGTGCTGAGTGAAATCTCTCAACCTATTCCAGAACACTTACTCTATTCCAGCAAGGTCATCTCAGGCTCTCAAGTACACACTCCAATTATCTTAGGGGGAAAAAACTGAGCCATGTCTAGGAAAGAGCATGTCTAGGAATGTATCAGGGGCAGTCTCTGAAGCCAAACAACAGGAACTTCTCCAGTTTTTAAAGTTGAGCAGAAAACCTCAAAACACACACACACACACACACACACACACACACACACACACACAGAGTGTATAGGTCACAGTTATATCTCTTACCTGCAAACTTCCCAAATATTTCAGAATATGAGCAGAAGATAAGGCTTAGCTGTACTTAGCAAATTGACACACCTTATAATAAGTCAAATAACTATAATATCATGCTCAACTTTCCTCTGGAAATCAAATGAATCTCTTCAGGAAAGTAACACTAAGTGTTAATTTTAATAAAGAAAAGAAACAAATTCAATAAAAGAAATAGCAATAGAAAAAGAACTTAGTAACTCACCTTTCCACAACCAAACTGACTGCTTGTGTGACATCTGGATTTGTCACCTGGAGGCGTTTCCACAAAGACCATACGAATTCTTTATCAGCCTTAAACAAATAAAAAACATTTTAAATGCATTGCTTTGTAGCTACAGCAAAGAAGGTAAGATACTGCCTTAAATTAAAAATTTTAAAAACATAATTACTTGACCCCTAGTTCTTTAATGATAAAACAGATTCCTGAAAAGTAGAATAGGAAAGCTTAATTTTAAAAACCTCTTATACCTGTAACCCACATTTAAAGGTGCAAACATTGAAATGCTGAATATCAAGGTAAATTTGTTCCAAAATGAGATTGTCCTCTAGCTATTGATCTACCTTTCAGCTGCCCTTTTCAGCAAAATTCCTTAAAAGTGTTGCCTACAATCACTGTCTCATCTTCCTCATCCCCATTCACTCTGTAACCTCCCCAGTCAGATCTCCCTCTCCACCATAATGCTAAAATCATTTTTCAATGTCCTCAATATTGAGAAATGTTAATAGGCACCTCAAATTTAATCTATCCAAAATAAAGTTCTTGATTTCCTATTCTCTCACAAACCTGGCCTCTCTGCCTCTCAGAAAATGACCCTACCACCTACTCAGTGTTCAAAGACTTAAGATCTGGAGTCAATGTTGGTTGCTCTGTCTCTTCACATTTCATATCCAAACCATTAGTAAATCCCATTAGACTTACCTACAAAATATATCCCAATTCTAAATGCTTTCACCACCATCATCCTAGTGTAAGTCAATTCCACTTCTTGCCTAGTTCTCTACAATAGCCCCATGGGCCCCTGACAGCTAAAATCTTCTAATAGATTTGTTGCATTAGGAAAACAATCCAGATTCTATCAAAGCCACATGATCCCATACCATCTGACCCTATATACACCTCTCCAACCTCACCTATCACTCTTGTTCACAAGAACCTTCTTGCTCTGCGGTACTAGGTCCTTCGTACATATAACATCTATCAGATTTTCATGTACATTATTACTTCACTTCATTCAAGACATTGTTTAAATGTTACCTCTTCAAGAAAGTCTTCCCTAAAGACACCAAAACCCACAAGTCTCTCATAACTGCTTAGCCTGTTTAATGGCTTTTCAAACCACATTTTATTTTATTTTTTTTTT
>SJYQ01004396.1:0-59452 GCA_006410935.1 Redunca redunca
AAAATTAATTCCATGGACAGAGGATACTGGCAGGCAACAGTCCATGGGGTCACAAAAGAGTTGGACATGACTGAGCACTGCTTTTACCAAACCCCCGTCTTGATTCTTGTCGAGTTTGGGGAATTACAACAGAACACAATGGGAAAGGCTGAGCCCCAGCATTTGGAGTGTCGAAGGGCTCAGTGGTCCATGCTCTGAGACCTCTGCTCGTGGGATGCCCTCAAAAGCCACTGTGAGCCTTATCTGCCCAGGCTCACAGGGTGGCAGTGGGAAATTCAGTGACAGGCAAGGACAAAAACTGCCTGTGACTGGCCAGTGGTGAATCTGTGAGAGCATTTTCACTCTTGATGAGGGTCCTGAGAGCCATTCTGTCTCGTAGTGATGAGCCGCTCCTCCTCAGCTGCCCTCTTGCATTTTGCTAGCAACATCGATTTTAGATGTTTCGCTTTGGTTTTATGACAGTATTTCCCAAGGCTGTTTTAGGAGTGGACGTGACTCAACTTGCCATAAATACAGTCAGAGAGTATAGTCTGTGCTCGCCTCCTCCTTTTCCTGTGCACTTTGCTGTTCTTCACCCTGGGGCATCTTTGGGCTTTGGTGGCTTAGAGGACATAATTGCCCTGCAGGTATAATTCCTTAGAGAACAAAAGAACCTCAGATCTATACGTGCACATGCAGACCTAAAAAATACTTAAAACCTCGAAGTTGAGAGTTATGTTTTATTTGGTGGGAATTTTTAGGACTTTAAGCCCAGTAGTCAGCATCTCAAGTATCCCTGAGAGAACTGCTCCAAGGAGGCATCGAGGGGAAGTTCAGTTCCATGTGTAAAATAGATTGCCAGTGGGAATTTGCTGTATGACTCAGGGAACTGAAACTGGGGCTCAGTAACAACCTAGAGGGAGAGATGGGGGAGGGATGTTCAAGTAGGAGGGGAAATGGGTAAACCTACAGCTGATTCATGTTGATGTTTGGTAGAAACCAATGCAATTCTGTAAAGCAATTATCCTTCAATTAAAAAGAAAAGTTTTGCATTAAAGGGCAGATGATCTGAACAGCAAAAGATGACTGTTAATTAAAGAAAACCAGATATCCCAAATGAAGGAATTTAGCTTTTTTCTGTGTATGGGAAGATGCTAGAGTCTAGGCTTACTCAAATCATTCCTTTGATAAGCACCTCACCTATCTGGGCCCAATATCCTGAGTTTCCTTAGGGCTCAGCGTAGGGAGTGGCTGCAGTCTGATGGCTGCTAGATGGCAGATATTCTTTCCTTCCTGAGTTTCCTGAAGGCTCACCAACTCACGTTAGAGGGCTGCAATTGCTGAGGACTATGGTATCCTTTGTTTACTGATAAGGCAAGGAGTATTCCATTTCACATACCCACACACACACATACCCCTACTTTATACATGTGGGCAACTGGAAGGAAATTGGTTCCAATTGTTGAAGTTTAAGAGAAAAACTGTTTTACTACTCAGTTGAATATAGTTATTTGAAATGTTAGGAATCACATTTGCTCCAGAAGGAAGATTGAGCAGTCATGGCAAGAGAGGGGCTCCAGTGAGAAGATATGTGTGTTGTAAATGTTTGTGGTTATGATTAGCCATGCAGAGTATATGTTTTCAAGTTAGGTGTGTTCTCCTTTTTTGAGAAAGCATCACATCCATATCAGGAAAGAAGTTGATACATATCTATCTCCAGCACGGTGTCCGCCTGGAAACTTGACTAATCTATGTGGAAGAGGAGCCGGGAGATGTAGCCCCAGAAAGATGGACTTGAATCCTTGCTCTTCTATCTAATAGTAGGGTAACCCTCCTTCAGCCTCTGTTTCTTCATCTTCAGAGCAAGAATGGTTGAGGATTAATCATAACAGCTACTATTTATTGCAGATTTACATTGCCATAGGGCAGGTACTACTACTAAGCAGTTTACGTAAGTTTTATCAGTGAATCTTCCAACATCAAGTGGGAGCCCTTACTTCTGGACTGGGAAGGGTTTTCCAAGCACAGAGCCAGTGGACACTTCAGACGGAGTGCACTTTTGACCGAACTATACACTTAGGTTCCAAACTCAAAAAGATGAATCATATGCTTACTATAAAATTTTGAGAACTCTCAGACCTATATAGAAAAATAAGCAAAACTCATAGTAAGTAGTTTCCAGAAAAGCTAGTATGTTAACTGAAAAAAATGTAAATATTTCATCTCACTGGTAATCAAAGAAATTAAAAAGGATAGCCCTTTTTCCCATCAAATTAAAAATGATAGCTTTTTTTTTTTTTTTTTTAAGTGAAAATACTCAGTGTTAGCCAGGATATAGTGAAAGCTGCACCCTTTCACGTTGCTGGTGGGCATGTAAATTGGAACAGATTTCCTCTCGAGCAATGTGACAAAATGTGTCAAGCGCCTCAACAAATGTTCACACTCAGCTGATCTGGTAATTCCACTTCCAGGAACTTATCCTGAGGAAATAATCAGACATGTGGGCAAGGACTGATGTAAAAATGCTAGCTTCTATGTCATTTTTAATTGGATACAACCCAAATGGGTAACAATAGAAGATAACTCCAGAGGATAGAATGGCATGCAGTCATTTACAATTGTATCTTTAAAGGATTTTGAATGAATGAGGGCAGTTCTCAAAGTATAATAAACAATGTGATCTCAATTTTATAAAAAAGAGAAAAATTAACACATAAGATCAGAAAAAACTAAAAGGAAATATACCAGAATGTTAGCAGTGATCTGTTTCTCGGTGGTGGGATTACGGTGACTTTTATATTCTTCATGCTTTTCTTTTGTAATTTATTATTCTATTTATTTGTTTATTTCTGGCTGTTTGGGTCTTCATTGCTTCCTGGGCTTTTCTCTAGTTGCGGCAAGTGGGGGCTGCTCTTCATTTTGGTGCCCAGGCTTCGCATTGCAGTGGCTTCTTTCGGTGCAGAGCACAGGTTCTAGGGCGCACAGGCTTCAGGAGATGCCTTTCCAGAGCTCTAGGGCACAGGCTCAGTCGTCGTGTTTCTTGGGCTTAGTTGCCCTGTGGCATGTGGGGTCTTCCTAGATCAGGGATCAAACCCATGTCTCCTTCATTGGCAGGTGGATTCTTTGCCACTGAGCCACCAGGGAAGCCTCTATATTGTCTTGATCCAGAAAGAGAAGAGGATAAGGGGGGGACATTTGTGTATTACAAAATAGTCCTCTTTATTTTCTTAAATTTTATTTGTTTTTTAATTGGTGAAAAGTTGCTTTACATTTTGTGTTGGTTTCCACCCTACAACAACATGTTGCTGCTGCTAAGTCATTTCAGTCGTGTCCGACTCTGTGTGACCCCATAGACAGCCCACCAGGCTCCCCCGTCCCCGGGATTCTCCAGGCAAGAACACTGGAGTAGGGTGCCATTTCCTTCTCCAATGCATGAAAGTGAAGTCGCTCAGTCGTGTCCGACTCTTCATGACCCCATGGACTCAGCCCACCAGGCTCCTCCATCCATGGGATTTCCAGGCAAGAGTACTGGAGTGGGATGCCATTGCCTTCTCTGACAACAATGTAATCAGTCTCTCTCTCTCTCTCTCCTTCCCCATGCCACCCGTCTAGGTTATCATAGAGTGCCTCATTGGGCTCCCTGTGTTATTTAGCAACTTTCCTCTACTTTACACATGATAGTATATAAGTGTGTGTGTGCGTGTGTATCTATATCAATGCTACTTCCTCAATTCATCCCACCCTCATCTTCCCCTACTGTGTCCACAAGTGTGTTCTCTACTAGGTTTATTAGTAGCATTTATCTAGATTCCATATATATGCATTAATATACAATACTTGTTTTTCTTTTTCTGATTTACTTCACTCTGTATAAGAGGCTCTAGGTTCATCCACCTCACTGCAACTGGCTCAAATTTTTTCCTTTTTATGGCTGAGTAATATTTCTTTGTATAAATGTACCACAAGTTCTTTGCCCATTCATAAAACAGACCTCTTTAAACTGTTATTAAGTATTCTGGTATTAAAATTGTAATTAACATGAATAAGAATATTTTTAAGACCTTCTCTACTATCTCTGTCTACCAGCTTTAATATATACCAAGTAAATCAGGAGAGACAGACATGGAATCAAGGGTATATTAACACCTTTACACCCAGGAGAGGTGTTTTTTTGTAAAGAAAACCTCTTCCAGACCCCAGAATAATGTTGAACAATATTGGTCATTAACACTCATGTTATGATCTACCGATTTTATATTTAGATATTTCATTCCACTCAACAGTTTTCTGACTGTAGAGGACATTAAATAATAATCTCTCTTGTCTGTTACATGGATTCAGAAATAAGTTCACTGATTATATTAAATCTGCATAGCAGATTTTGGGATTTTGAAATGAATTTAAGTAAAGATGTCAACTGTGATTCTATTTTGGCAGGACCATCACCAGTTAAGTACCAGCCCTGCAGATTTGGAAGGGTGGGCTGCTTTAACTAAGGTTTCCAAAAATACAGTTGCAAGTGGTTAGTGAAATTAAGAGCATTCTTTACTTCCTTTACAACCTTGTGGTTACCTTCTCAGGGCTCAGTGCTGTCCTAGCCCAGTAATCAAATGAGATCAGCATCACATCTGTAACTGTACAGAAGCAGTCTTTCACCTTGTGGCTGTGTCTTTCTCTCACACACACACTCTATAGCTGCTAGTATGACACAGTTCCATGGGTAGATGACAAAATAGGAAGATACTGAGTAGATGGATAGATTTAAATATAATTGCTAAATATGAAAGTTGAAAGAATGGGTATAGTGTCCAAGAATTTTTAAATGTTAGAGAAAAGGAAAATAAAGATGAGCTTTCCTTGAACTAAAAGGAAAGCCTATTGAAACTAAATATCCGGTGCTAGAGACTAGGAGTGTGTATTTTACACTTGATCTTAGCCAGACGGCTCAGAAGCGATGGGAATGTGCATTTTTAAGTCTCTACAGGAAATTCTGATGCAGACTGTTGAAGCTCACGCTGTCTTAGCGGGGCTGCGCTGTCGTATATTTTATTCTGAGCTTCCAATATGGTATCTGCTAGAGCCACCTGTGGCTCTGGAGCTCTTGAAATGCAGTAGTATGACTGGAGAAACTGAATGTTTTATTTGAATTAATTTTAAATTTGGACGTAAATAGCTACCTGTGACTAGTAACTACCATGTTAAATAACCTCCTTAGCCTATTGTGTATTGCCCTTCACTTGGGGATGAAATGAAGCCATTTTTCAGCCTGCCCTTATGATAGGCTGTGCGTTTCATTACTGTGACAGTGATGCTCAGATGGTGGATCAGAGCTCCACTGTAACTTGCAGGTACTGGTGGCAGCAAATGTGGCTTCAGAACCTCCTCCTGGGAGAATCAGGGTGATGGGGTGTTCTGTGACCACACCCCATCACCTGAGCTGTCTTGTGTAATATAATTTGGTCAGCATCGCCTTCAGCTCCCTGCTCAAAACTTAAAATGGTGCTTCTCACAGTCCCCCTCACCCCACAAAAACAGAAAACCTAAATCTCATTCTCACCCCAGGATATCCAACTCATTATATTTGGTTTTTTGCGGGTTTATTTTTAACTAAGGAAATCATGTCTAATCTCCTCTCCTGTTGTTTAAAGGGTTTAGAAGTTCAGCATGGTGAGTTTTTATGGAACTTTTATGGGAAGCCAAGTGCTGTAAACATATCCAAATTATCCCAGTAGTGTAGTTTACCAAATTCTGTTCCTATGCACATGGACCTGACTTCCCTTCAAAATATGAAACAGATGGGTCCAGTGAGAATCCTCCAGCTATTCCAAGCACTGTGTTAGGATTTCTCACATTCTAAACCCGGTGAGATCAGGATATTGAACAAAAACAAATGTCCCCACCAAGACTGTAAGCTGGGTAGGGGCATAGGCTCTGTCTATCCATCCTGAGCCGTGCTTCCAGCATCACAGTATGGCTCCTGCCTCTCGTAGAGGCTTGGTGCCTGTCAGTTGAACGAATTAATTTCAATGTTCTTGCCAAAGAGAAAGTGGACTGAAAGGGACCATGTAAAGAAGGCAAAAGACATGAGCCCTCATTTAAGGTAAAAGCGATTTGATTTAGGACAAAGTGCTTGTCCTTTACTCTTTTACTCTTGTCATATCTAGCAGATAAGAAGAGAGATGAAAGCGCCAAATAATCTACAGGTGACCCTTTAACAAAGGGTTAGGGATATCGACCCTCAGTACAGTAGAGAATCTGCCTGTAACTTATAGTCAGCCATGCCTGTGTGTGGTTCACAGATTCAACCAGTCATGGATCGTGAAGTACTATAGTATTTACTGTTGAAAAAAGTCTTCTGTGACTGGATCTGAGCAGTTCAGACCCATGTTGTTCAAGAGTCAGCTGTAGTTCCACCCTGATGACAACCATTTAGTACCATGAGGGTGATTTCCTAGACTAGTGATCGTAATGGGCTCTGAAGAATTGAAATTAACTCACAGACTCGGAGTCAGGAATGACGGGTTGCATTTCAGCTCTTATTAATTCAAATGCTCTTGTGCTGTGGCCTGTTTTATTTTATTTTTGTCTTAAGATTACAGTTCTAAGAGACCTAACAGTTAGATTGCCTCTGGTTGTGATGTATCTGCCTGCTTATCGGCATGTTTTATTTTCCTGAAATTTTAGGCACAGAAAAATGAGAGGGAATCTATCCGACAGAAGTTGGCACTGGGAAGCTTCTTTGATGATGGCCCAGGAATTTACACCAGCTGTAGCAAAAGCGGGAAGCCAAGCCTTTCCTCCCGGTGAGTGTTGTTTTGAGTTGATTTTTTTTGATATATACCTAATGGATTTTGTCATCTGACTGTATGTTTAATGAGATATCCTTTAAATCCTTGAGTATTTTTCCCCCATAATACTACCACCTTTATCTGTGTGCTGGACAGATCCCTCCCCACCTGTTTGTTGGGTTGGTTTTTTGGGTTTTAGTTTTGGGGATTTGGGGCCCATTTGAGGTCAGATTTCTATATTTCATTTTTAGACACAATACTGATTTTACTTTGTAATGGGGAAATCAAGCTACACTCTTAAGCAAGCCGCCTGATGTTTGGAACATTGTGGCAGACCACCAGATTTGCCATTAAGCAGTCCCAAAACATCCAGACTCACTCCTCTGATGTATTCGATAACAATGAATACTGGTAACTGAGAAATACAATTCCCACTTTGATCATTGAATATTTACTGCAAGCTTAACCTGTCTTGCAAGGTGTTTTGTTTTGTTTTAATCTTGATTTCAGGGTATCATTGATTATTTGCATAGCTTCTAATTCCAATGAAAATATGTTAAAATTATAATTCTACCTAGAAAATAGGACTGTAGACCAGAGCTTCTCAAACTTTAATGTGCAAGTGTGTCACTTGGGGATTTTGTTAAAATGCTGATTCTGATTCAGTAGGTCTGGGTGGGGCTTAAGATTCTGTATTTCTTACAAGCTCCCGGCTGATGTTCCTCTGCCAGGCAATAGGTCACACTTTGTTTGAAGGGGTATAGACAGTTTGCAAAATTAACTGTTACGAGTACAGGTATTCCAAGTGGTGAAAGCACATGCTGCTGCTGCTGCTAAGTCTCTTCAGTTGTGTCCGATTCTGTGCGACCCCATAGATGGCAGCCCGCCAGGCTCCCCCGTCCCTGGGATTCTCCAGGCAAGAATGATAGAGTGGGTTGCCATTTCCTTCTCCAATGCGTGAAAGTGAAAAGTGACAGTGAAGTCGCTCGGTCGTGTCTGACTCTTAGTGACCCCATGGACTGCAGCCCACCAGGCCCCTCCATCCATGGGACTTCCCAGGCAAGAGTACTGGAGTGGGTAAAAGCACATAGAACACTGTTTTTAAAAGATGGTAGTAACTTAAGATGCATCAGCATTCTCTTGATCTCTCCCCAGATATCTGTTTCTTTTCAAAATATCTGTCTCTTCCTTTGGACTCCCTTAAGATAAGAGATATACTCCCCTGTATAAATACTAGGTATACTTACCATGATAAACCAAGTATGGGAGACAAATAATAGCATTCATGCATTTGTTCAACCAGTTAATTTCCACTCTTTGCTTCGTATGAGGTCCAGAATTAGACACTTTGGTATCTATTTTATCTGGCTTTCAGTAAGCCTCATACTTCAGTCTGATCCTTACAGATTTACCTAAATCAGCCCAAATCAGAAAGCACACATATGTGCATATAAGGAGTTACTGCCAGTGGGTTAGTGCCTGGAGTCAGGAGCTGAGACCTGGCCACGCAGTGTTCAGGCATGTCCTCCTCAGTGGGTGTGGGGCCAGCACAGGCTCAGAGGATTCCCTCGATCTCTTCATGTGTCATTTCAGAGCTGGAAGCCTTTGCCTTTGCTGTAGAAGCACCTCTTTCCCCTCCCAGTGGGAAGTGGCAGGAGGACTCTGGCCTAGGAACCTGGACACCTGAGGGTTCATCCTAGTCAGCTTCTAACTCTGAGACTTGAAGAATGTACTTAGTTTTACCATACCTCAGTTTCCTCGTTTTTATAAAATGAGGAGAGTAGACCCCATAGACAGTCTTCTAGATCTCTGTTACTATTCTCTCCCCAAAGCCCCCAAAAGTTTTCTTTTGGAAATCCCATCTCTCTGCTCAGCCATGTCATATCCATCTGGTCCAAATGGGAGGAGGTCTGGGTTTCAGAATCAAAGTGTGTGTGTGTGTGTGTGTGTGTGTGTGTGTGTGTGTGTGTGTTACATAGCTTTAAAAGTAAAGTAGAACTAACTACAGAGTATATAATAACAACACAAAATAAAAGTAACAGTCCTTGGTCCTATCCCTCTCTATCCTATCTCACTCTCCAGAAATAATGTGTTTAACTCCTTAGCTATTGCTGGTGTTTATGTGTCTGAATAATATGCTGATCTTCTTAGCTTTTACTTTTAAACCATCTTTTGACTACCAAATAACAGAAAGCTGGGGTTTAACTCTCTTTTACAGCCCTCCCACAGACATATCTATATATCCCCCCAAATTCCCCCTGTAAATTTTTTCAGAATTTGGGGTAAAAAGCTGTTTGATTTTACATTATTAAGATCAAATATTATTCACCTTGAACCATGTAGTAAACTATGATTACTTGAGAAATTTTATTTTTTATTCTGAAATTTTAATTGCCCCAATTTTCCCTTTGCCAGTCCATAGTTGGAGTGCTCTATTACATTCCACTGTGTGAATGTATCCCAATTCATGGAGCCACTCTTCTGATGAAAGGCATTGGCTTGTTTCAAAGGTTGTTCCAAAGGTTTTGCTCTTGTAAATAGTGCTGCTTCTAAACATCCTTGTACATGTCTTCTGCCATCTGTGTACAAGTTTCTCTTGGTACATTCCTAGGAGTGGAATTCCTAGGAAAATACATGAATGTTCCTACTTAGAAAATAATGCCAAAAGTGTTCTCCAAAACAGTTGCACAAGTTACACTCCTACTAGCAATAGTTCAAAGATCCTATAGATCCATAGCCTTTCTAACACTCAATATTGCCAATTTCTTTTATATTTTTTAACTGCATATGTATTAAATGGTATTTCATCATGCTCATTGACTCTCTTTGTTTCCCTCTCTGTGGTATATCTATTTGGGCCTTATGTTCAAATTTCTGTTGGATTCTTTATGCTATTTTCATTGTACATAATATTGGAATAAGCTGTTTCTCACCTGTATAACCTTCTGGGCCTGGTGCCTACTTTGTATGTTTGATTTAACTGCTTCCGTTTTTTAAGTGATTTTAAGATTGTACATACTTTTTATTTCTTAAGTCAGTTCTGGTAAGTTGTATTTTTTAAGAAGTTATCCATTTTGTTTATGTTTTCAAAATTTTTCACATCATACTTTCTCATTTCACTAAAGGTATTAATTTTAGTTAAATTGTTCAAAATGTTTTCTTCTGATTTCTGTAGGCCCATGATTTTTCTTCTGAATTTATTTTTTTGTTTGTTTTCATTTTTGTTAATAATTAGGTATAAAACTCTAAGAGCTGTTAGCTCCAAGCCCTAACACTAAACTCTCTGGTTAGGGCCTGTTAGCCATATCCTGATTCCTCAGAGAGACATGCCTTGATCACCCAGTTGAAAAGTGAACACCCAGCCTCTTACCCTGATTCATTTTTCTTCGTGACCCTTATCATTACCTGACATTGTATTAAATATGCTTTTAACTTGTTGTTTGTCTTTCTCTAGTACTAAAATATTAACCTCAAGAGAGCAGATCTTTGTTTTGTTCACCATCATAACTATTAGATAGTGTCTAATAGTCAGTCACTGAACAGTCACTGAATTAATGAATGATGAACTTCACTTTGGCCTTCCCAGGTGGTGCTAGTGGTAAAAAACCTGCCTGCCAATGCAGGAGATGTAAGAGACACCAGTTCCATCCCTGAGTCAGAAAGATCCCCTGGAGAAGGAAATGGCAACCCACACCAGTATTCTCACCCTGGAGAATCCCATAGGAGCCTGGCGGGCCACAGTCCACAGGGCTGCAAAGAGATGGACACAACTGAAATGACCTAGCACACACACACAAACTTCAGTTTAGAATGGTCTGGTGAAAACACAACTATTTTGTTAGGATGAATCCAATTTAAAGTATCTAAATCTCTTTTCTCTTGGGCTATAAGTTACCCAGAGACAACCTCTCCAACTTCGTCCTGAGGAATTTTAAGCCTGGCTGCTAGTGAAAGACTCGAGCAGGCTAATGGTTGACGATTCATCATTTACTTAATTCCCGTGATTTCAATTAGGCCTTTCATTGCCACCTCAGCTGTGCCTGAGGGAGCCCCAGCCTGGAACTCGTCTGATTCAGCCTCTCTAGGTAGTATACTTTCTCATTCTGCCAGACCACAGGTAGACAGGGCAAGTTAGAAGGTCCAGATTTTTCTTTCAATTGCTTAATCAATCTTCCTCCACATACAGTCTACCCCACTCTCCCAGCTTCAGATGTACCTGAGCATTTCCAGGATCCTGCAGTGAAAATGCACTTGCTTCCTCCACCAGCCACCCCTGCAGGCATGTAGCAAATTGAAGTAAAGTCAGACGCCGCTCATCCATCTGTGTTTTGTTTTTTTCCTAACTCTCTTGTGTGCCCTTGTCTCCTTTTCCATTTTCTTCATCCCTATAGGTTTATACCTTTCTTTCTTCCTTTTATATTATTTTAGTAGTGTTGCAGGAAGGCAGACCCCTTCCAGGGCCCGAAACTGGGCTCTTGTCTGACACTCAGAAATGAATTGTCTGAGGAGACACATGTGCTGACAAAGCAAGAGATTTTATTGGGAAAGGGCACCCGGTTGGAGAGCAGTAGGGTAAGGGAACCCAGGAGAACTGCTCTGCTTCATGGCTCGGGTTTTATGGCGATGGGATTAGTTTCCAGGTTGAATTGGCCAATCACTCTAATTCAGAGTCTTCCCTGGTGGCCCACGCATCGCTCAGCCAAGATGGATGCTAGCGAGAGGGATTCTGGGAAGTGGACGGACACTCGGTGTCTCCTTTCTACCTTGCCCGAACTCTTCCGGTTGGTGATGGCTTATTAGTTCCGTATTCCTTATCAGGATCTCCTGTCATAAAACAACTCATGCAAATGATTACTATGGTGCCTGGCCATGGTGGGCAGTTTCAATCAGTGTGCTTCCCCTAACAGTAGGATTTCAGAAACGAGAGTAGATAAATACCTGTGTTCCATATGCCATTTGTAACTAGATGTCTCATAAAGATTTTCATTATTTTTTGAAGATTTTTTTAAAAAATCTGGACCATTTTTAAAGTTTTTATTTAATTTGTTACAATATTGTTTCTGTTTTGTGTTTTGGTTTTTTGGCCATGAGGCATGTGAGATCTCCCTGACCAGGAATCTGACTTGCCCCCTTACCCATTGGAAGGCAAAGTCTTAACCTACAGGACTGGCAGGGAAGTCCCAAAAGGTTTTCATTATTTTTAATAGAAGAAATATCTTTGCAGATAAAATTGTGTGCTGATACCATGTATGTAGAACAAAGCTGACCTCTGGTTCAGGAGGACTGAAGGAAAGAGGTTGGGATAACCCTGCCCAGAATATGCCTCCCCCACCACTTCCGTTCACTGCCCCTCTGTTCCACCCTCACTGCCCCTCACCACCCCTCCCCTGTAAACCCTCAGAGCCCACCTGACACTCTTCTAGCAGAGCATCATTTGAGAATCAGTGAGTCATCCACGCCCTTTGGAGGCACAGCTCTCTAACACGTATGTACTTCACAGGCGCTCAGAACAAGCTACCCTTGTTGACTCGCCATAAGGAAGATTATTTATATCCTGTTCTTTCAGACGTTTTCATCCTGGGATGAGATCATCCTCTCTGAGAACACGATGACTTTTTGGATGATGGTTAATAATGATACTTAATGTTTCTAAGAAATATCACTTTACCCCTGTAAATTTTAAGTCTGCAAAGACTGACTGCCATTCCCGTTGCTCAGTAATAATGTAGGAGAAAAGCCTGAGGAGATGTTCAGTGGCAATTGTGTAACCCATATTCTTCATCCCTATTAGAATTAATGTTCTAATGTATTACAGTCCCTGAAATTCTTCATTAAGCTGGAAATACCTTACCTCTTCCTTACAGAAGTACTTAAGGGATGTTAGAACTCTGAGGTCTCGATGTGGCACTCCAAAATGTGCCTGAGCACATGTGCTGAATTAGTTAAATAATCAAAACCAGGTAAATATTAGATAAATTTCCTACTTTACGGAGCTCAGTACTCAATTTTAAATGATGCTGAAGACTTAAAATTAATTGACCAAGCAACGGGTTTTGAAGTGCTAAGCTTTCTTTTAAGGCAGGGCTTACCTGGTTAAGTAGGATCCTTTGGCAAAATAATAGAGTTCTATTTATGCATTTTAAAGGGTGTGTGATTACCTGTAAAAATTAACTTCATACACATTACGTGAGAAATTGTGAAGTGGCATGAAGGTCCCTTGGGAAGAGGTGCTTATTAAGCTGCTACTGCAAATGTAAGTCCTTCTCAGTTGGCCTTTGGGTTTCAGCCCCACTGAATTTTTCTAATTGGTGCTATCTCCTAAAGCACTTTTTAAAAGAATGACAAGTTATTAAATGTAAGCTAGACTTACTATAATCCCATAAAGACATTTCATGCCCAATACTGCAGCAAAAGAATTTTTGATATTGCTTCATAACTCAAGTAATTAAATTTGACTTATACTGAAATGTGGCAAGTACAGGAAGTGCCATATTTTTCTTCCAAATTTGCTAATCCACACATAATCAGCCTTTTCAAATGGAGATCATATGACCTTTGTCAGTTTTTTCTATTTGAAAATGCTTCAGCTAAAAGCTTAAAAGGAAATGAGGAAAATGAATTACCTATTTTTGAAATAAGCTTTCTAAGAAATTACTCATGTTCTCAAAAAATAATCATTTTCTCTTATGACTAGTATAATACTTTGCTATAAAATTTTTCTCATTGACCAAATTAATTTTGAATCAACATTACATTTTGGATTCTAAGTTTACATAGCTTAATGTTATTAATATCAAAGGAATGGAAACGGGCTTGGCTGCTATGAAAATACAAGACAAAGTGGTCATTAGTAATAGACATCTAGGAAATCTTTCATCTTTCAAACAGGACAACCTGTTTGGACATTGTAGAGAAAGCTATTTCTGCCTTTTCCATTCTCCTTTTCTCAGAGTAAACACAAAATTAACCTGACCCCCACTCTTCTTCTTCCCTTACCCCAGATAGATTTTATCAGTTGTTGTTGTTTAGTAGCTAAGCCATCTCCAGCTCATGGGCTATAGTCCACCAGACTCCTCTGTCCATGGAATTTCTCACGCAAAAAATATTGGAGTGGATTGCCATTTCCTTCTCCAGGGGATCTTCCTGATCTTCTGTGGGGATCCAACCCAAGGCTCCTGTATTGGCAGGTGGATTCTTTACCACGGAGCCAACAGGGAAGCCCAGATTTAATTTACGTGCATATAAATATAAATGCAATTTAATTCAGTCTATTTCATAAAATATGCAATGGGATATTGTAACCTAGAAAAGGTTATATACCCCTCTCTCCATGCAGTGTGAAGATTATGAAAAACAGAAATTCCCCAGAGAGTTTTTGAGATGCTGGTTTGAATAATGATTACTATTTACTTGTCTCAGCCATTCTAACATCCCCAAATCAAAACGCATTTCTTGTTCTTACAGATTTATTGGTGAATGACTGAGACAAGACCAATAAAATTAACCCACTACCTCCTTTTGTGTTTGGGCCGGGTGGAGGGGAGGGAGAGAAGTTAGGCACTATATAGCCCAGAGAGTTGTATTAGTAGGACAGGTAACAGTGATCTAGAGCACCTTTCGGAGAAGGCAATGGCACCCCACTCCAGTACTCTTGCCTGGAAAAGCCCATGGACGGAGGAGCCTGGTGGGCTGCAGTCCATGGGGTTGCTGAGGGTCGGACGTGACTGAGCAACTTCACTTTCACTTTTCACTTTCACGAATTGGAGACGGAAATGGCAACCCACTCCAGTGTTCTTGCCTGGAGAATCCCAGGGACGGGGGAGCCTGTTGGGCTGCCGTCTATGGGTTGCACAGAGTCTGACACAACTGAAGTGACTTAGCAGCAGCAACAACAGAGCACCTTTAAAGAAACTGGATTCATAGGAGCTTTGAATGTGAGGAATTGAGAATCTGAATATATAATCTGCCATGGAATCACAGGTCAAAGCAGCATCATTTTGCCAGTAAAGTAAATCATCCTTTGGTCTCTGACAGTAATAATGTTTGCATAAATTCCTAGAAGTAAGCACAGTGGTCATATATACCCAGCATGGGTGAGAAGAGGTTGTCCTGTTCTAATGAAGTGAAATTTGCTTTCCTTAAATAATAGGTACATACTCCAGCAACCTATTTCTAACGTGTGACATATCTTTTAAACTTCATATTAATCTCACACAAGTGCACTATTAATTTGCATAGAATTTCCTTCATATGAGTAATTCAAAGGTACATGCCATTGCAAATGATAGTTTACAAATTCTTTTTTTTTAATATACTATTTGAAAAGTCATCGGGTACTCTGCAGAAAACTCTTACTATTTTTTATGCCCTCCTCCAAGAATTACCTCCAGTATTCTAAACTATTACATAATTTTAAAAGTAAAAGAAAATTTGAAGAGGATCTTTTGAGGACTAATACTATTAAAATGGCAAAACAAATTTAATTATGTAAGCAATTCTTCTCTTTTACAAACCTGAAAGGACAGCAAATTGATATTTGTGAAATTTTCTTTGTCTAATAAATAGCCTCACTTTACGGTAATGCCAATGACCCCAGTTTAATTAGGTGCAATTAATTTTGTGCAAGTGAAATTTGACATCTTGCTAGAGGCATAACTAGCTGTACTCTGTCTTATGAATTTTATTATTATCACCAGTGAGAATTCAATTGTCTGAGCTACTACAGAAGGGTGGGAGATGGGGAGAAAAAGGCCACAGGGCTGGCATTTTATATTTAAAAATGGTTCCAGTGGACAGCCAAATGTTTAATTAAAAGAACTTCTAGAAATGATTTTTCATTGGTGCATCATCTTTGACAAGTTATCATGACTTTATTATTGCCATTTGCACTCCCTACAGACAGTGGTCCCTCCCATGTACCTAGACACACACAGCTTATATGAGGACCAGATTCTTTGAGACTTTACATAAGCACTCGCTGCTAAGAGAAAAAAGCTTCACTGACTGCAAGTGAGCTCTGTCATCTGGAGGTTTAACACAATCCTTTTGTTTGATTTTGTTATCAAAATTTTTGTGCCCCTTTATTCTCATTCAGATTGTTGTTGTTCAGTTGCTAAGTCGGTGATGCCATCCAACCATATTATCCTCTGCTGCCCCTTCTCCTTTTGCCTTCAATCTTTCCCAGCATCAGTCTTTTTCAGTGAGTTGGCTCTTCGCATCAGGTAGCCAAGATATTGGAGCTTCAGCTTCAGCAACAGTCCTCCCAGTGAATATTTGCGGTTGATTTCCTTTGGGATTGACTGGTTTGATCTCTCTGCTGTCCAAGGGACTCTCAAGAGTCTTCTGTAGCACCACAATTCGAAAGCATCAGTTCTTCAGCACTCAGCCTTCTTTATGATCCAACTCTCATATCCTGGACTACTGGAAAAACCATAGCTCAGTCAGATCCCTGGTCAGCGAACTAAGATCCCACATGCTGTGTGGCACAGTCAAAAAAAAAAAATTTTTTTTTAAGGCAGAGTTCAAGAAAAAAAATACAAATAGTTAAATGTATATCCATTGCTTTAGGAGTCTGTTATCTGTGCAGATGCAAAAAGGAGGAGGAGGTTAGGGCTAGGCTGGGGAGGGATGACAACAGTTGAATCAAAGAGTCCATCCACGGAAATGTCCACTTGCAATAAAATATGTTTCTCACTGCCCTCAAAGAGGATCTTCCGCCACCCCCACCTCAGCTCCCTGCCAGAAACAAAGGCCAGCCTGACTCATGCATGAGTCATGGTCTCTGCATAGATACCATCTGAGTCACACACACAGTGGTCCTCTTCCAGCTGTCAAATATTTAATCCTACTCACCTTTCTCCAACAAACAAACGCTAATCAACTCGCCCACTTTCTCTCCTTTTCCTTTTTTAATCCTGCTAAATGCCCACACATAGCAACTTCAGTTCAGTTCAGTCACTCAGTCGTGTCCGACAATTTGCGACCCCATGAATCACAACACGCCAGGCCTCCCTGTCCATCACCAACTCCCAGAGTCTACAAACCCATGTCCATCGAGTCGGTGATGCCATCCAACCGTCTCATCCTCTGTCATCCCCTTCTCTTCCTGCCTTCAATCTTTCCCAGCATCAGGGTCTTTTCAAATGAGTCAGCTCTTCACATCAGTTGGCCAAAGTATTGGAGTTTCAGCTTCAACATCAGTCCTACCAATGAACACCCAGGACTGATCTCCTTTAGGATGGACTGGTTGGATCTCCTTGCAGTCCAAGGGACTCTCAAGTCTTCTCAGTGATTTTGGAGCCCAGAAAAATAAAGTCTGACACTGTTTCCACTGTTTCCCATCTATCTGCCATGAAGTGGTGGGACCAGATGCCATGACCTTAGTTTTCTGAATGTTGAGCTTTAAGCCAACTTTTTCATTCTCCTCTTTCACTTTCATCAAGAGGCTTTTCAGTTTCTCTTCACTTTCCATAAGGGTGGTGTCATCTGCATATCTGAGGTTATTGATATTTCTCCCAGCAATCTTGATTCCAGCTTGTGCTTCTTCCAGCCCAGCATTTCTCATGATGTACTCTGCATATAAGTTAAATAAGCAGGGTGACAATATACAGCCTTGATGTACTCCTTTTCCTATTTGGAACCAGTCTGTTGTTCCATGTCCAGTTCTAATTGTTGCTTCCTGACCTGCATACAGGTTTCTCAAGAGGCAGGTCAGGTGGTCTGGTATTCCCATCTCTTTCAGAATTTTCCACAGTTTATTGTGATCCACACAGTCAAAGGCTTTGGCATAGTCAATAAAGCAGAAATAGATATGTTTCTGGAAATCTCTTGCTTTTTTGATGATCCAGCAGATGTTGGCAATTTAGAGGCACTCAAAAGAAAGAAGTTAAAAGTCAGCTGAATTTCTTCCATCAAAAAATATCTAGGTGTATTTCCTGCCACTTTTTCTGTACATGTATCTCCACATTTTTGTTTACAGAGTTGGAATCATACTATACCTATTGTTTTAGAGTTTGGTTTTTCTTTTTGACTTAACAATACATCAAGACCCTTTGGCCATTTCATAACTGTTCATATTTTTTACCAGCCGCATAATGGCCAATCATGTATTTCACCGTAATATACTTAAATCTCTTATCGTTAGACATTGAAGTTGTTTCCAATTTTTTGTGTTTTGTTTTGTTTTTATTTTTTCATCTTGTCTTTTATTCTTCCATTCATGAATTTATTCTAGCCTTGTTAAAGTGCCTGGCTTCTCACCACTGCTGCTGCTGCTGCTGCTAAGTCGTTTCAGTCGTGTCCGACTCTGTGCGACCCCATAGACGGCAGCCCACCAGGCTCCCCCGTTCCTGGGATTCTCCAGGCAAGAGTACTGGAGTGGGTTGCCATTTCCTTCTCCAATGCATGAAAGTGAAAAGTGAAAATGAAGTCGCTCAGTCATGTCCAACTCTTAGTGACCCCATGGACCAGAGCCTACCAGGCTCCTCCATCCATGGGATTTTCCAGGCAAGAGTACTGGAGTGGGGTGCCATTGCCTTCTCCAGGTTTCTCACCACACTCTCTTATAATAAAATGCCAGCTTTGTGACCTTGTATAATTTAATCTCTGAGCCTTGATTTTCTTATATGTAAAGTGGAGTTCATCATACTTGTTTTATGTGTATCTGAGAATTAGAGATAATATTTATTAAGTGCCTACAACATAGTAGATGCTCAAAAGTGGTAACTTTGTATTTGAGGATGTAGATGACTTAGAAATCATTTGGCTTTAATTAAGATGAAAGTGTACCACATTAGGAGAGATGACTGTTTTATTCCATCATTATGGCAGTATCAGAAGAGGTCTCATTCTAGTCTTCAATTCATGCAGAAAATATTTCTGGTGAAAATGCATTTTTTAACATTAAGACCCTATAATTCCAAATTTAATTACATGTAAGTGGTCATTAGTGAAGGGACTGGATACTGATGTGGAATTAGAACCAGCAGCAGTCTTAGGAATGCTGGTATTGATGGCTCCCTGAAGAATCAGGCTAGGCTCCAGAGGCTGGCACTTCACCAGAGAAAAGCTGGTGAGTGCTAGTCCACCCCTAGCCCCTTAAGTAGTGAGAAGACTCTGTGGAGTTGGATGCCCACCAGCCCTCATGTGAACACATACAGATGGAAGGTCCAGAACTAACGAGCCTTAGAAAAGAGAGAAGACAAAAGGTCTGCCTGGAACTGGGAGAAGAAAACCCAGAGAGGGCCGTCCACACTCTTCCACCCACAGAGCTGCTTTCCTCTGCTTTTGCAGAAGAAGCCGGAAGCCTGAGTCCTGTAAGATGTGGGGTCAGGACAGGACATGAAGAGAAATGATGGCGCCTGTCCCCCAGTCCTGTCTCTAGCACACAGTTTGAAACAACCCTTCCCGTCTCTGACACAGAACTTCTGGAGGGTTGGCTTTCCATCCCGCTCTGCATTTGCTTACCCCACCTCCAGTGGCCAGATGGCCTTTCTTCTGCAGTTAGCTCCCTGGTCATCCACTCTTCTGGGTTAACACCTTACTTGCTAATTAACGTTCAGGTTAAGTGAAAGTGTTTCTTTTCTCATATGTAGGATAAGGAGTGTCTAGTAAGTGTGTGTTTTTCAGTTTTGTCCCAGTGCTTTATATATTCCACATCTCTGTTTGTATATTGTGATTTAATGACCCAAGCATTTGGTACCTGTTCAAAGACCTGGTTTCTCTTCCTAGATCAACTACCTCCATGCATCCACGTAATACAGGGGTCATGAACTATAAAATGCCTGCAGGGGCCAGGAAGAAGCTTGAAGGAATGAGGTTGCCCAGATAAAAGGCTATAGGTGGGACTGTAGGGAACTAGAAGGCCTGTGTCCTGGCCTGTGGAGGTATGGGGAAGAGAATAATAGTAGGGGTCTTAGGCTCTGCACTGGCTGACCAGTGCTGTGGGGTTTTCAGAGATGTTCTTGCTGGATCACCGAATGAATGAATGAATAGTTAAACACCCCCTTTTTTTCTAATATACCTACAAGCATCACTGTGTGTGTGATCTTATGTGTTAGACCAGCAGTATTTGAACCTGTTGTGTGAATATCACTCTTTTTTAAAAAGTCAGCTTAACTCAGCCCTTAAGGAGGAATGAAATGTTATCACTCTCAGCAACATGGATGGACTTGGAGCGCATTAGGTTCAATGAAATTGTCAGACAGAGGAAGATGAACACTGTATGATATCACTTATATGTGGAATCTTACCAAATACAGCAAACTAGTGAATATAACAAAAAAGAAACAGACTTACAATTATAGAGGACAAACTAGTGGTTACCACATTGGGCACCTTGGAGAGATGGTGGTGGGGAGGGGTAAGAGGGAGAGGCATCAGAGGGGGAGGGGAGTAAGAAGTGCGAACTATTAGGTGCAAAATGAGCTACAAGGATGTAGTGTACAACGGGAAATAGAGCTAATATTTTTATAGTAACTGTTAGAGTAGTATAACCTTTAAAAATTGTGAATCACTATATTGTACACCTGTAACATATAATATTGTACAGCAACTGTACTTCAATTTTAAATTTTTTAAAAGTGAAATGATCACCCCATGCATTACACAGTCTTTAGCAAAAGGAAGTTAACACAGTCCCACTAAAGTAAAATAAGAAACAGTGTACTTTCACAATAACAAACACTGGGAAACAGAAACTTTGCCTTTCCTTTTCTGAATAGTAATTCTGTAAATCTTATGGTAAATGTCAGTATGAAACAGTCAGTAGGGAAAAGAAGAGTGAAGAGCAAGGTTTGGGAAATGGGAAAGGTGTTTCACAATTTTTTTCTGGTTTTTTGGTCATGCTGCTGCATGGCATGCAGAATGTTAGTTCCCAGTTCAGTTCAGTTCAGTCGCTCATTCCTGTCCGACTCTTTGCAAAACCATGGACTGCAGCACACCAGGCTTCCCTGTCCCTCACCAACTCCCGGAGCTTGCTCAAACTCATGTCCATCGAGTCGCTGATACCATCCAACCATCTCGTCCTCTGTCGTCCCCTTCTCCTTCTGCCCTCGATCTTTCCCAGCATCAGGGTCTTTTCAAATGAATCAGTTCTTCGAATCAGGTGGCCAAAGTATTGGAGTTTCAGCTTCAGCATCCGTCCTTCCAATGAATATTCAGGACTGATCTCCTTTAGGATGGACTGGTTGGATCTCCTTGCAGTCCAAGGGACTCTCAAGAGTCTTCTCCAACACCAAGTTCAAAAGCATCAAGTTCCCAGACTGGAGATCAAACCCATGCCACCTGCAGTGGGAGTTCCGAGTCTTAACCACTGGACTTCCAGGGAAGTCCCTAGCAGCACCTCATTTCAACCCACCTCAGTGCATCCTGTATAGACACCATCATACACCCCGTGTATCTAGAACTTACCCAGACCTCAGGTGTTCCCACACTCCTTCTTCGTGACAAATTCTTAGAAAAATGAAATGTGTTTACAGCTATCCTTGGTTAATTACGGCATACATTTTATATTCCATCTCCTTTGAAATACTCATAAAACAGCAAATATAGAAAGGCTTTGTGTAGAAAGCCTTTGAATAATGCATCAAAGATCCATTAAAATAAATAAAGGTAATATATTTTAACAGCCCAGCCACAGTCTAGTTGGGAATACTGAGTAATGAGTAACAGCAGAGCCAGAGGCTCTCACAACCACAGTGGTTTTGGACAGAAGGTGAGCAATGCATGTTTGAAATGCCTAGGCGTTTTGAAGTTCCCTTTTACTCTGTTTCTTAAGGAAACCATACAGTTGCCTTGAAATTATGGGCAACTACAGGATTAATACAGGGACTTCCCTGGTGGCTCAGCTGTAAAGAATCTGCATGCCAATGCAGGAGACTCGGGTTTGCTCCAGGGGTCAGGAAGATCCCCTGGAGAAGGGAATGACAGCCTGCTCCAGTATTCTTGCTTGGGAAATCTCATGGACAGAGGAGCATGGTGGGCTGCAGACAATGGGATCACAAAAGAGTCGAACATGATCTAGCGACTAAACAAAAAACAACAACGGGAGGTATATGCGCTTAAAATTATATTGCCATCACAGGCAAGACTTGATAAATCCACACCTGAGACTAAGTGCAGTATGGGGGAAAGGCCGCTGGAGGTACAGCCTGTAGTCTCTGGCTTTGTAACCTTCCACCAGTTATCTGCTGCCACAGTGATGATGTATAAAAAAAACCAACCCACATCAGTGGCATCAGATGATAAGCATTGATTTCTGCTGCTGGTCAGACCTGGGTTCACATGGGGCTTCCTCCTGGTCTGTGATCAGCTATGGGTTGGCAAGGTGCCTCTACTGCTCTTCACTGAGCGAGAGAGCTCAGTACCTGGGGCCTCAGTTGGGACAATGGCCACATGAGCTCTGTGCTGCAAAGTCTGCCTTCTGCCAGCAGGCCGAGCTGGACCTGGGCGGTGGCAGCTTTCCCTGCAGGGGGAGACTCAGAACTCTAATGCCATCACTTCCTCTGCACTCTGTTGGCCATAGCAGATCAGGAGGGCAGCCCAGGGATCAGGAAATAGACTCTACCTCTGGATGGAGAAGCCACAATCTTATTACAGAGGGACCAGACAGAGGGAAGAGAAGAATCAGGGCATTTTAATAATCAGGCTGTCACAGATCGGGGGCAAGTTATCTGAGTTCTTTAAGTAACCCCTGTCTTGCCCATCCCTGGAGAGGGAAATGGCAACCCACTGCAGTATTCTTGCCTGGAAGATCTCATGGACAGAGGAGCCTGGTGGGCTGCAGTCCATAGGGTCGCAAAGAGTCAGACATGACTGAGCGACTGAGCATGCCTTGCCCGTAATCCACAGATGGCTGTTCAACCCAGGGCAATAACGTAGTGAACATACTTTTAAACTCACATTTAATGCAGCTCTCCAAGCGAAGTTAACGAAGGTGTGGTGTAGGGTATTATAGCACCAAAGAATCTTAAACATGCTGTGTGAATGCAGGCAGTTTCAGCTGGTGCTGGAAGATTCCTGTTTCTAAAATCGAGAAACACCAAATTAGTTCTGGGTTTTGGAGCTGGGCCATCACATCAGCCCACTCTCAGTCATCGAAACCCAAGGCCAAGACAAAGACTGGGTTTCCAATGCTGCTGCCCCCAGTAGAAGTCACAGCAAACTTTAGGACCAGCCATCACTTCTTCCAGGGAGTAAACTGGCCTTTTCCTTGTATTGTGAAAGGAAAAAAAGTATTATCATTCTACCAAATGTTATCACCAGGGAGCTAGGTTTCTTAGGAGGTAAGATCTTTGCTACTCCATCATCCTCTCAATTCTGTGTGTTTTTTCATAATACATCTGGTGATGATAGTGAGAAATCAGTGCAAACATTTTCTAAGTAACAGTCTGCTGCTGCTTAGTCACTTCAGTTGTGTCCAAGTCTTTGTGACCCCATAGACTGTTAGCCCGCCAGGCTCCTCTGTCCATGGGATTCTCCAGGCAAGAATACTGGAGTGGGTTGCCCTGCCCTCCTCCAGGGGATCTTCCTGACCCAGGGATTGAACCCAGGTCTCTTGCACTGCTGGGGAATTCTTTCCACTTAGCCACCTGGGAAGCCCTATATATGTAAATGCTATGCGGTCCTTAGTCACTCAGTTGTGTTCGACTCTTTGCAGCCCCATGGACTATAGCCCGCCAGGCTCCTCTGACCACAGGGATTCTCCAGGGCAGAATACTAGAGTGGGTTGCCATGCCCTCCTCCAGAGGATCTTCTCAACCCAGGGATCAAACCCGAGTCTCCTGAATTACAGGCAGATTCTTTACCATTGGACCACCCAGGAAGCCCCAAGTAACAGTTTCCCTCACTATGAATGCCAAGAGGACACTGAGGCTGAACAGCCTCTCAACTAGATGCCTTCCTAATTCTGGGTGATAGGAACCAGCACTCAAAAAGCCACATGAACTCACAGAGATGTCCAGAAGACACACTTAGTCTTTTTATCTCTTTGCATTTCTGGGCCTTCTTCATCTAGGACAGCCCCTTCTCAGGCGCTTGGCTCCCTGTCAGTAACCCTGGGCAACATATGGTTGTTCGTGGCATAAGGAGAAGCAGTTCCTGGGGTGACCAGGACACAGACCTTCCAGAAATCAAATCCAAGGCAAGACACACGTCAAGCAGCTTTTTGCACGTAGCAGTCTGCCAAGCACCACTCCAAACATCAAGTAACCTCGAGTTGGATGCTTTCAATTATACACTAATTAACAAGAAGAGGACGGAGTTTTGTTTTCACCTCAGACTGTGCTGGAGAGATCCAGGCAAATTAGCCCCCCAACTGCTGGAATTTCCCAAGACTGTGTAGCCTTGTTGTGAGTGAGGCCCCACAGCAGTGGGAAGGACAGAGGCCTGGGCTCCAGGCAGCCAGAGGACGAGCCTCAGGGCGGCCATGCCTCCCCAGGGTGGGAAGGGGCCCTGCACAGGGGTCATGGTCCCTGACCCTGCAGCCCAGAGACCCTCAGCAGCACCAGGGGAGTCCACTCACCCCACAGCCCAGCCGCTGCTTGGGAGCTGTGGTCGAGTCTTCCTAAAAGCCGCCTTCATCTTAAACCCGCTTAAAGGCTGAAGGCAAACAAATCCTCCTTGAAACCTGAGTCTGTTTTAAGATGTCTTTACTAAAATCCCCGCTGAACTATTAGCTGCTGTGTCATATAATTTCCTTTTCCTGAGAGTAACATTCTTGATGATTACCGCTACAAGGAATTATAAGGCTCGCCCTGTAAGAAGGTCTGCGCAGTTTCCCACGGTGATAATGTGTTACTAAGGCGATTTTCTGAATTTCTACCTGAGGTGTTTTTTTCATTTTGCTCCAACTACTAAATCCTTCCCTCTTTTTTTTCTTTGCCTTTCCTGAGTTAGAAACGCTGTGTGGGATGGTTCATTTAGGTCTAAGGTCCTTAGCACAAAGGTCAGTTAGGGGGCAAAACATCAGAATTTATTATCAAGCTTTCTTCAGAATGAAATATATTTCTTTGGATGTTTTAAACTTTATTTTGCAATGTTATTATCGGTAATTTTGTGTGTTTATGATCTGTTTATGTAGTATCATCTTCTCTTCAGGACTTTATTCTATAAATAGGAAATACTATATAATTCTAAAGGAGATCAGTCCTGGGTGTTCATTGGAAGGAATGATGCTAATGCTGAAACTCCAATACTTTGGCCACCTCATGCAAAGAGTTGACTCATTGGAAAAGACTCTGATGCTGGGAGGGATTGGGGGCAGGAGGAGAAGGGGATGACAGAGGATGAGACGGCTAGATGGCATAACCAACTCGATGAAGTTAGAGTAAATTCCAGAAGTTGGTGATGGACAGGGAGGTCTGGCGTGCTGCAATTCATGGGGTTGCAGAGAGTCGGACAGGACTGAGCAGCTGAACTGAACTGAACTGATATAATTCTAGAATTCAAATTAGGTTTAATTTGAAGTGTCTTTATTTTAAAATATGTCTGCTTTTAATTTGCACTTTTATTTCTCACTACTGTCCAATCCATGGATCTTGAGTTTTATTGTTAAAAATGTTTGACTTTTTAAAAATTTTTTACCAACTACAAACAATGAATTCTAAAGCTTAATTTATATGGGATCAAAGGATAACCTGAACATATTAGATTACTCCAGAAAAAAATATTCTAATGGAAGAAAATTGAAAGGAGACAAGTTCCATCTCAATAAATGTTCAAGCTGCCTAACAGTTCAAGTCAACTCAGGATCCTCTCAGAGAGTCAGTTGTGTATCAGGAATTGCCGAGACAGGCCAGATGTTCAAGTACGTGACTTCGAGGGTCTATTTACAAAGTTGCATCACCTTTAAAATCCTGTGTCCCTTTGTGTAGGCTTTCAGAAAGTAGAGAGGAGGAGGATGAACGTGTACAAAGCACCTGTCCTATGCCAGCTCTGAGCTAAATCCTCTCATCTTTCTTTGTTCTGTCACTCAGTTCAGTCACTCAGTCGTGTCCGACTCTTTGTGACCCCATGGACTGCAGCACGCCAGGCCTCCCTGTCCATCACCAACTCCCAGAGTTTACTCACTCATGTCCATTGAGTCGGTGGTGCCATCCAACCATCTCATCCTCTGTCGTCCCCTTCTCCTCCTGCCTTCAATCTTTCTATCGCTCAGTGACGTCCAACCCTCTGCGACCCCATGGACTGCACCACGCCAGGATTCCCTGTGCTTCACTATCTCTTGGAGTTTGTTTGAATCCAATGAGTCCACCAACTCATGTCCATTTGTGTCGGTGATGCCATCCAACCATCTTGTCCACTGTCATCCCCTTCTCCTCTTGCCTTAGATCTTTCCCAGCAAAACAGTCTTTTCCAGTGAGTCAGCCCTTTGCATCAGGTGGCCAAAGTATTGGAGCTTCCTTCTTACAAAGTACTGAATTATACATCCTGTTTTACAGATGAGGATACAGATTGAGTATTGTGCTTAGGGAATGAAGTGAGAATTCAAACCTAAGTCCTGCTGATTCCAAGCACCCTCAGCTGATCACAGAAGAACCTGTCACCTTCTGCGGCCAGCCCTGGGCCTGACTCTGCTGGCCTGCACAGGAGGGTGGGGAGCAACAGAATTGGACCTACTGAGAGAAAGGCTGCATTTCCTTCCTGGGGAAATAAGTTGGAATTCTCAGTAATCACAGAAGTTAACAACAGGTGGCAGTACATACACATAACGGTGGTGCCTGTGTTAAATCAGTACTTCTGACTTCTGTATTGTTTTCAATCAAACAAGTGCCTTCAGTGAGTCATCTGAGCATTTTGTACAGAGCATCCCTACCCACTGGAATTTTTTTTTAATGCAAATGTCAGCTATCAGACGAGTTGATCTTTGCGTCTCTCTGTGTGACAGTAATGCCAGAGCAAATTCAGCGTCCACTGTTCTAAACCTGGCTGACACTACCCTCCCTAGGACCCCCTGCTGCTTAAAGAGTTTCCTTCTGCTTTTTCTTTCTCAAAGCTTACACACAGGCTGAAGACACTAGGGATGCTTCTTTTTGCCTCAAATAGAAAACAGAAAGTGCTTCTTGAAAAACTCTTTGTTGTCAAACAGTCGTGAAACGTGTTCGCCTTCAGATGGGCACTAGGACACAGAGTGGGATCCTCAGCCTGGTTGTGTGTGTGGCAGATACACAGCCTGGCAGCCCTTTGTGACCACATTTCCAGAAACATCCCTCCTGGAGCTTCCGGGATTCGCCACAAACATGATGAACTCCCAAGACATCTCTGCCTCTGAGGCTCGGTGCGCCAGGCGGTCTGCAGAGCCTTGCTGTGTTCCAACGTTGTGCCTTTATAACTAGGTTGGAAGTCATCCTTAAGTTTCTCTAGGGTGAACCTCTGGTGTGTTGTTTTTTTTTCCTTAATGACAAATGACCTCCCTCAGTTGACTTTGGCAACTGCCTCAAATGAAGTTTTCCTAACGCCGAATCAGCTCTGGCATTATTGTCACAGTGAGAGATGCAAGCATCAACTTGTCTGATAGCTGACCTTTTTCTGTTTGAAGCAAAAAAAAAAAAGGAGTCTTTTTTTCTGAGAGTTCTGGCCCCGGGATGCTGGCTTTAATGAGCATCTTTGGATTGTCCCCGTGGGGCAGGACATTAGATGACACCAGGCAGCCCTGTTTAGCTGAGTATCCATTCATCTTCATCGACAAAAATGTAAACTCAGTGTCTCAACATGTTTTTATCGTGTACCAACTATGTGGTATTGTGCCAGGTGCTATAATGTGGCTTGAAATTAGTTTTCAAACAACATGAATTTTTGTGTGGAAAAAAGCTACTGCAATAGGATCCTGTTAAAAGTTATCTCCTTACTGTTTATCATTGTATCTTTCTTATCCTCTAGTAAAAGTTACCATTTATGAATTGGGCATAATATTGATCACTCACTGCTCCCTGTGAAGAACACATTAAACTACTTTCTCTAGCAAAACCAGACTGTTTTGGGATGCTGCCGGGTAACCAATAGCCGAGTGGAACTAGTGTTCTGTATGCTTCTGCCTAGCCTGCAGAGTGGGATGAACCTGCAGATTTGCTTTGTCAACGACAGCGGCAGTGATAAGGACAGCGATGCTGATGACAGCAAGACCGAAACCAGCCTGGACACCCCCTTGTCTCCCATGGTGAGTCTCGGAGCTGCCACTGAGGTTCAGAGTGTGCTTTCCTGGTCACTTAGCTGCTTTTCTATTGTTGATCAGGAACTAACATTGCAGAGATTTAAAAAGAGATGTCTCATGACATTTCTTAACATGTGAAGTGTGAAAGTCACTCAGTCGTGTCTGATTCTTTGCAACCCCATGCATGGACTGTATGTAGCCCATCAGGCTCCTCGGTCCATGGGATTCTCCAGGTGCGAATACAGGAGTGGGTAGCCATTCCCTTCTCCAGGGGATCTTCCTGGCTCCTGCACTGCAGGAGATTCTTTATTGTCTAAGCCATTGGGGAAGCCCTTCTTAACGTGAGATGCTCCTAAAATTTGAGTGATTGAAAACTTAAAACTGTGATCCGAGGATACATAAGTTCTGTTGAAGATAGCAACTACTTTCATATTAAGTCATCAGGAAAATCACATAGGCCCTAAAAATTAGAAAAGAAAATACGTTATAAAAAGGAATGAAATGGTGCCATTTGCAGAGACATGGATGGACCTAGAGACTGTCCTAAGACTGAAGTAGTCAGAAAGAGAAAAGCAAATATCATATATTATTAACACATATATGTGGAATCTAGAAAAATGGTATAGATTATCTTGTTGCACCACAGAAGTGGAGACACAGAGGTAGAGAACATCTGGATGCTGGAGGGGAAAGGAGAAAGAGGGGGTGATGAATTGGGAGATTGGGATTGCTATATATATATACACTGCTAGGTGTAAAAGAGATAGCTAATGAGGACCTACTGTAGAGCACAAGGAACTCTACTCAGTGCTCTATGGTGACCTAAATGGAAAGGGAATCGAAAAAGAGGGGATATATGTAAACATATAGCTAATTCACTTTGCAGAAACTAACACAATATTGTAAAGCAACTATATGCCAATAAATATTAATTTCAAAAAAAAGAATTGCATGCAGTAAATAAAAAAATAGAAAATGTGCTATATACCATTCCTTCCTCATTGGTCTTAGAAATATGAGCATAGACTAGCAGCGGACACATTTTAAAAGACAGGGGATGGGGTCCTGGCAGGGGGTGGGAGGGTTAGCATTTAAAAGATACCGCTCGGAGAAACCAGCAAGATAATGTGGGTTAAGCACTGCTTACTTTTCCTTGCGGGGTTTCCCTGGTGGCTCAGTGGTAAAGAGTCCACTTGCCAAGCTGGAGACAAAGGTCAGATGCCTGGGTCGGGAAGATCCCCTGGAGAAGGAAATGACAAAGCACTCCAGTATTCTAGCCCATGGATGGAGAAGACTGGCAGGCTACAGCCCATGGTGTCGCAACAAGTGGGACTCGACTTAGCAACTAAACAACACTTTTCCTTGGACACATATATAAAAGATGGCTTGATGATCCTGAGTGCTTGTTCCTGAATTTCTTTCCTCTCTGGGAGGTCTATCAAAGCACCTTTCTTATCGAAGACCAACTAACAGGAAACTGAGTTAGTTGTTGAGTACAGTGCCACATGAGAACTTCTTTGGATAGCTGAGATCTTGTCCACTCGGGGAGTAACACATCACCTTAGCTCTGGGTGAAATAGTTGCTGTAGTCTGTTCACTTCAAGAAAGTTTTGAGAGTGAGAATCAAAGAAAACTCTCAAGTTTGTTATAAATATATATTCTCCCTATTATTAATTATGTTACTTTTTATGCTAAAATCAGCCTTTTATTGATACTGTGGAGATAAACTACCTTTGAAAATGTTACTTGCTAAAAAAGAGGAGTATATATATGTATACACACACATGGAACTGATTCACTTTGCTGTTCAGCAAAAATCAACACCACATTGTAAAGGAACTATATGCCAATAAAAATTAATTAAAAATGTAAAAAATAAGTATATTGAAATATAATTATTAAATATAAAGTAGAAAATAAATAAATGCAAAAAATAATATGCAAAGAACTTAGAACAATGCTAGCACGTTATTTCCATTAAATGCTGTGTGCTAAGCTGCTTCCATCCTGTCCGACTCTTTCTGACTCCCTGGACTGTAGCCTCCCAGGCTCCTCTGTCCATGGGATTCTCCAGGCAACAATACTGGAGTGGGTTGCCACGCCCTCCTCCAGGGGAATTTCCTGACCCACTAAATGCTAATGGTAAGTAAATAATCGTTCAATAAAAGTTATTTGTGATTGGTACAGATCAAATCAAGAGTTGAGTTGTGTTGATGGAGGGGACTCTTGGCCACGCTGAGAGAGGACTCAGCGAAGGCTCTAGTCCATCCCCACAGGTGGTACCCAGCACACAAAGCTCAGGTGCTGTTTTTTTTCCCTTCTCAGAGCAAACAGAGCTCTTCCTATTCAGATAGAGACACTACTGAAGAAGAATCCGAATCCCTGGATGACATGGATTTCCTCACAAGGCAAAAGAAATTGCAAGCCGAAGCCAAAATGGCCCTTGCCATGGCCAAACCAATGGCCAAAATGCAAGTAGAAGTGGAAAAACAGAACAGGAAGAAGTCTCCCGTCGCTGATCTCGTAAGCAGCGAGCCCTGAAACGCAACTGACTGGGGGCTTACGTGTGGTGCTTGGCTGGCGAGTGGTGGCTGCAAATGGTTGAGGCTGACAGTCCTTTCCCAGAGTTATGCAAACTTGGGTTTCTAGAAGGCACTGTGTAAAACGTCATTGAGAAATATTTAAGTCTGTTTCTTTTTCCTTCCTACTGTATCACAAGAGGATGCATAAGCTACAGATTTCACAAACATAAACTTTGCTCCCCATTCATATCTACTCTGTGTCTTTGGGGCAGTATTAGCTGTTGTGAGAATATTTTAATTCCTTTAAAGCAGTCTTAGTTTAAGAACCCATTGCTGTGGCAAACTCACTATTGCTTTAACTCTTTGTTCCTACTGTTGAGTAAAGACAGTATGACAGAGTGGATAAAGGTCCTGGCCTTTGGAGCTTAAGACGAGCCCTGCCGTTGATCTACTGTGGGGCTCTGGGCAAGTCTCAGTTTTCTCATCTACAAAATGGGGATAATAATAACACCTGTGTCAGAGCATGATTGTGAGAATTTAGTGGAAAAAGGGTTCAAAGCACTTGGCACAGTGCTTGCAGCATGCTATAAATTAATAAATAATGGATCTTAGTAATTTAATCTATGTAACTGATACTGCTTGAGCTCCCTGGTAATTCATTTGTGGATCTAATTATTGACTCTAAGTTGTAGACCAGTCCAAAAGCTTTTGATTTGAGTAGTGTCCCATTATGATGCTGATAACATTTGAGAATGTGTGATGGGGGAATGGAGGGCCTTGCATTGGAAAAGTCAGACAGGAAAGGCTTTTCAGTGAGGACCCTGAAGTGGGTGAATGAAGGTGGGTTTTTTAGGAGAAAACTCGGTCCTGTATTCAGTGTGCTTACTGCTCTGCTCTCATCTCTGTTTCTTCCCTATGTGTCTTCAGCTGCCACACTTGCCTCATATAAGTGAATGCTTGATGAAAAGAAGTTTAAAGCCCACTGACCTGAGAGACATGACTATTGGGCAGCTACAAGTGATAGTCAATGATCTCCATTCCCAGATAGAAAGTAAGTGTAAGATACTCTGGAAAATGGGATATGAAGTGTTAAATATCATGGGATATCACGTTTCCTTGGGGTCCTCCTGTGTCCTTGCAAGGAAAGGAAGAGAAGCGATGCTCTCTTTTTTCCTTTGTTTTTTCACTATAAAACGTTGAGAAACGTTAAGACTTTTTCAAGATTCACAGAGATTAAAGGTCCTTTTTATTCATCTGAAATCCCCAGCTTCTAGCACAGTGCCTGGCCTATAGTTGGGTCATAACACCTGTTTGTAGAATACAATTTAGTAGTTCCAGGTCTTTTATTATACTTATATATATTTGTATATGTATTATACGTATACAACTACATGCTCAGCTTTATTTGTAAATACATTTATTTTAGCTCATCAGATCCAATACAGCTTATGTTATGGGACTTCAGGTGGCGAAAGTGTATAGGACTGATAGGTGAAAATTTTAGGGTGAGAAGCAGTGGGCCTTTTACCCCCAAAATAAAGAAGGACCTCTACCGGAAGTGTGCAGGGAGTTGTGGTGAGTGAGTGGCATTCATTCAGCTGGTTGTGCAGAGAAGGGCACGTGCTGGGCTAGTAACAGAGAGAGCTCAGTCACTGGGGCATCTTGCTGAGTCCAGATGAACTCTTGGGCACTCCAGCCTTGAAACATACGAGTCCATAAAGTCCATGGCTGATAGATTAAAACCACCTAAGAGACATGCCAACCCAATGCAAACCAACTATAAAAAAGCATTTGGGAACCAAGTGGGGAAATTCAAACACTGACTAAATGTTTTATTAAAGATGTATTGACTTATTCAGGTACAATAAAGGCATTATGGTTATGTTAATTAAAAAAAAAAAAAAAAAGCCCTGTCTTTAGAGATGCATCCTGAAGCATTTATGTATGAAACAATAGGATGTCTGAAATTCACTTTAAAATGACCTCACTGGAGAAGGGGAGAAAGGTCAGTTACGACTGGCCGGGAGTTGATTATTTTTGAAGCTGATTGGATGCATAGGGCAAGGGGATTCATTAAACAAGTCTCTTTGCTTTTGTCCATAATAAAAAATTTTAAACTTCGTATAGAAAAAGCATTCCCATGTGCTATGCCAATATAGAAAGCTGCCCTAAGAACTCACTAGAAAAAAAGAAAATGTGCAGTGGCAACTTAATACCTTCAGTATTTTGGGAAGGTGGGGCAACCACACCAGGCAGCATGAGGCTCAAACTCACAGCTACAGCAGTGCAAGCAAGGAGTCTTAACCTCTTAACCCAATACCTTCAGTATTTTAAAATCAAAAGAAAAGATTTACATTTTAATTAGGAAACTATAGATTCATAGGATTTTTTTTGAAGTCCTACTACATTTTAATTTTTGTGGAGAATAAATTACTAGGAGTATTTTTCTTTGAAGGATTTAAAAGGCTTTCTGATCTCTTACCATCGAAATATCTTCCTTAGACTTTAAATAATAACATTACCAGCTAGTCCTTTTCAGGAGTAGAAGTTTTAGATTTCTTTACATGATTTTTTTTTCTCCTTTTTAAAATTGGAAACAAACCTGAACTAAAGGCAGGTAAATGCATCATTTCAGGTCTGAATCCAGTGTTTTCAAGGAGGACCTTGCTGAGTACCCTCTTCCTTTCTTTTGTGGCTGGGCCTAGAGCTCTTGCCAAATGAAAGCTCTCCCCGCTTGTCCACGTGTTCAGACCTAGAAGCTTTTGTTCTAAGTCAGTATGAGGGGAAAAAGCAAGAAGCAGCCCCAGGATTGTTTATATTTTCCAGTGGCAGAAGCCAGATTAACCCAGTGCACAGATTTCAAGAAGACTAGCCATGTTTCCATCTATTTTATTCCCAGTATAAATCCTAAGGAGTCTTTTCCTCAGCACGTGTTGTCTGGAGACCAGGGGTTATTTCTTCAGGCCTTTCATATTTCGTTCTCCCACATCTTTAGATATTACTCTTTCTTTGAACAGCCTGGACGTTGGGCTGCTCCTCCTGGTGGCCCCAGGTAACCTTTGAGCATCCTTGGGCCCCTCCCTCTCCGGCTGGGCATCTAATGTGGTGCCCGTCGGGTGCAGCAGCCCCTCCAGCTCTCAGTGTGGCTGGAGGCCCCTGAAGATGAGCAGTGGAAAACTCAACATGCCCCAGACTTTTACACTCACGTATCTTCAAAATAAAATCCCGCGTCTTCTAACAAGCTACTTTCCTAACAGCTAACCACTTCTTTTCCCATTTTAATGTGAATGTAACTGGATTTACTTCGTACTCCTTTTCTTCCAACACGTCTATCAGTAGGCAAACTAGTACTCTCAGATGGGTGACTTCTGAGCTTCTGAGAAGCTAATGAGAACTCGAACATTTCAGCAAAAATACTTTCCTACTGCGTTTAGCTGTTTGTATATATGTGTGTGTGTGTATGGTACACATACAATGGTCCATATGTAGTTTCATATCCTGACTTTGATGCAGCTTTATCTATTTCTATTGCTCTCTTTCCTTTGCCCCAGGCTTGAATGAAGAGCTGGTCCAGCTGCTCCTTATCCGAGATGAGCTGCACACGGAGCAGGACGCCATGCTGGTGGACATCGAGGACTTAACCAGGTGAGTGGGGCCTCACCCTTCCCAAAGAAGGAATGAAGCCCAGGATGATCGGAAGCTTAAGAATTAAGGCAGGAGTGAGGTGGCGCTAGTGGTAAAGAACCTGCCTGCCAACACGGGAGATGAGGGTTCGATCCCTGGGTCAGGAAGACCCCCTGGAGGAGGAGATGGCAACCCACTCCAGTATTACTGCCTGGAGAATCCCATGGACAGAGGAGCCTGGAGGGCTGCAGTCCATGGGATTGCAAAGAGTCAGACACGACTGAGGGACTGACACACACGTGTCGAGAATTTCTTCCTTTACTTTCACGAGTAATTCACCTAATCTCTGCTGGTGTCAGCTCTTTAGATGGAGGGAAGCAGTCCACAGATCTCAAAGAGTCGGCCATGGTTGAGTGATTGAGCATGCGTGCAAGTAGCCAGAACTGCTCCCACCGAAATGCTTTGCTTCTTCACAACCATTCTCCCCTCGTGATGGATTGTCAGTGCATTGGAACACCCCCACCTCAATCTGGTCAGCAGTTCTGGCCTAAGAACTTTATCCTGAAGGACCATCCCCTGGGGAGTTGTCCCTAAGCCCTTCCATGCTGGCATGTTTCCAGCACATGGTGGGTGCCCCCAAATGGCACTTGCTGTTATCTGACCCAACTCCTGATGACATCTGCCATGCCCAGAAGGCAAGGACCCTGGCATCTCTCCACAGCCCCAGTGCCACCAGATTGCTCTCACCATGGGGAGACTCCAAGACTTAGGTTTCTAGCTGGGCCTGGCTCCAGGCCCCCTCTCTGTAAAGAAGTGAAGAATGCCTCCCTCCCTGGGGAATAGGGAAACTAGACTAATGCTGGTCAAGATCTTGCATTTCTTTGTCATTTTCTTTGTGGAAAAGCCTCTCACAATAAGTATGTGAAGTGCATGAAAAAACTGTGAGCATTCCTACGGTCTTATGACAGCTTTTCTGAGTCAGTTTATAGGAAGTCTTTAAGCCACAAGGCAACAATTACTATGAATCCCAGAAATAGTATTCAGAGAGTAGAGGCTCCCAAAGAAAGAGAGAAAACTGCTTGTCTCAATAACATAAGGAATTAACCATGTGATCCAGAACCATCCAAGGGAAGCTTGACAACATATGTAGTGACAATGCTCTCAGCACTCACCACGGGGACCTCTTCTCTGTGTGAGACACTGCGTAAAATATTTTCCCAAATGCAGTGTTATAAAAATAGCTCAGGTAGCAAAATGAAGACTGCAGAACTGTGTTTAAAGTTTGTCTTTAAAGACCTATGGGTAGCACTCTGTTTTGTATGCTTTGGATGTGATTACCATTGCTCCTAACAAAAACAAACGAAAAAACCAGAAGGTCTTCTCATACCTTCTTAGCATGTTTGCCTACAACTGAAATATGGTACCACTCAAATATTGTTACTGCCCCCTACAGATATATTCAGGCACTGCACCAGCAATTGTAAGACACCTCCCTTTTTGTTAGGCTAAGAACTTTGCATATAGGGGTTAAGATTATGGGAAATCAGGGGCTTCCCTTGTGGCCCACGGGTAAAGAAATCCACCTGCCAGTTCAGGAGCCGGGGGTTCAACCCCTGATCCAGGAGCCTTGGAGCAACTAAGCCCCTGAGCCACATCTCTTGAGCCTCTGCTCTAGAGCCCGTGAGCCGCAGTTACTGCAGACCAGTGCCCTAGAGCCTGTGCTGCACAATAAGAGAAGCCACCGTGATGAGAAGCCCGCACGAGGCAACTACAGAGTAACCCCTGCTCCCCACAACTAGAGAAAAGCACATGCAGTAACAAAAGATCCAGCACAGCTAATAAATAAATACAACTATTTTTTTTAAAAAAAGATTCTGGGAAATCAGTAGTGAACTGTACAAGGACATGCATCCTCTGAAAAATATGTAAACTCTTTCATCAACTCTGTGACTTGCCAATGGTAACAGAGGACAGTTTCTCTGTCCCTCAGAGCAGTGCTGGCACTCCTTGGTGCAAAGAAGACATTCAGAGGCCCCTCCCTTTCCTCAGAATGTTCAGCTGTTACTTAGGTCTGCCGTGTACTACGTTTATACTGCAGATGGTATGATGGTGGGAGACAGGGAGGGCAGAACCATGGGGTTTAGAGGAGAGGAGTCACTTATTTAAACGTGTTGGAGGAGCCCTTGAAACAAGAGCCAGTGGGGAGTAGTTTCTATGTCCGTTTCTGGCTGCAAAAATATAATTTTGCTCATGGGGGGTGGAATCTAAATATACTTCAACTTGCCCAAAGGTGGCCATGCTAGAATGTTGCTGCCAGATCCCAGAGACTGAGAGCATGTCTCACCTGCTCCCTTTACCTGACCAGCTCCTACCATCCAGGTGTCAGTTCAGGTCCGTGGTTCTCAATTTCAGTTGCACACTGGAATCACCTGGGGAGCTTTTAAAATATTGATGCCTGGGTTTCACTCCCAAAGGTTCTGATTTAACTATTCTGTGAGACCGGGACTTCTGTGCATTAGAAGTTTTTTAAAGCTTTCCTGATGACTCCAATACACGGCCTAATTTGAAAACCACAGGTTTAGATACTTCTTTGGAGTAGTGTTCCCTGAACCCCCAAGACTGACCTAGGACCCTTTTTGTGCTTCTGGCAGCATGGCACTCCTCCCAAGTGGGGCCTGATCATATTGTGTTATATTTGGTTGCTGTCTCTCCCAGCCTGGCTGTGTTGTTGTTCAGTTGCTGTGTCATGTCCAGCTCTGCGACTCCATAGACTGCAGTACACCAGGCTTCCCTGACCTCTACTATCTCCCGAAGCCTGCTCAAACTCATGTCCTTTGACTCCATGATGCCATCCAACCATCTCATCCTCTGTTGCCCCCTTGTCCTCCTGCCTTCAATCTTTCCCAGCATCAGAGTCTTTTCCAGTGAGTCGGTTCTTCATATCAGGTGGCCAAAGTATTAGATCTTCAGCTTCAGACACAATGCTTATTTTTGTTCATTTCAGAGTCCTCAGAGCCTAAGTCAGGGGTTGCCAAGCACATAGTAAGTCCTCAAAAGTGATTGTTGATATAAAGGAGTTCTTGTAGGGCTGAGTGAAATTAATTCTACTAAAGACTTTCATATAAATAGTTGATGAGAACCTTTTAGTTTTATAAACTGAAACTCTTTCCCTCCTTTGTTTAAATTTTAATGAAATCCACCCTTGTATGGATGTCTCAAAAATAACACCCAACTTTCAATATTTTCTGAAGCTATTACCTATCTGTTCTTTCCTTGTCTTTCAGAAAACCTCGTGTTGTAGGTTTGCACAACACACTCACACAAAGAGATACATATTTAAAGCTGCTATAAGAACCATAATTTAATTAGCTACATGGAATCTTAGCCACTGGGTATCAAAATATTTCTTGAGCTGAATTTGTTCAAGTGAGGCCCATGAGCTACTTTATGAAAATAATCAAGATTCTTTTACACACATAAAAAAGATGATCTGGTAAAAGGCATGATTTTTCTTGGGGATACAGTGCTATTGTTACCTTTTTTCCTGAGTCCCGTTAGTGTTCCGTGAGTATGAGAATATTATTTGTGGGCTGCTGCATGTGGCAAGGACACTCCTGTCACTTCCCTTTTCTGAAAATATTTGTGGTTTGTCTTCCTTGTGCCATAGATGTGAAACATTCTACATCATTAATACCAGTGAGTTACACTTGATGTCATTGACTACCCAAGTAAAGGCAGTGCACAGAAATTGCCCCTGAACCTTTGATTACAGCTGGAAAGCACAGCATTAGATAACTTTTCTCTTGCCCAATTTATAATTTCCTAAGATCATCCTTCAAAACATTTGTTTCTTGCAGCCTTCAGACCCTACCACTTGCCCAGAAGATGTTTGATTAGTACCCATTTGAGTGATGTCAGCAGCTTGGCCATTTCCCTGTCTCCATCTCCACTGACCAGCTGCTGGGTTGGCCCGCCTTTGGGCTCACAGGCCATGATAGGACTTGATGAGTAAGAAGGTTTACCCAGCCCTGTCCCCACCCTCACTGACCCAATCATGCCCTTAGGACTAATTGAGGGGAGGAAGAGTATCAAATACTCTTTGCATCCACGAAAGCCTATCATTTGTTCTAAAGACATTACTATCCTTTGTAAGAATGATATTGGATTATTGTATTATTAACAGGAGCCTTGTTAATACTTAAATTTGCTTCTTTGTGCATATTTAGATAAAGTAGTCATGCAGTTAACTTTCTGTCACAATAGCTTGTTCTGACTTTTTTGCTTAGCACTTATTTTCTGTCTGCTGTCTCCTTGTTTGCTGTCCATTCCTTTCTTGTCTCTTTCCATTGAAATATATGCACCATGAGAACAAAGAGTTCATTGTCTGCTCACCTCCAAATCCCCATCACCAGAAGCAGTGTGCCTGGCACAGAGAAGGCCATATTAAACATTTGCTGAATAAATTATCCTAGTTAATTTTCCCTTTTTGGTTTTAAACACAGTACTTCTCTTCTCAAAGATAAATGGCATCTACACGTCTCAGGCTAATCCAGTGACTTACTAGATAAAAGGAATCATACATAGAATATAAAAATGGAAGGGAATTCCCTGGCAGTCTGGTGGTCAGGACTCCACCCGTTCACTGCTGAGGGCACAGCTTCAGTCCCTGGTTGGACAACTAAGATCCATCACCATCCATACTTAGGGACTTCCCTGGTGGTCCAGTGGTTAAAACCATGCTCCCAATGCTGGGGGGCCCCAGGTTCAATTCCTGCGTGGCAATGCCACGCAGCTTTGCCATGAAAAAAATCAAAAGAAAGCACATTCATTTCAATTAAGTACTGTTTCTTTTTCTTTTTTTCTCTTTTTTTGAATTAAATGCTGTTTCTTGATTCCCATGATTTTACTCTGGAGGATGTTTTAGCTGCAGTGGAAAAGTAGTTTGGATCTTCCTCCTCAGCGTTAAATAATTGTGTTATTCATTCCACAGACATGCCGAGAGTCAACAGAAGCACCTGGCCGAGAAAATGCCTGCAAAGTGAAAAGAAGCCATCCAACCAGAGGACAAGCTAGACTTTCTTTTGCTTCTGTGGTTGTAAAAATGCTGTTGCTAAAGGTGGCACAGAAACAAACAAATATCAGTGTTAGTCATTGATAATGTCTGAAGCTTAATGTCCAGTGATTGGCCTTTGCTTCTTAATTTATTTTAATTTTTTTACTGTGCCACTCAATATCAGGCATTTTAATAAAATATTGTTATAAAAAAATGTATAGTACTTACACCACCACAAGTCATGGTTAATCAAAGAGGGTAGTTTTAACTTTATTTTTATTTGTTTAGAGGTTATGAGTTGGAGCAGTATTTTACCATTGACTGCTGTCATTCTTCACTGTAGTTTTAAAGAAGAACTGTAAATGACGGTGCTATCCAAGTCAAAAAATACATGCCTGCCTCGTAGTGAAGTTGTAGCTCTCCGTAATATGTATATTTTAATCAGTTTTCAACATTTTGTGAATGTTGACTACCTGAAGTTCATTTTTAGATGTGCTATTAACATTCTGTTGGATTCAGAGGGTTCCTTAAAAGTTTTATGTATAAATATGTAAAATAAAGATTAAAACTTTGTTTCATAGGATATGTCTTTTTGCTCACTAGCAAGCCCTACGCTGGCTGTCTGTCTTCACTCTTCCTCAACTGAAATCCCCCACTGGGAAGCCTTTATCAGTGAAAAACAAAGGGCTCCAGAGAACAGGCAATGCAGGAAATTGCCAGGAAGATTGTGGAGTGTTGGGAGCCTGTGTGTGAGTGTGTGTGTGTGTGGTCCAGAGAAGGCAATATCAACATCAAAGCCAGCACGTTTGTTCCTGCTTAAAGTTATCAGTTGTAATTTCAACACTTGTGGCTCAATGGTGAAGAACCTGCCTGCCAATGCAGGAGACGTAAGAGATGTGGGTATGATCCCTGGGTCAGGAAGACCCCCTGGAGAAGGAAATGGCAACCCACTCCAGTTCTTGCCTGGAGAATCCCATGGACAGAGGAACCTCTCAGGCTGCAGTTAATGGGGTCGCAAAGAATCAGACACTGCTGAAGCACCTAACACGGGTACACGATTTAAGAGCTGCTGGACTTGTCAGAGCCAGTGACTGCATCCAAACCGCATTTGCCGCATGAACAAGTGACACCTGCATTTACACTTTTCCCAAGGCTAATAGGTGCCATTTTTCACATTTCGATCACTTCTTTTGGTCACGTGAAGAAAAATGCCAAGTCTAACGCAATTACAGCGTGTTCCTCAGTAGGTAGAGAGTTTCAGTGGCTCCGACAGTAAAGAATTTGCCTGCAATGCAGGAGACCCAGGTTCGATCCCTGAGTTGGGAAGATCCCCTGGAGGAGGAGATGGCTACTCGCTCCAATATTCTTGCCTGGAGAATTTTATGGACAGAGGAGCCTGGAGGACTACAGTCCATGAGGTCACAAAGAGTCAGACACAGCTAAATGGCTAACACACTTCAGAAAATCAGTGTGATCAGCGAATGTCCGTGTAGGTATTAGAGAATCATAAACGAAAGCAGAGGCGAGTGGTCAGCATTCCAGAACCACCCACAGACCACCTGTTTTCACTATAAGGTCCATGATCTAATCCAAAGATAGAAGGTTAATCCACTGTTTCCGTTTTCCTTTTTAAAATATATTCCGATAAGTATTAAGTAATTCAGAGTCGCCAGGTTTCAGAGCCTTCTTATTTATTAAAATAGGCCATCTTACACTGAAACACTCATCATTTCTTTATGGGCCTCAATCAGATTATCTTCATTTGGAATAAAAAAACAATGCAGCCCATGATTATATTTGGTTTTTGAGAGCTGACTGTGGAGTGGAGCAGGGTGCTCACCACTGGGCTGGCAGGTGGAGCCCCAAGTTCTCCCTTCATCAAGGTCTCTAATGAGCCCCAAAGCCCTGCACTGGCTGTGAGCCCTCCCCTGAGGGGACCCCAGCCCTGAAAATCCAGGCATGGCTGCTGGAGCTTTGCTGCTCCAGCCAGGGGAGAGTATTAGTCACTAAGCCAGTGGTTCTCATCTTCAGCAGCACAGCGGAGTCACTTGGGGAACTTCAGAAACCATGGGCACCTGCATCCCACCTCCACAGACACTGATTTAATTGGTCCAGGATGTGGCGTGGGCATCAGGATTTATTCAAGTTCCCTTTGTGACACTAATGTTAAGAACCATGGCCTTGAACTTCCTTCTTTTTAGCTTTTCTTAAATCATTTTTAGTATCTATTAAAGTATATTCCTATTAATTTGGAACTCGGGGGGAAAGCCAGCCAAGGATGAGTGCCACAAAAATGCCTGAGCCCAGGTGAGAGAGGGGCAGTGACCAAAACTTCCTACAGAGACATCTGCAACCTGAAATCCTGAAAAAGACCATCTTCATTTTTTTTTTAATCCTTGTCAGAATTGCCCTTTCCAGTAAAAATTTAGAAGGGAGCTTTCTTTGTCTTAAACAACGCAGTCTGTCTGGCTTGAAATACGTTCTGAAGAAATTCATGGCCTTGAAACCCTTCAGTTGTTAGAAGCCCATAATTATAACTGAAGATCCCCTTACTTGAGAAGGAAGAGGGACTTGCCTTGGTGGTCCGGTGGCTTAAACTCTGAGCTCCCAATGCAGGGGGCCCAGGTTCAATCCCTGGTCAGAGAACTAGATCTCAGATGCCACAACTAGCACCTGGCACAGCTAAATAAACAAGTAAAAAAAGGAAGAAGAAGAAGACTACACCCACAGGCGCCCTTCAAAACAGTTCTGGGGGCAAAGCCAGCTGAAAGTAGAGCAGTTTCACCCACCACCCGAAGACCCTCAAAGGAAATTGTACCAGTGTCCCTGTCATGCTTCCCTACTCCTGGTAGAGACGTCACCAAGTGACTCACCTCCAAGAGGATTCTTTCAAAATTTCCAGTCCCTTTCTTTGCTTTTTCAGCAAGGACTGGGATTATTCCCAAAAGGATTCTTATCTGCTCTAGGTTACCCCTCCATGCATTAGCTAGGACCCTTACTAGTTTACCTGGCTTAGGTAGATGCCAGAATTCCTGACCTAAAAATTGGGCTGCCTCTCCTCCCAATTTTAAGAGAAAGAGGTGTAAGCGAGAATGCATGGATTCTGGGGCCAGAGGGACTGGGCACAAGGCTGACTCCACTGTCTTCCCAGTAATTAGACCTTAAGGAAGTCACTAAAGCTCTATGTTATCTTAGTTTACCTCCTGCACATAGGATCTCTTGGGTTACTCTAAAGACTGAATAAAATAGTGTCCATCAAATAACTGGTACCCAGCGCGTGTGCGCTTTGTCACTCAGTCATGTCTGACTTGTTGCAACCCCTTGGACTGCAGCCTGTGAGGCTCCTCTGTCCGAAGGATTCTCCAGGCAAGAATACTGGAGTGGGTTGCCATTTCCTCCTCCAGGGTTTCTTCCCAACCCAGGGATTGAATCTGCACCTCCTGGGCCTCCTGCATTGGCAGGAGGATTCTTTATCACTGAGCCACCTGGGAAGCCCGTGGCACCCAGTAGATACCCAGTAATTGTTGAAAGGAGAAGTAAATGATCACAATTTGGGTTTAGGAGGCATTCTGTATTTTACCAGTTTTGAGATTTAACACATCCTTGTAGGCTTTTTTTTTTCTTATTTATTAATCATTCATTTATAAAACAGATGCTTAAAGAAGAAATTCACTTCAATCTTTCAGCACCCACTCCCCACTCTAAATATTGATGTTATAACTCCAAATGTATTCTTACACACCTTTCTCAGCACTTGTACAAATGGATCCACACATTTTGGTTTGGTTTTGATTTGTTATACAAAGGTGGGGTCACATACACAGTTCAGTGATTTGCAACCAGCTTTATCCTTGGACACCCTTCCAAATCAGTACATACAGACCTAAGTTATTTTTAAAAGCTGTATGGTAATGCCCAGTATGATGGAATATACTTTACTAGTCATTCCCTTTACTGATGGACATTAAGGATCTTTCCAGATCTCCACTACTACAAATAGTGATGCAATAAACATGATTGTAGTTATATCTCCTGTGCTTTAATTCTGTGATTACCTCCTTTTTTCTTTAACTATTACTTGGTGTTTTGTTTAGATACTTCATAGTGTGTGCTGTGTGCTCATTCATGTCTGGCTCTTGCGACCCCATGGACTGTAGTCTGCCAGGCTCCTCTATCCATAGAGTTTTCCAGGCCAGAATACTGGAGTGGGTCACCATGCCCTCCTCCAGGGGATCTTCCTGACCCAGGGATCAAACCTGGGTCTCTTTACATCTCTTGCTTTGGGAGGCAGGTTCTTCACCACTGAGCCACCTGGGAAGCTCACTTTGGAGTACAGAGAGCTAATTAAGGTGGGGAAGACCAGGTGAGTCTATTGTAGAGAAGTTCAATTTCTTAAAATTGGGCCACCCCCCCCACCCCGAATCTGACTAACACCAATTCATTTGTAGAACGTAGGTGTCACTTCCTTGACGCAACTGTTTCTATTACACACACACACACACACACACACACACACACACACATACCCACACTTAGGCTCCAAGGGTTATCAACTGCTTCCTGAATACAGACTTTTCTCTGTTTCCTCTTTGAGGGTAGAGGCAACCCTCAGCCATCTTTGTAACGGTAGTCCTCAGCACAGAAGCAGGCAGAATCTCTCTTGAAGTGAAATGCTTATCATTGGGACCCGCCCTTTCAGTGCTTTCGATAATGGGTGTGACCCTACTCTTCCTGATGCTTAACACCCCTCCTCTTAGCTTCTGGAGGAGACCCTTGGCCTGACTTTCACTCAGGTTTAATCTCACTGCTTTCAAGCTTGAAACCCCCTATTCGGTTGACTCTTCCTTAAGTCCCTCCCTTTTCAAGTTTTGGATCTATGATCCCAAAGACTTTCCTTCCACAGAATGTCATCTCTGCTGTCTCTGACAGACAGCCCTCTGGCAGGTAATTCATCTGCTGAAATTCATCCCTCTCCACCATGTTCTTACAGAGAATTACAGAGTTGTAAGAGAGTTGTTCCTAGGAAGCAGCTAAACAGAGACTGGTTTCAGACCCACAGTCCCTTTGCATGTAGCTGTAACCAATGCCTGATTTTCACCAATGGAGTGAAATAAATATGATGTGTCTTAATTCCAAGCAAGGCTTTGAAGAAGGGACTTGCCATCTCCATGCTTTCTCCCTCCTTGCACCAGCCACAATCCCAAAGACCTGGAGGAAGGCAGAGCCACCATATGGAAGGTGTTGGGGTTCCTGAGGCCACTGAACAAGAGCTGCCTGCTGTAGAGTAGGGTTGCAAAAGTAAGAAACAAACTCTGACTATGTTTGAGCCATTATACTGCATTAAATCTGTTTGTCACCACAACTAGCATTACCGTAGCTGATACAAGTCCTTAAGGAGGACAGCCATAGTCCTTGACAAAAGATCTGGACCACAAACCAGGTCTCTGAAGACAAATTCCATCTTCTTGGTTGCCATGCCACACTGCTAGAGGCTCTGCTTCTTCCCTCTAGAAAATCTCTTCTAGGTCAGTGACTCACCCAATTCATGGACCTCTTCAGTTCAGCTTAAATCCTGTCTTCCAGTCTATATTTTCCTTTAGCCACCAGGACAGAAACCAGATCAGGTCAAAATAAGATTCATCATGAGCAAACCATCAGTTCATGCCAGAAAAAAGAACCTGGATTTTGTTATGATGTCAGAAACACAGATGTTTATCAAGTGACTACAGGAGACTACTTTGGCATCCTCTGGAAAAGCCATGGGTGCTGCAGTCCTCAGCACCATGCTTCAACCATTACCACCCCGGCTGAATTCTGATGCTTAGAAATGCAATTACCTTTTGCACTGACGTTCATTTGTTTCTAAATAGGATATGACATATTCATTATGAGATAGGCTGATGGGTAATGAGTTTTCCAGGCTATTTTAATTGAGGCTTATAGTCAGTTGTTGGTATAAATTAGTATTATATTTAAAAATTTATGAACTAATGGTCTCTCTCTCTGCTTAGTCGCTCAGTCATGTCCGACTCTTTGCAACCCCTTAGCTGCGCAGAATGAAAAGTCTCACTCCTCAGAAATAGTCCTTTCATTTCGTAGCTTTGGCAGGAAATGACTTACCAGGACTAATTAATTAGTTTAAGTAACGCTTTGCCATAGCATCCTTCTCTCTGAACAACCCTGTTTGAGAACAGTGCTCTGCCTATGTTCATAACGTGGCCCTTGTTTTTAAAACTACTGAATCCATTGCTCTGCACACTGTATTAAAAGCACGAGGTAGAAGAGCAGTACTAACGGTAAAACAGATTTTATTTTCACCCACCAGACTAGGCATTCAAACTTTCTCAGTGATTATTTACTACCGGAGACCTTTTTCTTTTATATTCAATCAATACCTTATTTGCTTTCTGGCTTTGCAGAAAATAGTGGCATGTATCCTGATTCTGGTAAACTATAGACAAGGCTGCAAGTGAGTTCTTTAATTTTCTGCCTCATAAAGTTACTTCCTTCCAGATGTCTGTTAGTTCTCAGTAGAAATTACAGTCACCTTGGCAGTAGTAGTGAGGGGGCTTTTTAGGTCATAGAGCATCGCCCACGTATTAGAAATGACATTTGAAAGACAACAGTGGGTTCACTTCAGTAGCAGTTCAGATGTGAGAGTTCAAGGTGTGGACTCTCACAGGCACCAGAAACAGAGGACTTTAGTATTTATCACAAAGCATCCGTTTCCTCTTTCCAGTAATGTGGACTTTTGTCCCTGCTGCTTAAGAAGGCTGATTTTAAGATGTCTCATTGCCTCAGATGCAAATCAGATTGAGAGCAGGGAGCCAGGCAACTCTGTCAGGCTAAGTAATTTTCTAAGGGAAGTAATAAACCGCCTCAGGAAGAATAATTCCGTGCGGGGATATTTCATATGGGCGAAATAAATCCGACTCCCTGCAGTTCTGGCTAAACTAAGAGTGGGAGGAACACAGAACATGAGTCTTCTCGGAGTTCCCAAACAGTCTCACCACACTGCAAGCGGGGGGTGCTGGGTCTTCAGAGAGACAGCAGCTTTCACTTCCAGGGCCGAGGCCCAGAGCAGGAAAGGCAAACGTGAGGACAGACAGTGGAAACGCCTCAGCGAGCAGCCAGGGGACGAGGCCGTGTCTGCAGACCCCAGCGCCTCTGCCGCAGGCCTTCCCACGACGAAACTGCGGTGCGGGAACACATTTGCCCGGCCGTCTCCTGAGCGTGTTTCCTCTGTGAGAGTTAGAGAACTGCCTGGCGTGCCTTGCAGGGGACCCACAGTGTCTCTTGAGGACACTCTTCAGGCTCCAGTGGGACTCGGCGAAGCTCAGAGTCAGGCCCTCCTGAAGGAGTTCTGAGGCCTAGACGGGGGTTGGCAGTTTCGCAAAGGCAGCCTTGAGGGAACAGAACTGCTAAGGTTTTCTGAGTTCTGTAGGCAATACATAAACAGTTAAAAACCCCATCTGCATTTCCTCTACTTTCCAAGCTGATCTGAGGGCTTCTTCCCTCACAAACATTAGGCAAGATTGTATTTGTAAGAGTCACTCAGGAAATACAAATTAATAGGCTTTAAAAGGAAGGGGTCAATGCAACAGTAAAAAATAAAACATAATAGTTTGAAATTATTCCCCTTTTGACCACACTTGAAATTTGATGTTCATTTGCCCCTTTTTTTCTTTGTTTTTTAATAAATTTATTTATTTAATTGGAGGCTAATTACTTTACAATATTGTAGTGGTTTTGCCATACATTGACATGACTCTGCCACGGGTGTACTGTGTTCCCCATCCTGAACCCCCCTCCCACTCTCCCTCGCCATCCCATCCCTCTGGGTCATCCCAGTGCACCAGCCCCAAGCGCCCCTTTCAAGTCTTATTTTCTCTATCTCTTGTTTCCATTATAATCAGCCCAGTCCCCTGATCTGCATAACTGATGTGCCAATATTGTACCAACAATGCCCTCCTCAACTCACGGAACTAAAAAGTCTCAGTGCCCACTTCCTCTTTGCAAAAGTACACATATGTGTATCACTTCCCAAATTATACTCATTGTCAAGAATTCTGGACTATAAAATCATTCAAAAGTTATTTTTATCTGAGGCAGTTAACTGCTCCTTTAAAGCATCGAAGTTGTATTGATTTCATATCTTAAGAGCCTCTATAGATACAAGTTGCAGCCAAATATACTCATGCATCCTCAGAATTTTGAATTTCAAAGAAAGCAGAAAGTTCTCATACAAATTACTTTCATTTCAGGTGCTTGCATGGATTTTCCTCTACCACCAATTAATTGGGCAAGCAGCACTGCTCTTACATCACACAAGAAAATGAAAGCCAAATCTTAGGGCCATTTCAGATTTCTGAGACAAGTACTTATGGTCATTCCCAACTCAAAGTTACTCAGGCTTCTTGGCTCAAGATGAAAGCCTTTTCACTGGGAATTCCTTTGGCTTCACTTTCCAGGCTGGTCATACAAACCATCCAAAATATGGACCAGTCTCACAACACTGCAAGTGGAGGTGCCAGGTCTTTAGGAAAATGATAGCTTTACCATTTAGTCAAATGGTCTGTAAAGTCAAAGCTATGGTTTCTTCCATTCGTCATGTACAGATATGAGAGTTGGTCCATGAAGAAGGCTGACTGCTCAAGAATTGATGCTTCCAAACTGTGGTGCTGGAGAAGACTCTTGATAGTCCGTTGGACAGCAAGGAAATCAAACCAGTCAATCCAAAAGGAAATCAACCCTGAATATTCACTGGAAGGATTATTGCTGAAGCTCCAATATTTGGCCACCTGATACAAAGAGCCAACTCATTGGAAAAACCCTGATGCTGGGGAAGATTGAAGGCAAAAGGAGAAGGGGGTAGCAGAGGATGAGACGGTTAGGTAGCATCATCAGCTCAGTGGGCATGAATCTGAGCAAAATCTGAGAGAGAGTGGAAGACAGAGGAGCCTGTGTGCTACAGTCCATGGAGCTGCAAAGAGTTGAACTTGACTTAGTGACTGAACAACAAAACTTTACTTTCCAAGTTCCAAAGCCCACCTATGACGAATTAGTTAGAACTTGGGATGGTTTAACTCTTAAGTTACTTTATTATCCCTGTGAAGTGAAAGTTACTCAGTCGTGTCCAACTCTCTGCAACCCCGTGGACTATACAATCCATGGAATTCTCCAGGCCAGAATACTGGTATGGGTAGTTGTTCCCTTCTCCAGGGGATCCAATCCCTGTAAGTTGCTTCAGATTCTTTTGAGGAACCAAAAAAGTATCATAACCAAATAAATATCTTTATATTTAATTATATCCCTGTCTATATAATCTAATCTATATATTTTCTGGTGGCTCATATAGTAAAGAATCTGCCTGCAATACAGGAGACCTAGGTTTGATCCCTGGGTTGGGAAGATCTCCTGAAGAAGAGAATGGCTACCCACTCCAGTATGCTTGCCTAGAGAATTCTATGGAGAGAGGAACTTGGTGGGCTAGAGTCCATGGGGTCGCAAAGAGTTGGACATGACTGAGCAACAAACACATATATTTATCTCTCCATATTTATTTAGCTTTCTCTGGCTACCAAAACCTGGAAACTCCTCCTCCCAGGGGCAGAATCTCCAGGTAGTTGCCAAAGATAGAAATCTATTTTGTTTTAGAAGATCAAGTCAATAAAAACCAGTCTTGATGTCAACTTTACCTGCATCCCAAATCTCTTTGGTCCCTCCTCTCATTCATATTTCCAGTATCCTATTGTAATCAGATTCTGCTCTTTCGGTCAGTGGTATTAATAGCTATGGCCTTTGTATTCTCAGTATATGTTACCATTCTTCTGGCTTCTTTGGGGATCTCTTTGACAACTCTATGTGGTTCTGCTGAGGCTGTAAGACTTGCTGCCAGCTTCCTCTATCACCAAAGTGACCTAGGCAGTCAAACCCAAAGGAATACCCATTCTGCCACCCTTCGTGGTCTCATTAATGTGCATGTGACCCCAGCAGCACCAGTCAGAAGCTTCCCTGGAAATTGATATACAGATACTGAACTTTCTCAACTGAGAAAATAAGAGCCTGGCATCCCTCCTGTATACTATGCGGGGAGAGAGCTTGCATCAGAAGCTAAGGGTAGAGGACTTCCCTGGTGTCCAGTGGCTTCATACTCCTAATGCCGGGGGCCTGCGTTTGATCCCTGATCAGGGAACTAGATCCCACATGCTCCAACTAAAGATCCCGCATGCTGCAGATAGACCTTGCACAGCCAAATAAATAAATTTAAAAATTTTTAAAGAAAGAAGAAGTAAGGAGAGCAGTAGAGTCAAGCAGTGGTGGCGGAGAACGAAAAAACCTTGATGACATCCTATGAGTTTGGATTTAGCCTGAAGCCAGATCCACCCCTGGACATTTTGTTATAGCAGTCAATAGTATCCCATTTTACTTATACTAGTTGAGTCGGATTTCTGTCAAGATAGGAGTCCTAACTGTACTTTCGTCTCTGATCTTGTGGCCCTGTTCCTATCACCTCAACCCATCCTCCACATGGCAAAGTGATCTTGTAATGTTTCTAAGAAACATCTGATTTTAATATTTGCTCAGTGTCTTAAAATATAAAATAGAAACTCTCTGCATGATGTTCAAGGCTTTTTATTCAGTTACCCGAATAGGTGTTAACAGTGACAACACTCAGAACCTGAGTCAATGTTCTCTGAGCTAAAAATACATGTGGGAAGAGAGTTTAGTCTTCTTGGCTCTCCTGCTGTGTAGTTTGTGATTTCTCTTACTGACCATTAGAGTCAAACCTTAGGCTGAGCCCTGAAATAGAGTTAAGTCCCTTCATGCTAACCCTGTGATGCAGTGATGCAGAAACTACCCCACAATGATGTTAGATCTCTTTCGTAAAGTTCCAACCACTGAATCTAAACAGGGGAAATGGGAGGCCACAGTAAAGTCAAGGTAGTAATAAGAATACCTTTCATTTATGTTTTCTGGGGAACTAACAGTATCCTGTTAACCTGAAAAGGTTATTGAAACTTCCCAGAGTTGTCCAACTTGCCCTCAGGAAATAATCTGGACCTTTTTGCATTAGTTCATTATCTCATATGATCTCAGAACATTCCTGAGAATAAGGGAAAGCAAGCAGGTGTGCTTTTTATTTTGCAGAAAGAGAAATGGACATAGAGTGATTAAGAAGGGATTTCCCAAGAGTTGATAGTAATTGTGCAGCCAGGATTAGAATGTCACACTTACAATATTAGCCCAGTGGTCTTCAAACTTAGTCACTCACAGAGCCCCCAGAAAAGTCATTAAAACCCTGCCCTCCTCATACATTTTTAAGGTTACTTCAAAATTTGTCCATCGTATATTTAAGGAATTTCAAAAAAATCATTTCCAGAACTTTCTAAATATAAACATTTAAAAATATATCTTTTAGGGAATTCAAACTGGGGCTCCATGACAGCCTAATCCCATGGGATGGGATTAGAGGTGGGAGGGAGATTCAAGAGGGAGGGGACATGTGTATACCTATAACTGATTCATGTTGGTGTATAGCAGAAACCAACACAATATTGTGAAGCAATCAGCTCTCAATTAAAAATAAATAAATGAAAAAAATATATATCTGCTATACCCAATAGAATGCATCTTTTAAATGTATCCATTAGAATTTAAATACCAAGTCAATTTGACTATCATATCCATTTTTAAAAAGATAAATGAATAAGCTGTGCTTTGTTCTTTTTAAAATGTTTCGCTTATTGGCTGTGACTGCACTTGGGCTCTCTCGAGTTGTGGTGAGAGGGCCTGCTCTTCACTGCAGTGTGTGAGCTTCTCAGCGTGGTGACTTCGCGGAGCACAGGCACTAAGTGCTCGGGCTTCAGGAGTTGCAGCATGCGGGCTCACTAGTTGTGACTCTTCGGGCTCTAGGGTGCTGGCTCAGTAGCTGCGGTGCACAGGCTTAGCTGCTCTGCCGAATGTGAAATCTTCCCAGACCAGGGATAGAACTGGTGTCCCTTGCGTTGCAAGGTGGATTCTTAACCACTGGACCACCAGAGAAGCCCCTNAGACTAAAAAGAGAAATTGTGCTGGAAATTGCTATTTTATTGAGAGGGTCTTTTCCAATTAATTCATGTATCTACCAATAAACATTACTTATTGATAGAATGAGAGAGAGTTCTCCATCATTTCTATTGCCATTATTTGTATTAAGGATGGAAACCTTGAAAAAAGCCTATTCATAATTAAGTGAGTAGGAGTGGAAGGAGTCTTGTATGTCGCTGTCAATCAATTCTTTGAGTTCCCTTTGAATTATATGCCAAAAACTTGCTGTGGTCTATCATCAAAAATTTCTTTTAATGATCTTTCAGATGACAACTCCTTTAGTTCTTGAATTTCGTTGACGCAAAGTACTGGAAACCCCTTGGCTTGCAACAATCTGCTAGCCAGTGATTAGAGCTATATACTGTTTCATACTTGTTCCTATACCGCCCAGGTTTCTTCACAGGTGATTTTTTACCACATAGGGGAATGCGTCTCAGTGAGACTGGTGAGAAAGGCCATTCATTTGTTAAGTAAGAGAAGAAGGATTGGAAAAAGGAAGATGGAAAAGAAACCAGCGGGACAACTTTCTCAGTGCCCCTCAGACAGAGCAAATTTGAGAAATGACTCATAGGGAAGTTGAGGATCTAGAAATTGGTTCCCTAAAGCTATCCATGCCCAGCCATCTCTTGGAAAGTCTTTGGAAAGTCTTCTGGCATAAGCATACTGCAGTTTGAAGACCACTGTGCATGCTAAGTCACTTCAGTTGTGTCCAACCCTGTGACCCTATGGACTGTGGCTCGCCAGGCTCCTCTGTCCATGGGATTCTCCAGACAAGAAAGCTGGAGTGGGTTGCCACTTCCTTCTCCAAGGGATCTTCCTTATCCAGGGACGGAACCCACGCCTCCTTCGGCTCCTGCATGGCAGGGAGATTCTTTACTGCTGAACCACCAGGGAAGTCCCTGAAGACCACTGTATTAGCTCATTCTTCTACCACTTTTAAATATATCCTTCAAATTTGTGCCCCATCCTTATACCTTGTATGTTAATCATCAACAATATGTTGGACATTCTTCCAATTATTGGGCCTACAACATCCAAAAAAGACAAAATTCCTGCCTTCCACACTAGTGGAGCAGACAGACAATAAATTATCAGAGTTTGACTCTGTTTCACACTGAGCATGACATGGCATGGACATGGCAGTCAGAAATGGTAAGCTCAGGCTATTGCTGATCCTCAGACACTGCTGTCTTGCCTCCCCTGTAACCTGCAAGGGAAGAGGGTACTCGGACCTTCATCCTAAGTTTCCCTTGCACCAGGCAGAGTACTAGGCACATAACAGGCTCTCCATGCAAATTTGACTAATTAGTTGAGTGTAACTGCAAGTCAAAGAAATTGTACTCAGGTTTCAAAAATGTCTGACACAATTGTCCTTTAAAGGGGAAATATTGTAGAAGCATTCATAAAATCAAAGCCTTTTTAGATCTAGAAGAAAATTCAGTAACCAGCTGATTCCTTCTCTTCTTTTTTAAAATAAACTGTTTATTTTCCATCAGCCTTATTTTCATTTTCTGTTTAAGAGTATGGGGAGGAACCGTGTAAGACCACTGTGGCTGTTCCTCCCGGGTCAGTGTCCTGAGCCGCAGCAGCCGTAGACCAGCCTTCAGAGGCGGGCAGAGTGCCGTGGTCCTGGTCCTCCAGGAGGAGCTGCTGGAAGGCACCGAGGCCACCTGTGCCTGCAGACCCTGTCCCTGCAGACCCATCTGCAACTTGGGGTTGAGTAGAAATAAACTTGGGACCTGGAGCGATTCATTCTCCCTGAAATTCCTCCTGAGTCTCAGCCTTTTCAGGGCTGCCTACTCTTCCTTTTTAGTCTCTTCATGATCCCTGTAGAAGCAGAGACAGCACTTGACCTCCCACAAGTGCACACCTGAGATGGAGCCTCGCAGGTGCAGAATCCCCGGGCCGGCATGGCCACATCAGACCCCGGGAACTCCCCTCTTGCTGCAAGGGTAGCAGTGTCCACACAGCACCGGGGAGTCTGGGTGACCTGGAGCAAGAGTAGGTGGGTTACCATAGGACACCTCTGTGAGACTGGTGGTCACCCCTAGGGTCTATAACCACAGAAGACAGGGCAGAAGCTTTCTACTCTGTAAGTTAGTGATGTTTACAGGAGTGGATGAAGTGCCCCACAATGGGAGTCGCTCCCGTGGCAGCAGCAAACTTTAGCACAGCTTGGCTGAATGGCCGGCATTCCTGGAGCAGAAGACACTGGCATCAGCTGGGTTTTCAGCGTCAACAATGGCACGAGCTTTTCCAGGTCCACTTCAGATTAATGAGGTAGTTCATTTTAGTTCAGTTCAGTTCAATCACTCAGTCATGTCGACTCTTTGCAACCCCATGGACTGCAGCACGCCAGGTAATGGGCCATCACTTTTCCTCTTGTAGATGTGCTGTTCCATTTGGAAGTCAGGGTTAGTGCTCTTAAGTGGGTTCCCCTGTGAAGGATTTGAGGACATCCTTCTCCTTCATTTGCAGGACATCAAGGACTCCAGATATTGTGAAATTCTCCCTTTAAGTTACAAGCAGGAGCCCAGAACATGCCGCTATATGGACCCCTCTCTGCTAGTGAGAAAAGAACGTTTTGCCTTTTCTTAAAGAAGAAAATTTAAGCCTGAGAAGGTGAAGCAGTTTGCCAAGTTCATGAATCCAGTCAGTGACAGATGTTATCTTTGCGGCCAGTGGAAAAATCTGTGGATTTACCTTCAATTCAGGTAAAACCTGCATCTACTTTTCTTTAAAATTGCCCCAGTTTGATAGTTGCCACTGAGAAATGTCCCTGCCCTGTACCCCTGTAAGTTCCCAAAAAAGCCTTAGCATCTATATAAAAAGTGAAATAAGAAAATGTTTCTCCTGCTATTTCATGAATTCCCTTGGAATTCACAAAAAAAATATATCTCATAACAGAAACAATTGGTTAATTGGGTCATTTAAAGTGGCTACTTCTACAACCCAAAATGTGGTTTCTGTTTTTTAGCTTGGAGAGCATGAATGGAATTTCTAATGAATGGGAGTCTTCTACAGTTTCACTGTGAATTTAATATCTGTAAATGGAGCCCCAAGGCCAAATTTCCCATAAATGGTTAGCAGGATTATTGGTGAGGAAGATTCCTTAGACAGAGAAAGAGCGGTTCGAGTGGAAATGCAATTGCTTCTGTTTTGAGGTCTCTGGGGTAAGTCCTTGGGATGGGTGCTGCCCCCACAAAAGGGAAGTCCCTGGTGGCTGAATAAAGAGGTTCCAAGTAAAAGAAAAAAAAGAGTTGTTTTATTATCCTGGTACAAATGGAAACCAAAGAAGTAAATAAAGGAAGAGCTTCTGAGAGGAGTTTGATGGTTTGGTTTCTGGGTGTGTCCCCAGTGGTTTCATTTTGCATTTCTGTGGCGTTTGATTGAGGTGATGTGCCGTGAGAAGTTTCTGTTCATGGCTTTCCAATAAGAAACCCTGGAAACCACACTCAGGGGTAGGGACCGGCAAATCCCAAAAAAGAGATCATTTGACAGTTATCATTTCACATGACACCCAGGTAATGCACTCCATTCATGAGCTCTCTCCCACGTCCCAAGTTGGATTTCTCACCCCTCTGGAAGTCTGTATTCAAAGCTTCCCAAGATATCTCAAGCCCATCCTCATTATCTTCGCCCCTGAAACCGCTCCTGCTCCTATTTTCTCTTGTTTAGCAGACAGCCCTGCCATTTATCCAGGTACTCCAGCCTTAAACTTGGAACTTCTTGACTCTTTCTCTTAAACCACTTCAAATTCAAATTCATCACCAGATTCTGTCATGTGAGTGATCTGTCTCACAGTTGTGTCTGACTCTTTGCTGACCCCATAGACTGTAGCCTGCCAGGCTCCTCTGTCCATAGAATTCTCCAGGCGATAATACTGGAGTGGGTAGCCAGTCAGTCCCTTCTCCAGAGGGTCTTCCTGACCTAGGGATTGAACCTAGGTCTCCCACATTGCAGGCAGTTTCTTCTTCACCACCTGAGCCACCAGGGAAGCCCGGTCCTGTCATGGCTGCCTTCTAAATCCATTTCACACCTTTTTCCTCCTCTGCAAGCCTAGAGCAAATACCTTAGTGGAATGAGTCCCAAGTTCTCGCCAGGGCTGATGTAAAAATTTCCTGAGAGTTCCAGCCTCCACAAAGTTCCCTCCAATCCATCCAGCACATCATTCCTTATGCTCTTTCAGAAAAGCAAATCCAATTACCTTTCCACTCTGCAAAGTCTTTCAGTGGCTCTGGGCACAGAGGCATCTATGAAATAAGATGTAGCAAGGAGGAAACCTGTAAGTTTAGACACATGAGCAGGAATTCTAGCCCTGTTACTCATCTTGGGCAAGTCACATAGCCTGTATGAGCCTCCATTAATTTACCCACAAAATAAGGTATTTTGCATTAGGACAATAGATTTAAAGCTTTTAGCCCAGGAACAACACTCCAGTACTCTTGCCTGGTAAATCTCATGGATGGAGGAGCCTGGTAGGCTGCAGTTCATGGGGTCGTTAAGAGTTAGACACAACTGAGCGACTTCACTTTCACTTTTCACCTTCATGCATTGGAGAAGGAAATGGCAACCCACTCCAGTGTTCTTGCCTGGAGAATCCCAGGGACGGGGGAGCCTGGTGGGCTGCCGTCTATGGGGTTGCACAGAGTTGGACACGACTGAAGCGACTTAGCAGCAACAGCTGAAGCGACTTAGCAGCAGCAGCAACAGTAAATAATACATTTAAACCATCACATAGACACATGTATGCATAAGCACATAGCACACACAAAAATGTACACACAAAAAACATATGCATATGCAGGCCACACACATGAACTCACATGCTACACACAAATACACATGTGTACACACAAAACACATTGTAAAATGAAAAGTTTCCAAGTATGAAATGCAGCCTTTTATATACGATGTAGTCTGATACTTTGTTTTTTACATATTACTTAATTTTTATATTTTTAATGATTGAAATAATATTAACTGTGGCCCACAAAATTGATGATAAGACTCATTGCTGCTGCTGCTGCTGCTAAGTTGCTTCAGTCGTGTCCGNGTCCGACTCTGTGCGACCCCATAGATGGCAGCCCACCAGGCTCCCCCGTCCCTGGGATTAGGAGACTGAAATCCTGCTGTTATTAAATACTGAGCTACTATATTTCTAAGTTTCTTTCTAACAGTGAAGATGTAGGTGGGCCAAATCAGAAAAAAGTGCTTCCAGAATTTAAGAAGAAAAGTTAGGAAGAATTCCTTCTAACTAATAAAACCCTGAGCACAAAGACCTTTCCATGTCCCTTTTCCTGTTTTTAGGATAAAGGCTTCAGCCTCATAGACCTTCCCTGATTTCCAAAGGGCAGATTCAGTTACTCATTAGGGAAGCGAGGGGATGCAGAAAGCAACACCAGTGCAGTGATGGGTCAGGGTCCTAGCTGCTCATGGGCTAGGGTGGAGGATGCTGCTGCTGCTGCTAAGTAGCTTCAGTTGTGTCCAACTCTGTGCGACCCCATAGACAGCAGCCCACCAGGCTCCCCCATCCCTGGGATTCTCCAGGCAAAAACACTGGAGTGGGTTGCCATTTCCTTCTCCAGGGTGGAGGATGAGGGGAGAACAATCTGATACATATTTCTGAGGTCTTCTACAGGAACTAAGGCCCCACCCTGGTGAAGGATGGAAACTTCAGGCTGAACACAAGCACATGGACTCCCAGACAAGTAGGAACCAGCAGGCTGATAACTGAGATTCCTGGACCACCACCTTGTTAGTATACCTCACCACTAACCAATCAGAGGAGGCTTATACATTCTGCAACCAGCCCCCCACATTTTGCCCATAAAAACTTCTTCCCTAAAACCCAGGCCAGAGTTTGGATCTTTTGAGCACAAACCACCTATTCTTCCTTTCTCAGTTCTTCAACAAACTTTTTTCTCTGCTCCAAATGCTGAATTTCACTATGTGTTGGGCACACTAACTTGAATTCAACAACACTAATACCATAAAACCCGTCACTATTACAAGGCAGTCCCATATCCTAGTCGACAACTCACTACTTTGCTACTTGCAAATATGGAAACCACAGGCACCAGTTAAAAATTAACCACAGACCTCAGTTAACAATTGTGTAATTGGCTTTATGACAGTATTCAAAATTCCCCCATCTCTTTAGGCAGACAGTCCCTTTTAAACAATACATGCATACAAAAAGTGTAGGGAACAGCTTTTTTTTTTTAGCTTAATAATATATCTTGCAGATAATGCTACTCATATTCTATATTCAGATACATCTCTTAATGACTAAATAGGATTCCATTTTATAAATTGGGTCTAATTTAATTAATTTCTTATGGATGCCCTTTTCTACTATAATACAAACATCCTAGAAATGAAATTCCAGACAAAAAACATATGCAGTTATCATTTGATAGGTATGGCCAAGTTATCTTCCTTAGAAAATTTACCAGTTCATACCTTTCTTAACTGTGTATGAGTACCAGTTACCCCAGATCCCTGCCAATATTTGTTTGAGAGTCAACCACATGGATTCAAATCTCAGCTTTGGCATGAGATATGTGATTTTGAGAGGAGCTATCCCACGTTGAAGGTCAGGAACGGCGGCAGTAAGAAGATACCCCTCATCCAAGGTAAGGAGCAGTGGCTGTACTTTGCTGGAGCAGCCGTGAAGAGATACCCCACATCAAGGTAAGAGAAACCCAAGTAAGATGCTAAGTGTTGCAAGAGGGCATCAGAGGGCAGACACACTAAAACCATACTCACAGAAAACTAGTCAATCTAATCACACTAGGACCACAGCCTTGTCTAACTCAGTGAAACTAAGCCATGCCTGTGGGGCAACCCAAGACGGCCGGGTCATGGTAGACAGGCCTGACAGAATGTGGTCCCCTGGAGAAGGAAATGGCAAGCCACTGCAGTATTCTTGCCTTGAGAACCCCATGAACAGTATGAAAAGGCAAAATGATAGGATACCAAAAGAGGAACTCCCCAGGTCATTAGGTGCCCACTATGCTACTGGAGGTCAGTGGAGAAATAACTCCAGAAAGAATGAAGGGATGGAGCCAAAGCAAAAACAATACCCAGCTGTGGATGTGACTGGTGATAGAAGCAAGATCCGACGTTGTAAAGAGCAATATTGCATAGGAACCTGGAATGTCAGGTCCATGAATCAAGGCAAATTGGAAGTGGTCAAACAAGAGATGGCAAGGGTGAACATCGACATTCTAGGAATCAGCGAACTAAAATGGACTGGAATGGGTGAATTTAACTCAGATGACCATTATATCTACTACTGCGGGCAGGAATCCCTCAGAAGAAATGGAGTAGCCATCATGGTCAACAGAAGAGTCCAAAATGCAGTACTTGGATGCAATCTCAAAAAAGACAGAATGACCTCTGTTCGTCTCCAAGGCAAACTATTCAATATCACAGTTATCCAAGTCTATGCCCCAACCAGTAACACTGAAGAAGTTGAAGTTGAACGGTTTTATGAAGACCTACAAGATCTGTTAGAACTAACACCCAAAAAAGATGTCCTTTTCATTCTAGGGGACTGGAATGCAAAAGTAGGAAGTCAAGAAACACCTGGAGTAACAGGCAAATTTGGCCTTGGAATGAGGAATGAATCAGGGCAAAGACTAAGAGAGTTTTGCCAAGAAAATGCACTGGTCATAGCAAACACCCTCTTCCAACAACACAAGAGAAGACTCTACACATGGACATCACCAGATGGTCAACACCAAAATCAGATTGATGATATTCTTTGGAGCCAAAGATGGAGAAGCTCTATACAGTCAACAAAAACAAGACCAGGAGCTGACTGTGGCTCAGATCATGAACTCCTTATTGCCAAACTCAGACTCAAATTGAAGAAAGTAGGGAAAACTGCTAGACCATTCAGGTATGACCTAAATCAAATCCTTTATGATTATACAGTGGAAGTGAGAAATAGATTTAAGGGCCTAGAGCTGATAGATAGAGTGCCTGAAGAACTATGGGCTGAGGTTCGTGACACTGTACAAGAGACAGGGATCAAGACCATCCCCATGGAAAAGAAATGCAAAAAAGCAAAATGGCTGTCTGGGGAGGCCTTACAAATAGCGGTGAAAAGAAGAGAGGTGAAAAGCAAAGGAGAAAAGGAAAGATATAAGCATCTGAATGCAGAGTTCCAAAGAATAGCAAGAAGAGATAAGAAAGCCTTCTTCAGCGATCAATGCAAAGAAATAGAGGAAAACAACAG